>OZ005656.1:252251640-252616640 GCA_963930645.1 Salticus scenicus | reverse complement strand
TTATTAAAAATTGCGGATAAAGTTCTTTGAGACACTTGTATAAACTATGTATACATCAGAAAAAAAAAAAAAAAAAATTCGGAATACGCTTTTTACAATTTGAATTTGAAATTTTCAAGTGGTCTCCACTTGAAAACAAAATGGCGGAGCAACTTGGTTAACAAACTCATCTAAGATATTTATAAATTAAAGTAAGACATTGTCCAAATTTGGTTCGATTTGGAGTATAATTTCGGAAGTTATAGTGATTTTAAATTTTCAAGTGGTAGCCTGATTTCAACTGGCCCCGCTTAACTTAAAATATCTGCTACTTTATTAAAAATGGCGGATAAATTTCATTAATAAACTTCATTGAGACCTTCTTGTGGCCTGTATTTACATAAAAATTCAAGCATATCTTGCTTTAAATCTACTTTTTACATTGTGGATTTGAAATTTTCAAGTGGCTGCCACTTGAAAACAAAACGTCGGAGCAACTTGGTTAACGAACTCATCCAAGATATTTATAAGATCAGTTCACTGTCCAAATTTGGTTCGATTTGGAGTATTATTTCGGGAGTTATCGTGATGACAAAATTTTCATTATAGATAGATAGATATATATATATAGATAGATAAACGAAGTGATTGCAATAGGTCGATTTCTAAAGAAATCAACCTAAAATTCAAATAAAACCATAGACACAGTAATTTGTATAGATTTAGCATTTTTATACTATCGAATACAGATTTTTCATTCTAAGAGGCAACAGCCAAGAGAATGGTAGAAGTGCTTATTGAACAAATGTGTGTTAGATAGAAATTTGGATAGAAATATGTGCGAATATTTTTCTTTTGTAGTCAGTTACATCTTTTATCTTTCTTTCTGTCTTTCTTTTTTTTCTTTTTTTTTTTTTTTTTTTTTTACTTTATGCCAATTAGGAAAATTTTTCCATTTGGTCTATAGTTTCTGAAAAAAAATTTAGGCCTTCGAATCAAAAAGAAAAAAAAAATTCGTCATTCATATACACTGACACTGAGAAAATAATCTGTAACTGATATCTAGAATCTAAATTGTGGCTCTAGAAAAATTAGTTCCATGTCATCCTAATAAATTATTGTCCCCTTTCAAAGCGAGTTCTAGAAACCCCTATTAGAATTCAAGAGCGTTTGCCTATATTCTCGAGAGAAAATTTATTTTAAAATCTCTGCAAATAGATGCGAATACAAGAGGCGGGTTTCAGCAGCTATAATCTTGACCCAATTTTAGAAAATCAAGCGAGCATTGCTCGCAAGATAAAAGACTCAGAATATTCAGAATATTGTTTCACCATCTAGAAATGTGTTGACTAGAAATTCTCGATCATTTCGTCTATTCAGTTTTCTGGCGTGCCTTATGCGCATAGCTCGGAAATATATATTTCTAGTTAAGGGGTTTAGAAAATTACCACGTATTTATTCTAGAAAAAGGCGGTATATATATATTTTTTCTCACTCTAGATTTAGCATCTTTATGCTATCGGCTACATTTTTTTTTTTTTTCATTTTAAGAGGCCACAGCTATAAGAGTGGTAAAAGTGATTATTGAGTAAATGAGTGTTAGATGGATATTTGGATAAATATATGTGCGAATATTTTTCTTTTGTAGTCAGTTACATATTTTTTATTCTAACTTGGCACCAGTTGAGAAAACAGTTTCCATTTGGATTATAGTTTCTGAAAGAAACAGGCCTTCGATCTTAAAAGCAAAGAAAAAAAAAATTCTTCATTCATGTAGGAAATTGATTTTTATTGCTCGTTCTTCACATGCCAATACATCGGAAAAAAACAATGTGCATGGCAAAACGATTAGCTACATCACCATTTGCAATTTACTAACGACACTGGCAAAACATATTTCAGTAAATCTCTGCTGTTTTTTATTATTTCCTTATACAAAGCCTAATCCCGATTTACAAAATGGAATTTGTATCTGCCCTAGCTCAAGAAAAAATGGTCGTAGAATGTTGGAAATTTTTATTTGTGACTGTCATGGCGTCTTATTGTACATCTCCAACATTAGTTTTGACATTTCCCATTTTAGAAATGTTTATGTTTTTACAAGATTTTTCGTGAAGTTTGTATGTACACATGTATATGTGTGTATATAAGTGTGTGTATGTATCATACATAACTCAAAAACTGATAGATGGAGAACTTTGAAAGTTCGAAGCGAAGTTTTAAGTAATTTTAATAAAATTATTTTTACTTTTCATTTCTAATGTGATTAAAAATATTGTGATTATTATTATTTTATTATTTTTTTTATTATTATTTTTTTTTTAATATAGTGATAACAAAGCAGGCTAAGTCTATTACATATAAATAAAGAAGAATGTACTAAATTAAAAGACTGGTGTACAAGCAATATTTAAACTTTAAAACATCTTTAGACACTATAAAATAAATGACAGCACTCCCAGCTAAAAAATGTGTGCAGAAAATCTTAAAAAAAAAATGCAGACCATTTGAAGGTATTTGGAACATAGTTATTTGCAGAAAATCTACAAAATAAATCTGCAGAAATTCTGCAAAAGAAAGTTGAAGAGAATTTGAAGATATTTGGAACAACTTATCTGCAGAAAATCTGCAAAAGAAACATTGCAGACAATTTGAAGGTATTTGGAACATTTGTCTGCAGAAAATCTGCATATAAAAAGGTGCAGATAATCTGAAGGTACTAAAACTTTTTAACCGGTACTTTTAGGCTTTTAATCCTGTGAATCTTTCGCTCAGGAGCCCCCACTTCCTCACATAGGGAAGACCTACACAGTCGACGCTGGTTCTTGGAGTGTTTTTTCTCTCAGTGTTTGTCGCTTCTTCGATGGGGGTAACGCCCATGTTGTCAACGTTTGCTTTATTGGGCTCGTTTGCCAGCATTCACAAAAATAGTACTTTTAATGATTTCAAATTTTTATGATAAAAACCATAAATTGGGTTTTTACAGTGCAATTTTTTTTTTAAGTAATTGAATATTATGTTAATATTTTCGGTCTGGGCGTTTTTAGCTAATGCTGTGGGTAGTATATTTTTCTTAAACTTAATATTTGAGAAAGTGCTTTATTTATTATACTACTAAATTTTCGCTTGTTACATAACAAGCGAAAAATTAGTAGCAGAATAAAGCACTTTCTCAAACATTAAGTTTAAGAAAAATATACTACCCACAGCATTAGCTAAAAATAACGCTCAGACCGAAAATGTGAACATAATATTCAATTACTTAAAAAAGAATCGGACTACAAAAACCCAACTTATGGTTTTTATCATAAAAATTTTAAATCATTAAAAATACTAATTCTCTGAATGCTGGCAACGAGCCTAGTAAAGCCAACGTAGACAGCATGGGCGTTTCCCCATCGAAGAAGCGACAAACACTGAGAGAAAAAACACTCCAAGAACCTACGTCGACTGTGTAGGTCTTCCCTATCTGAGGATGCGGGGGGTCCTGAGCGAAAGATTCACAGGATTAAAAGCCTAAAAGTAACGTTGGTTAAAAAGTTTTAGTACCTTCAGACTATCATCTGCACCTGTGTAGCAAAATATTAACATCAAATGTCGAAAATATTAACATCAAATTTAATAATTTAAAAAAAAAAAAAAAAGTTAATAATTTTTGCATAATTATTAGCTAAAAAAATTGTATAGTAAACACAGATGGATCCCGAAATATAATAACTTGAATTTGACTTTTTCACACGAGTTTTTATTCCTGTAAAATATAAACTGTAGAAGTTTTAGATCTTTTTTAAATTAATCTTTGAAAATAAAACATAAAGCATGTTAAATGTAAGTCACATTTACTGTAATACATGAAAAATAAAAAAAATAAAAAACTATGTTTGTAAATATTTTATTTCTTATTTTCAAAGACAATTTAGTATAATTTATATCATATTAAAAATATAAACGAACATACTGAATGTGTAGAAAGAACATATTGAATTCAAAAAATAAGTAAATTAGAATAATATTACAACAAAAAAAAAAAAAAAAAAAAAAAAGAAAAAAAAAAAAAAAAAGACGAGATAAATTTTTCAAAATTTATTTATCGAATATTATTATAATTAAACATTCAATTGTAAAATATATCACTTTTCTTTTTTCCCAAAATAATGAAAATTATATTTTTTTTCTCCATTAATTATTCCTAATAAATGTGAATTTTTTTTAATGCCTAAAAATCTCTTTGTTTAACAAAATAATAACGATGATAATAATAATAACAAAAAAGAAATTTTAATATATTTCAAATTTAAAACATAAGTGAAACATACTTTTTTAAAATACGTAAATCGCATATCCTCGATTTAAATATTTATTTAACATTTTTTTTCTTTATATAAACATGTTTATAACTGCTTCAGAAAATAATAATAATAATAATAACAAAAATGTTTACACACCTCATGTATTACTTTTCTTCAGCTTAGAAGTTAGCAGGCAGACAGAAATGAAGCATCAAGAAAACTCATTTACACATATAATTTTTTTTTTTTTTTTTTTTTTTTTAAATAAATAATGATTATCTGCAAATGAGTCCAACTAATCCTGTCTTTCTCGTCATATCTGAATATTCGCATTATTTCTTCTGATACTTCTAACTCTAAACTTTTTCTTCTACAAAATGGCTCTACATTATACAAAATTGCTGATTTTAATACTTGTAAAATTAAAATGAAATATTTAATATCTTTTTAACGAAAAATAGTAACGTATAAAAAGAAAAATGATAATCTGGTGTGTCACTCACACGACTTTCTCTAACCCTGAAATTTAATAGTATAAATACAGGTTGGAGATAAGGAGGTAAGATAACGAGTACTGTCATGTAAAACTATGTTAAACAATTCAAATTAGGCTTCGGAAGAGTTTTATAGGATAATTAGTTCTGTGGTCAACACCCCGTTTCATTAATGCACCTACATTTATATAGAATTTAATCCCGTTATTAAAATTAAAAGTTTACTTAAAATAATACAGACAATTTTTACACGCAACATTCATTGAAACTTTTCAATCTTGATCAAACTTTTCCCGCAACAAACTTCTATTATTAACTTCAAAATACAACATTTGGATCTCCTGAAATTATTCGTTTTTAAGTTATTCTAAGAGACACAGACAAAGATCAAACGTTAACAAACTTGACTACGGTAATCAGGAAGTCTCAGAATGTGTATATATAACAAAAAACAAGCGATGAATATTTAGCTTAAAACATACATTATTTACCATATCTCTATGAGGAATTTATTACAATTCCTTAACAACTTTTCTGGAAATGGTAAATTAATTAGTAAAGCACATCCACTAACAACAAATAACTAGTGTGTTGTAGCCACCACATGACTTTCTTCTATATTTTCCTATACAAATTCACTCAGTAAAAATAATTTATTAAAATTATTATTTAAAAAAAAATATCTTCCATGATAATGCAGACGATTTTCATATTAGAGAAGTCGTATAACACTAAAAATCAAAAAAAGTTCAATATTCTCAATATTACATTAAAATTTTTTTTTTTTTTTTTTTTTTTTGGTAAAAATGAAAAAATTTCATAACTTTATTTTAAATTATCGCAGATCGATGGTTCAACCATTCGTTTTAAAGGTATTGGCGAGCTCTTTTGAAAGATACCCATCATGAAAATTTACTCCCCTCGAGGGGGGACTTCCACCGGCGAGGCTCCTACATACACAAAAAAAATTTCCCAGTTGACCATCTCTATTACAAAAAATATATATTAGCTTCATTTGGTTTTGTGCAGTCTATAGATGGTAAACTCTACTTTCCTGCAATTTCCCCCATAGACGTAATTTATTTGAATACTTTTGAATCTCAACGAAAAGCTTAATGTAGCATCCCTATATGATACACATTTAGAATACCAAGTTTGGAATTTCTGCTTCTATTTGTTCTTGAGATATGCTGATAACAGACAGACACACACAGACAGACCATTCGCTAAAAACATGATTTTTGTATTCAGTGGACCTCAGAACATGTAAATATAACAAAAACTCACTTTCGAAAATTTGACTCTAAAATAATACTTTCTCTACCTTATGGGTAAGAGAAAGTAAATAATCTGGTGTGTCACTCACACGACTTTCTCTTACCGTGAAATTTAATACTATAAATACAGATTGGAGATTAAGAGGTAAGATAACAAGTACTGTTATGTAAACCTATGTTAAACAAATCAAATTAGGCTTCGGAAAAGTTTTATATGATAATTATTTCTGTATGAGGGGGGGGGCTATCGCCCCCCCCTCACCCCGTTTCATTAATGCACCTACATTTATGTAGAATTTAATTCGGTTATTAAAAAAATTATTCTGTTATTAAAATTTAAAAAAATTATCTTTTATGATAATGCAGAGGATTTCCATAATAGAGATATAGTATAACACTAAATATTAAAAAAAAAAGCTTCCATTTTAATCTTAATATTTAAAAAAAAAAAAAAAAAAAAAATCTATTTTATTTTATTTTTTTTATTTTTTTTCCCCGTTAAAGGTTAAAAAATCGATAATTTTGTTTTAAATTATCACAGATTTATAGTTCAACCATTCGCTTTAAAGGTATTGGCGAGCTCTTTTGAAAGATACCCATCATAAAAATTTACTCCCCTCATGGGTGGGGGGGGGGGAGGCGATGCTCCTACATACACAAAATTTTTTCCCCAGTTGACTATCTCCAGTACATAAAATATTTTTTCGTTTCATTTGATTTAGTGCAGTCTATAGATGTTAAACTCTACTTACCTGCAATTTTCCCCACAGACGTAATGTATTTGAATACTATTGAGTGTCCCTGTACACGAACCATTTGCTTCATCTCAACGGAAATCTTACTGTAGCATCCCTATATGATACACATTTAGAATACCGAGTTTAAAAATTCTGCTACTATTTGTTCTTGAGATAGCTTATAACAGACACACAGACCATTCGCTAAAAACATGATTTTCGTATTCAGGGAACCTCAAAACATGTAAATATAACAAAGACTCACTTTCGAAAATTTTACCCTAAAACAATACTTTCTCTACCTTATGGGTAAGAGAAAGTAAAAATGCTGCGTCACATTTTATTAAGATTAAATTATTATTATTATTATTAACGTAGTTGTTGAAAGTTTTTTTTTTTTTTTTTTTTTTTTTTTTTTTAAGCTATAGCTGTAAATACATGTTCTAACAATTTACGAACTACGATGATATGAAAATAAAATAAACAAACAGTATATATATATATATATATATATATATATATATATATATATATATATATATATATATATGTACTCGTAATATTTTTATAGCATATATTTAAGTAACGCAGAAAAAAAAAAGTAAATAAATAAATAAAGAATAAGGATATTGGGAAATAGACATAAATGAATGCTAATTTGTGATACATATTATTAACAATGTCAATATAACAATGCTACATAGACTTTAAAGTACAACCTAAGAAAATTTAAAGTTTTCAGTAAGTATTAGCAAACTTACCTATCTAGACTTTATAAATATGGAACTAAAGCGCCATTTTTTTTTAATGTCGCAACAAAAATCAGCTGTCCTTTTCTTTTTCGTTTGAATGAATGGCAGATAGAAAGTACATAATTGCATGGCATTATTTCACTTCAGTTATTCACAGTAATATGAAAATCAAAATATTTTTTTTACAGTGTAACAAATTACAAATCAAGACAAGATCTCTTGATTACTTTACTGTCAATTTACGAGTTTACGTTACAATCCATTTAGCGGAAGCAGTAGCAAACGTTTAAAAGTTTCGGTTTAAAGTTTGAAGCTCATTTGTTCTTATTCGCGCATCTGAATCACCTGACAGTTTGACGTCATAGTAAATGTCGAAACAGGAAATTGCAGGGGGGTGCCATTTCATAGATGCGCGAATTTTTAGCTATTTGAGATTTCTCGCGCACTACGTCATAAAGCGGATCGATCAAATCTTGTTTACATTTGAAATAACTGTGTTTAAATTGCTTTTTTTATTATTTATTTATTTATTTTTTCTTTTAATCGAATTTGTTTAAATGTACCGTGTGATAATCTTAATCTACGTCTTTTGTTGCTTCTTTGACATGCTCCGCATTAGAGCACATATATTTTTTAAAGAATACATTATTGAAAGTGATAGAACATTGCTGAAAAACTGTGATGTATAATAGCAATACATAGATTGCTCATAAAATCAAATCATGTAAGTAATATCATCGTGTATATTACATCATACATTTTCCAGATCAGAAGTAATAAATCAAAGGGATATTAAATTAGCAATAATCATGTATTAAGTATGTTTGTTAAATGTTTATGCTACTTCCCTTCGATTTTCAAGTATACTCTTTTGAAAGCAGGCAGTAGCCAATGCCTGTTGTCTGCTGTTTAAAGTGACCTTTTTTTAAAATTCAAATAGGAACATAATTAATATTTTGTTAAAATTTATTATCTTTATAAAACATGAAACAAATTGTGGTATCTCATTAAGTTATGTAGTGGATAAAAATGAGTACACACAAAAATATTTCTGCAGTTTAAAATTAAAATGAAATAAACTTGTGTGTAAAAAAAAAAAAAAAAATCTTAGTACTTTTTTTTATTTTAATTTTTTCTTTCTTTAATCCTCTGTATAAAGTATCTGGATAATTGAAAATTTTATGAAATTGTTTTTATGTAGTAACACATTTCAATGTAACTTTTGTAATAACATGTTAAAAGTGTCAGTAGTAGCACATGTTTTCCAATGAAAATAGTTTTAAAAATACCAACAAGCCAACATGAGCAAAATGTTTTGAAACTATTTCTGTCATACCCCATATTTAAACAATGAATATAATTTTTCTTTTGTAAAAAAATGTTGATCATTGCTTAAACATTTTGGAGTATTATATATATATATATATTAAAAAAATAAATAAATAAACACCACAGAACTGAGGTTTAAAAGTAATAAGTACAAAACTTTGAATAAACACCATAAAATGCAAGAGTTCACAATAATTGTTTCAGGTGAAAAGAAAACATGACCCTTCGGCAGCACTCTTGCCTACTTTATTCGCCTTGATGAAGTGTTGTGTTTTCTTTTAACCTGAAACAAATGTTGCAAGTTCTTGCATTTTATGGTGTTTATTCAAAGTTTCGTATTTATTAATTTGGAGTATATTTACTGACAGGGTTTAACCTGGCAAAAAAATTACTTTAGCATTTTAGCGAAAATAGGCAAGCACTATTTTAGCTTTTTCGAAAGTTAATTAATTCTTTGGATACCAGTGATTTCTTTTACTTACAAGGAACATCATCCAACTGTCTGTCTCGGATTTCAATGAGAGAGAGGCGTTTCTTTTCTAGAGGCGTTTCTTTCATATTTGATATGCTATCAAATTTTACTCAAAAATATGCGAAAAATTTGTATTTATACAGCAAGTGAATACTCAAATGAATAATTCAGTTGAAATAATTTTCAGTACTACTATAAATTTTCATTTGTAGCTTAAACATGAAAGCGCAAAATCATTTTGCTTTGTTTTTAAACTGTGCTATCATAATGTTAGACCCACCACCACGTATCATTTTTTTTTTTTTCTGGATTGTGTTTTATCAACTGCCCTTCCCTCCTTTTCGGTGCAAGAATGAAAAAAGTGATCATGAGTCCATTCTCATATCAGAATTTTTTGTATATTCATATTACTTTCCGCTACAGTACAGATTTTCATGCAAGACAAGTTAGCTGTATCCGAAGATCTTTTTTTTTTTCATGTACATTAAGCATATTACTGATTACATAAATACATATGATACATACATGCATATTATTGATTGCTGCAGTACAAAATTTCATACATTTCTTCTTTCATGCAAAGTGAAGTATAATCATCTCTCAAAAATCCACAATTCTCTGAAGTCCACATATCAATTGCAATGTAAACAAACACTGTCACAACTGATTTGTTGATTAGTGGATTGCGAAAATTTAGCTGTATTAGAAGATAAATCAATTATTAATTTGTGCTGATCAATTACCAATCACTCAGCGTGTTACATGGGACGAAATAATAATTGTAATATAATTAAAATACACTTGGAGTTCAACAACCAAAAATTCAGTAAGTGATTTTAGTACCCTTCTAATTTCTGTTATTAAGGAACCTATTTTATTTGTAAACTGATACTAATAATTGTTTTGAAATATATTGTTATGCTGAAACTTTTTTTAAATGGGGAAATAATAAATTTAATATGAGTTTAAAGTCTGACATAAATATTAATTTCTCCTATTTCCAATATTTAGTTTACTTTTAATATTAAAATTCATAATATTGAAGTATTTAAAAGGTAAACAAACATATCATAATATTACAGATAACTGAATATATTATGTATTTCTTTTTAAATTGAAAATTATAAAGTGTTTTATTTTGAACAAACTATTTTAAAGAATGTATTTTTATTTCATTTTTACTCATAAAATTAAAATCCACAATTTTACTGAAATATCTGAAATGTAAACAAACAAATCACACTAGTACAGCAAAATTTATATATTTTAGATTTTTTTAAACAAATACGTGCGCTTTCTTTTGAGCGAAACATTTAAATAACTGCATTTTTATTTCATTTTGATGTAATTTAAATTCATCGTCTTACTGAAGTAATTCATGACAATATTAAAGTATTTAAAAGGTAAACAAACATATCAATATTACAAATAACTTCATATATTGTGTATTTCTTTTTAAATTGAAAAATATAAGTGTTTTATTTTGAACAAATATTTTAAAAAATGTACTTATATTTTATTTTTACTCATAAAATTAAAATTCATAATTTTACTGAAATATCTGAAATGTAAACAAACATATCGCGATCATATAGTAAAATGTATATATTTTACATTCTTTTAAAAAAATATATGTGCTTTCTTTTGAGCACAACAATTAAATAACTGCATTTTTATTTCATTTCATTTTAATATAATTGAAATTCATCGTTTTATTTAAGTATTATAAATGTAAACAAATGCATAGCAATGTTGCCGAAAACGCGAAAGCTTTATAATTTTTTATGAACTTATACGTATTTAAAATAAATATTTTAACGAATGTACTTTTATTTCATGTAATACCATACATGATTTTCGTTTTTGGGTAATATTTATATCAGATTATAAGATATATTTTTTAGTAAGTAATAGGGCTAGTAACAGCTAGTAACTCTGGGCTAGTAACAGCTGTATATTTGCATCGTAGTTTGTTTCTGTATTCCGCCTTGTGACGTTTCACTTCTGCTTGCTTCTGATTGGCTACTCTTCAAATGGCCCAACCTTATAATAGAAGAACCTTGGGAAATTGAAGAACTGATACAGAAGCC
Organism: Salticus scenicus; assembly: GCA_963930645.1. Taxonomy (NCBI): domain Eukaryota; kingdom Metazoa; phylum Arthropoda; class Arachnida; order Araneae; family Salticidae; genus Salticus; species Salticus scenicus. The sequence goes on along the minus strand of OZ005656.1, from coordinate 252,605,221 downwards.
ACTAATGTGCAGATTATATAGTTTAAATGCGGAAAACTCTTGATTCCGCAATTTAACAGGGCATTTTAGTTAATCTTCACATTAACGAATTTCGAGCTTTAAGGGTAACATTTGTACTAATTAATTGCTTTTCCTTTTTTAACAATTGCTGCTACATTAAATAAATAATTCAAAAATTATTTAAATTCGACCTCTGTAAGTGACAAAATAAGATTTTTTTAAAATACAAATTATGAATTTATAAATAATATTATTGATAATAAATATTATCATTAATAAATAATAATAATAATAAATGATATTAATGATATAAATTAAAAAATGATATTAATGATAATAACAATAAAAAAAAAAAAAAAAAAAAAGCTTACTTTTACCAATATTCCATACAATAAATTTTGTAACATGTTATACATATCTCAATATTTTTGAAAATCTACTACTGTTTTAAATTTTAAATCACAGCTTTGCAATTATTTATTCATTTATTTATTTATTTTATTTATTTATTTTAATTTAGTAACAGATAGTAATAACCTACCTTATCAGGATGACTGTTAATTTTCCTGTAATAACCACGTAATACATGATAAAGCATATTTAAAATGGTTTTAGGTAACAATTTTCAAGAAAATCGTTAGAGCCGTTTTTGAGATACCAACTTTTATCAAAACTTGGCATATTCAATTAATGACCGGAAAACAATAATTACATACAAAAGTATATATAAAAGGGAGTTATTATGGCGAGTTTGAAAAAAAAAAAAATACGTACAGCCGTTTTCAAAGAAACGCACTTGCAAAACCTGAATTTCAGCTATTTATACAGGGTGCCTATCAATTTTCCTCAACTAACCAATTATATCTTTCGAAAAGCCATCTAATAGAGTGTTTACAGAGAAACTTTGAAGAAAATCGTTAGAGCCGTTTTTTGAGATACGGACTTATAGTCCTACTTCCGGTTTCCGATGTCCCACTTCCGGTTTCCCAGTTTTCACCAAAATTTGGAAAATTCACTTGTTTACCAGACCTGTCTCAATTCTGAAGTTTCGTAGTTCTATCTTTATTAGTTTCGGAGATATGATAGTCAGAAGATTCCCCACACACATACACGCACACACATACACACATACACTGAACAATTGCCAAAAAACACTTTTTTGGACTCAGGAGACCTTAAAACATGTAAACTAGGTAAAATTTCGATATCGAATTTTTAGACCGAATACAATACTTCCATTACCTATGTTAGTCGGGTAATGGAAGTAAAAATTCTTTGGATATTATTATTTGATGATGTTATAAAAATCTTCCAAAAAATTAAAAACCGAATTAAAGATAGAATGCAGATTTTTTTTTTTTTTTCCTTTGAAATGTCTGCATTTTGTTATTAAAATTTAATCATGATATGAAAATCTGTTCATTAAAGTGAAGATAGAATTCAGATTTTCTTTTGTCTGCATATTGTTGGCGAAATTGAATGGTGTTTTGAAATCTGTAAATTAAATTGAAGATAGATTGCAGGTTTTTTTTTGTTTGTCTTCAAAATATCTGCATTGTGTTGGTGAACTTTAATGATGATATGAAAATCTCCAAAAACTCTGCAGAATCAATTGAAGATTAAATGCAATTTTTTAATGTCTTCAAAGAATCTGCAGAATTTTTACAAATATCTGCACGTTTTATTTATTTTTTGCAGACATGCTAGAGATTTTTTTTAGCTGGGCTGCCGGTTTAGAGAAGACGTGATTTTTCTTCTTCGTGTGTAAAAAACACGTGGTACTGTCTTTGAGACTAATACAAGACTAATACAGTTTAATTATATTTAAGCTAATCAATATATATAGATATATATATATATAATTAAATTACTTAAAAATCCCTTCCCTTCATTTTTATTGTTTGTGCCTCTCGGATTTGTCTTGCAGTATGATTCCTATTGGTTGTTTGTGTTGCTCCTCCTCCTTTGGATTTTGTCCTGCTTTCAGTCTTGCTTTTGCTTCTAAATCAATAGCATGTGTTTTTTGCACCTGAAGAAAAAAGGCCACCTTCTTTCGAAACCAATAGTGCTATCTTTAATTTTACGGTGTGTGAAAAAGTTTTAAAGTTTAAATAAATAAGTGCATCCCAGGTAGCACAGCGGTATTGCTCAATATTGGCTCAATGTTGCCCAACCACGGCAAGCACTGGCGTCAGTCGGTTGTTTCTTTTCAGTATTGGCCAATATTACCCAATGTTGGAATGACAGTATTGAAATTCGGAACTATTGACATTTAGCTTTTTTTAACCAAAATTTTTGTTATTTTTCGATACGTAATGGGCAGAAATATATTTAACAGTATTTTAAGTTCTATAAAATTATTAATAGAAGCATTTTATAATGTTGTAAAAACGGGAATATTGTTCAATATCGTCCAATCTCGGCAAAGAACGGTAAGAAAGATAAGGTATGTTCTCGGAATTTCTTGCTCAATTTTACGATGAGCTCGTCATTGAAAATATTTAGCATTGTTAAAAAAAATTCTTGAAGGAAAAAAAAAAAAATCTGCTGGTTGATCTTGATCTAGATCGATATTGATGGATATCTACCAATGTTGTTGAGCATTGATACTACAACTTTCTGAAAACTCTAATAGCCAATCAGAGAGAAGCAAAACAAGCACCCACCAGCATAAGAAAAGAAGTGAGATGGCGGTGTATTTGCTCTTCCATGTTTGTAAAAAGTAAGTAATTTTAAATATTGTTTCCGATATAGAATATAACATAACTGAAATTTACAATATTTAAAATTATAGATGTATATTGATTAAAAGTCTTAGATAATATATGTGATTTACTTTATATTTTCGTACTCCGTGTAAACATGATATTAGTCTTAGCATTGTAAAATTTGATTATCATTTATCATTTTAGTTAAGAATTAAAATCTGTAAAATTTAAACAAATATTATTTCATAATTTACTACAGAATAATAATTACGACCGAAGCGGAGATGACATTTCATATTCTTGTAATGGTTAAAAGATTTATTTTCTCATTTTGCTGTTTGATGCTTGGTTTATTTTTTTTATTCACTACTAAAATTTAAAGTTTTTTTCTTAGGAGGAAAAAAGAATTTTTTAATGTGTATGCATTTACTTGAAAGTAAACAATGTCTGTAAATTATACAATGCTTTTTTAAAATGGGATTCTTGTCAGAATTGTTTGATTTAATAGTTATTTTTCAAAATTGAAAAGTTAATATTTGTCATAACTTTATTGTTGTATGAAGAGTCTCATTATCATGTCGACATGTTAAACAGTAACAAGAGCCCTCAAAATTCAAAGACTTTATTCGTGTCATTCACTAAAATAAAAATAAAAGCTTGTAGAATAAATTGGATTACATTTGATTACGGTTAGGTTTTTAGCATGTGGCATTTTTTTTTTTTACAGTTTACATAGTCATTAAAAAAACTGCATTTATATTCATAATTGATAAGTATTTGCTTAAATTTAATGAAATATATTGTTTTTAAGCATATTATTAAAAAAAAAAAAAAAAAATATTTTTTATAAACATTGTCATTACATTTTGTTTTATACAAGAAATAAAATATTTTATGAACTACAGCTTCTTATAAAAATTCATATCTTACTTACTATGTAAAGTGTAATTGTTATATGTATGCTATGTACAAATAATGTATATGTATACTATGTAACAAATTTACTATAATCAAGTTTAATATAGTATATGATTGTTATTTATTACTAAGAAATTTATTTATAACCAAGCTAGTACATATGAGGCATTGCAAATACAAAGCTCAATCTCAACAAAAGGAGATTTTGAGAAAAACGCATTTGAAAATAATTTTTTCTGCGTCATATGCTGGAAATATGCATCGTCCATGCATGTTTAGAGACGGAAAAGACCTGATGTCGAGTTCGCCCTTCATATCCACAATGCCTCATGAGATTTTTTTTTTTTTTTTTTTTTTTTTTTTTTTTAAATAGGCCACACACATGCTTTTTTTTTTTTTTTATTCATTCACTATTAACATAACAGCAAAAATTTAAATGCTTTCTGGACATGCAGCAATTATTTCATATTTATTCCTAGTATTCAGTCTAGTACTTTGCTTTTGAGCTTAATATTTAGTTTAATTGCCCACAATATGTTGAATATGTAAATATCTTAAAATGATGAATTACTATTTTTATTTTCTTTATCTAATGACATTTTTCTTTCTAAATTTATTAGTTGATGTAACATATGAATATTTATAATTTTATTAATGACAAAAAATTACAGATAAAACGATATAATAGTTAAAATTATTTTTGAATTCAGTTCAAATTAACATTATTTAATAACTTAATGCATATATAATAATGCATTACTAACCTTATAACTTTCTTATGCACATACCCAAATAAAATGTTAAACATTGGAAATTAGCTTTAAATGTTTTTTTAATTTAAAATAGAAAAATAAAATAAAAGCCTGAAAGTATGTGCATGAGGGCAATCAGTTAAGAGGACTTTTTACTTATTGTCGGCAGAAGCCAAAGCCAGTGTTATTCTATGGAGAATTTTGCTCCATCATAACTCATTAACTAATGCATATTTTTTATTTCCATTTTCACATTCAGAAACTTCACAATTGTTAATAAGGTTATCCCTTTCTAAAAATTATTATAATATATTTTTTGAAGTTATAAAATGTGAATTTTCACAATGTATAATTTTGCATTTTTTTTACTTAAAGATGAAATATTAAAAATAAAAATTAAGGAAATCAGTGTCTAAAAAATTTATTTATTTTTCTATTAAGCATTTTATTTTAAAATATTGAAATGCGAATTTTCACAATGTGAAATTTTGTGTTTTGTCGTTTAAAAATAAAATATTAAAAAATAAGTAATCAATTTTTAGAAAGCGATAACCAATTTAACAGTTCTGAGATTTCTTATATTTTGCTTTAATGTTTATCTTTTTTATAAAGTTCTGAGATTTCTTATATTTTGCTTTATTGTTTATCTTTTTTATAAAGTTTTATTTATTTATTTATTTTTTACACTTTTGTCGATTTCATCCTTGAATTAAAGAACTGTTATATGAAAGTGCATTAAATTTTATTGTAGCTAAAATCTTTCATATTCAGAACTTCTAAAAATATTCCATAATTGTAGTATTGAGTTTTCATTAAAATGATGTAAATGGTAATAACAGGATTACTGTGAGTTAACAAAAATGTGTTTTTTTTTATAGTGAATGTTACCTAAGGCCTGCCGCACACCAAAGCGACAGACACATCCTGCGAAGGAAGCGTTTTTGATCACGTGTGCTTGTTGACTTTTGAGATTTCAGGTATTATTTATTATAATATAAGGAGATTATAATTTCTTAATCTATTATAATTTCAAGTAAAACAGAAAAAAAATTAAGTGTAATTAAGGAGAAAATAATTATTAAATTTAAAAATAGCTTTTTTTTTTTTTTTTTTTTGGTTAAATTAATCAAATATTATATTCTAACTAAAAACACTTAATTTTTCTTTGTGATTTAAGGGAAAGTAATTATATTTTTGTGGGGGAAAAAGGGGGGTTAATGTTTTATTTATAATTAACATTTGATAAACATCTTCTAATAGAAAAAGCTGATTGTTTGCTTTAATTGTGTTACTATTGTTGTGTAAAAATAAATAGTCTATTAAAAAAATTTATTTCAACCTGGGGGGGAAAAAAAAAAAACTTTATTATTAAATAAATAAATAATTTTTATATCACACTTTTTATTTATATTTTATTTATTCAATTTTTTTATTTTTATTTATTTATTTATTTATTTATATCTTTTAATTTATATTCATTTAAGTGAATGAATAAAATAAAAGAATAATTTAAGAGAAAATAATTATTAAATTTAAAAACTAATTTTTCATTGAAATTTAATTTTTCCGACTGAGTGAAAATAATGCCTGGACCGGGACTCGAACCCCGGATCATTGACTTACAAGGTCAAGGCTCTACCAATTGAGCTATCCAGGCCGACATCCCAGTCAGCATTATTCACTCAGGCAACCTTTTTGGCAGGAACAATCTGGTCTATCATTTAGATAGCTCAACAGAAATAAGCCGCAGGAAATGGAAAACACCATTAAACAATGGGAGAATGAAATACAATTTTTAATAAAATCCCACAATCAACTGTGGAAGAAAATCATATTTATTGAAATTTAATTTTTCCGACTGAGTGATTGTGGGATTTTATTAAAAATTGTATTTCATTCTCCCATTGTTTAATGGTGTTTTCCATTTCCTGCGGCTTATTTCTGTTGAGCTATCTAAATGATAGACCAGATTGTTCCTGCCAAAAAGGTTGCCTGAGTGAATAATGCTGACTGGGATGTCGGCCTGGATAGCTCAATTGGTAGAGCCTTGACCTTGTAAGTCAATGATCCGGGGTTCGAGTCCCGGTCCAGGCATTATTTTCACTCAGTCGGAAAAATTAAATTTCAATAAATATGATTTTCTTCCACAGTTGATTGTGGGATTTTATTAAAATTTTTTAAATTTTTCATTGTTGAATTATTAAAGTATTTTAACTTAAAAAATTGTTATTTTACTTTATCATTTAAATACATGAATAATTTAGGGGAAAATAATTTTTATATTTCATTTATTTATACCTTTTATTTTGTTACTAATGTTTTATTTAAATTTTTATTTAATGTTTTATATCCTGTTTCTAGCAGAAAACAAAGCTTGGCTGCTTTAAGTTATTATTGATATGCAAACAAATATTCTATAAAATTATTACTATTATTTTTTTTTTTTTTCAGCTAAAAAAAGTGTTTTTATTTATTTTATTTTTTTTCTTTATAATTTAAATAAATGAATAATTTTAAGAAAAATAATTTTACATTGCACCTTATATATTTTTTCTTTATTGTTAAATTTAAATTAATAGTTTCCAGTTGAAAACGTTGCTTTTAAATCTGAACAGTTTTTAATTAAAAAATTGCAAAATGATGCAAAAACCCAATAATTTCCAAGATGTTATTAACATTGTACTAAATTCCTATATTTGATCTTCTTCCTTTTTAAATGAATATTTTTTCTCTATTTTTCCTTTTTGTTGTTTTTCTATAGAATATATCTATTTTAAAAAAAAAAAAAAAAGAAAAATAGTAGAATTTAATCATTATCCTTTTTCTTAAATTATTTTTCTACTTAAAAAAAACAATCTCTGGCGAGGGTCGAACCGAGTACCATTGTGACACGAGTTCAACCCTTTACCCCTAAGCCCCGCATCCCTTGCTAGTAAACTTGTTCTGTTTCTTTTATTGGAAACAGTCAAATGGATGAAATTCAAGAACGATATTTTAATATATAATGGGGGTTATTGCATAAAATTGTTACCCTATAATTTGTTTTCATCCGTATTTTTTTTAATTTAATGTTTTTCCTTTCTGTCTGAACTTAAATTGATTGTTTGCTGTATATTACACGGACTTGAATTTGATATTGTCATTGTAGGACTCAGCGTAGTCACTTTTGTTTTAATACTATTATTTATACAAAGCAATCTTCGTAATATGCAATCGAAGAAAAATATTGCAAAGGATTTTACTAAATATTTCTATTAAAGTTATTAGTATTGAAAAAAGCGACTGCGTTGAGCCCAGTGTTATTTAAATTTACCCACAGTTGTCAAATCTCTATCGCCGCCATGTTGCAACATGAGCAACAAGTGCGAAAAGTTGTAGCATGCGCGATTTGAGCAACAAACGGGAGACACACGCTCGACTAATAAGACATGACGCTTGTTTCTCTGGTTTGCATGTGCAGTAAAGTAAAAGTTAGCGGCAATGCTAGGGATTGTCTCTTATGTTGTCCAAGTCACGCTTGTTTCTTTGGTGTGCGGCCTGCCTAGCATAACATGTCTTTCATACACTTTAATGATAACAAATTAACTAAATAACAACAAAATTCTTAATTTAATGGATTAATGAAAAATTAAAAAAAAAAAAAATCTATACAATAAAAAAACTTATAGGAAAAGATTTCAGAAAAAATTTATACTTTTGGATTATGTACTGGAATATTGCAATCCATTTGAAAGTTCCATATTGAATTAGAATTTACAATTATTATTTTAAATAAAATTAGAAGTTTTATAGCTTTTATTGAAACTAAATTTTCTTTTTTGAGAAAACATACTTCATTGGATGTAGAATCTTTTGTGATTAGAATTACTTCAAAATTTTTCAATACTTTGATATTATAATTTTCAAAATATTGTATGGAGAAATATTTGCATGAAATTTTAAAATGAAAGTGTTTTTTTTTTTTTTTTTTTTTTTTTTTTTTTTTTTTTTAACTGTCTGGACAAATTCTAATGCAGCTCCTTTTTTATTTGATAATTCAAAATCAGTACATCTTGCTTTTGGATTTAGTATAAAGATAAGAAAATGAGCTGCTATTAATTACCATATTATAACAAATACCATATTCATAAATTTTTTAAAGACCACTTTGTTCAGTTTTGAATAAAACAAAGTTAAGAGCAATTTTTTTAATTACACAATTTTCACTTATACAAAAAAAATGTGCTTTCCATTATCATTTACTTTATTTTACTTTACTGCATTTAGCCTTAGACCCTTTCATTTATAATTTTTTAAGATAATTAATATAGAGATTTTTCTTCTACAATTTCTAGATAATCCCCCCCCCCAATATATAATAACTTATAAAGCCAGCCAATGCCAATCACACATACAGCACATAATTAAAACTTTCTCTGAAGCAAAATTACAATTGAAATAAACTGAATTAAAAGTAAAAGACATTTACATAAAAATAATTTATAAATTTTTAAAAAGGGACAATATAGAATAAAAATTTTGAATTTTTTGGAAAGGAAAAAAGTTAATTGATTTTTATGGGGGGGAAAAAGAAGTTGTTTTGAACTGCGGTGACTAATTATAGAAACACACAATTGTTTTGCCGCTAATTTATAAAGATACATTAATCTGAATTATTTTCCTTTATAGGTTCCATTTATATGTTAATCGATAAAATTTGTTCTTTTTTTTTCAAAGATAATTCTGATAAGTTTGCAGTAATTTTGCGGCCAATTATCATAATGTGGAATCATCTTACCACTAATTGTTGAAATTTAAGTAATGGCAATTAATTGCTAATGTAGGCTATTATTTTACTACTAATTGTTAAATTTTGTATGTTTTTCAAAGATGAATACAGAAAAATACTTTTCTATCACAAGTAATTAATAGTAATGCTGCACCGAGTAGCACTTTGGCCGAATACCGAGTAGTTGTAAGTAGTGTTCATGTTATGCATTTTTCAAAGGGTGCCACACCCTACCCTATTTTGTTTCAGCGCCGATGCACCCTGCCCTTTTTTGAAGTGAAAAATGCATCCCACCCCTTTTTTTTTCAAGTACAAATGCACCCTTCAGTTTTTTCAAATGAAAATGAGCCCTGTATTTTCCCATCTGCCATATCGTTATTTTTAATAGATATTTTATTGTTTTCACCAAGTAACATATAGCTATAACTTTTATGTGATGTGAAATCAAACTTTGCAGCATACTTTTGCACAAACGCAATCTGAAAATTCACTTCTAGGTGTAATCTATGTGTCGTCAGTCCGCTTCTTAGTGTGGCCGTCAGAAAAAAAGATTGTTAGCTGCAGTTTCAGGGACCATTTCTGCACATCCAAGAATAGAATAGAAATGCCTGTTACGGAAATTCTATAACAAAATAAAAACTATAGAAATTATGTGAAAGTACTGAAATAGTCACTCGATTCTCGTATGCAGATTTCAAGTACATTCTGCATTATTCCCTATTTTGTGCTGAACTGAAGCGTAATAGTTTTCGCGTAAAAAGTCATTTTATAATTATTAATTTCTTAAATTTGCACTAAAACTAACCTACTTGAAAAGAAGTAAGTGATCATAAAACAGACCTTTGACAAAAGTTTTTTCAAAGTATTTGGACGAGAAAATTGCACATATTTTGGGAACCAGACAAAAAAATTATGCATATTTCAGCAAACATACACCAAAAAAGCAAAATTCTCTCTGATTTTTGGCTAAATATATGTATTTAACATTTGTGGCATCAATTTTCTAAAATAGCACAATTTTTGTTGATTACAGCAGCAAAAATAGTTGCCTATTTAATCTTATTTTAAAGAAAAGGATAACTGATATGAAAACAAGCATTTAAAATACCTAATAAAATCCTTTCTAATTACTAGCTAATTAATTTCGGACATGTCCATCATCAGAGCCAAGTAATTTTTCTCGACGTCGTTCTTCTGGAGGAAACCTCATTGTTTACTTTGCCGGGGAACTCTTGCGGTCATTGTTTCGCTTCACTTCCTTATTCTGTAGTAGTTGTTGCCTATCTTTATTTAGTAAAGTGGAGAAACAATCGCTTATTTAAGCAATTAGCCGTGATAAACGTAAATTCTGTTAAGTGCGTAAAACAATATATTTCAACAGTCCACCACAAGATTATGTTTTTTTGTAGAGAATTAATTTCTTATGTCAGCACGGAATTTGAACGATTAAATACATAAATTTTATCACTGAAACTGAAATGATACTATATTTTGATAGACTTTGTATCGCATATTTCAGCAATCACGCATGTAAAGCAATTTTTTTTTTTTTTTTTTTTGTGAAATAACTGTATATTTCGGTATTCGTTTTTGAAAGAAAAAAATTACAAAATTTAAGTTAGTTGCCATTACATAAATTTTGAGAATTAGCTGAAAAATGATTGATTCCATAGGGAATCCATCTGTAGGTAATTCCATCGGGAATTATCTTAATAACGAATTTTACCGATTAACAGATAAATAATGCCTATTTCAGTAAATAATTGGGATTAAAGTAACATTATTAATTAGCGGTGAAATGGTTGCGAGTGTTACAAAACATTACGAATTTTGAAAATCATCTTTAAAAAAAGTGCAAATTTTATCGATTAATGCTGAAATAATATCGTATTTCAGCAACTAGTTATGTTTAAGCAAAACTTTTTGATAATTGGCAGTGAAATGGTCCCATATTTCTGAATTAGGTCGCAAAATTGTGTATTTTGGGATTTAGCTTTGAAGGGAAAAAAAAAAAAAAAAAAAAATTCATCGATTAGTAGCAAAATAATTGAGTATTTAGAGATTCAACTTTGTACAAAATGCGAATTTATCGATTAAGGCAAAATAATAGCAGATTTCAGTAATCTGCTAAAAAAATATTGTGAATTTCTGGGACATTCGTTTTTGTATAAACATTGATTTGCATTATATTAACTTGGACACTAATTATATGAAAATGAAAACCATAAGCTTCCTAAAATAGCAGCAAATATTTTAAAACAATTTATTGAAAAAGAGAAAAAGTGTTTTCTGAATTTTTCAGGTTTGTTGAATACTGGTTAACCAAGAGTTTACTGAATTTAATTATCATTCGAACTTTATATATATATATATCTGCTTTGTTTTTAAATCATTTTTATGTTATGACACTTAATTTTAGTAAGAAAATACATGTCATTTTTTGTATTTTTCTTGTAAAACTGTTGTAGGTTCTGAAGTGGAGAGTAGGCACCACCGAGAAGTGGTTTAATATGGTCTGGCTTTTAAAGAAACTCAAGCCAGCTGGTCACCGAAGGTAGCTTGTTACTAATAAATACTATTTTAATAACACTAATTTCACGCTTTATTTATTTATTTTTCTTAACAAATTGTATAGTTTAATGTTTCTATTGTCATATAGCGTTAGCAATATCTCTTGTTTATTCACTACAACAGTGTATAAAATTTCTAATAATGATAATTCTTTACAAGTTTTTTATGAAGTATTGTCTAGTCATATTTTAATAGATACTAGTGAGCTTCGCCCGCAAGCGGGTCACTATTTTTAAATGAATCACTATAATGAATGAATCCTCAAAATTCCATATTCTCATAAAATATATATATATATATTTATATTTATATATTTTTTTTTTTTTTTGATCGAGTAAAAACTTACACCGGGTCCCCACTGCTGTTGTCAACGTAGACCCATGTGCACTGCGTGCACACAGATTAAGGGATACCAGGGGTGAAACTACCTAGCATGCAAAAACCCTGAAAACTGATATTTGCATGCAGATAGGGAAGATTTAATAATGAAATATCATATGGCTACCTGTATTAAATGATATTTGGAGAGTTCTTAATGCAATTATATAAGGCAAATTAAACATTCAAAATAAGAAATTTCTGTAAAAACAAAATAATTTACATGAAAATCAGAAACAGCAGAAATTTCAAAAACCCTGAATTCAGGGGTAGGCCCTGAAAAATTTCACCCCTGGGATACGCATACTTATTCCCCACCTTTCATGCCTCTCCTAATTAACCTACATATACAGTAAAACCTCGATAAGTCGTCACTAAAGGGACCAAAGATTTTTTGACGACTTGTCGTCGCGGAGTGGCGAATTTCGAAAAAAAAAAAAAAAAAACTTTGAAATATACTATACTACATATTTTCATGAATTGCAGTAGGATTCGGTGACCAAAAACAATATTTTCAGAAATCAATACATGTAAATGAATGAGCGGAAGATAAAAAAAAAAAGAAAAAAAATATACAGTATAGTTACCATGTGCATTTTATTTTTTTGCTACATTAAAATAACCCAACAGTGTAGATTGATGAAGGTGCTGGCTACTGGAAATAACTTTCTTTTCTAATACAGTTAAGGCTTTAAATTCTTCGTCTGTTGTACCTTGAATGGATGTAAGGTACTCTCGAACTTTCTCCAGGGCTTCAATTGCTTCTGTCTTGTTAGGTGGGGTTTTATCCACATTCTCGACATCGCTATCCTCACTTGAACTGTTTTGTTTTTCTTTTAAAAATTCAGATGTCAAATCTTTTACAGTCGCTTGTGAGCAGATTGCAATGTCGTTATCAATGTTGACAAAAGCGTTAACGTCATTGACCCTGCACACTTTTTCATTTGCGATTTGCAGCTAAGTCCCTAATGGTTCCACGTCGATGATGTCTTCATCGCTGAAGATTTCTTCTGATTCGGCATCTGCTATGAACCCTGCATGTCGGAAACAATTCAAACAGTTTGTGAAGAAACGGAACTCCAACTTTTGTCTGCATAGTTAATTTCATCTAAAACTGAAACTTCCAGCTTTTCTTTTCTATCCAATGCTTTTGTCAGGTCCTTTACAAGCATTTTTTTGTACTTTCGTTTAAAGTCACGAATTATCCCTTGATCTAAAGGTTGAAGAATTGATGTTACATTTGGAGGAATAAAAACCATCTCGATTGCTTTTAAATTTTCGGGTGTGATGTAGGCGGTACAGTTGTCAACAATGATGGCAACTTTTCTTTTCTGACGCGAAAACTGAGAATCCAGTTTACGAATATGTCGTTTTCAAATCATTGTAGTCATCCATGCCTTTGAATTTGCTTCATAATAAACTGGAAGGGATTTAACATTTTTAAAGCAGCGTGGCTTTTTGCTTTTGCCTATCACAAGTAGTTTTAGTTTTTCAGTTCCATTTATATTTGCTTCAAGCAGAAGCGTCACACGTTGTTTGCTTGATTTTCCAGAAGTGCACTTTTCACCCTTAAATGACAGAGTTTTATCGGGCAAACGACGGTAAAATAAGCCGGACTCATAAAGATTAAAAACATTTGATGCATCAAATCTAGATAAAATGTCCTTGAGAACACTGTCCTTCCAGTCTTCTACAGCATCAACATCAACAGCTGCTGCTTCTCCGCAAATCGTTTTGAAAGAAAGGCAATGTCTGTCTTTGAAACGTTCCAGCCAAACGTTGCTGCCGCCGAAATCTTCAATGTTCAACTTCTTAGCAATTTCCATGGCTTTTTCTTTTAGCACCGCGGAAGAAATTGGTACATTCTGGGCTCTGGCATGTTTTAGCCATCGAACTAAAACCTCCTCGATATCGTCAAACTTAGATTTCCTCATTCTCTTTCTTTTTCTTTCGCAGTCGGCTTCTTCAATGATTTGTTTCGATGAAAGAACATCGTTCAACATAGTCCTGGGGATATGGTGTTCTTTGGCAAAAGCTGTTTTGGAAACATTTGATTTTTCAAAAAGTGCAATTAAGTCTTTTTTTTCTTTAAAAGATAACGAGGTAAGTTTTCGTTTCCCTGACATGTTAAAAGCGTAATCGCACCACGAAATTACAAGAGAGAAAATAGCCCTTATAGCGGGGCTTACTCACTATGAAATGAAGTCAAACTCAGGAGAAGTGAAAAAAACGCCTACACTCGACAAAGTCGCAGCGAGAAGTGTGCTTTGAATGGTTAGCAGCGATAAATACGATGCATGTGCATAGAATATTCCGAGAACTCAACTCCACAAAAGGGGTATTATATGGAAAGGAATGCTTAACCTATAGGTGTGTTGCTGAAGTGATAAGCAAGCTTGGCTTTCTTAAAGTGAAGTGGAGGAGGGGAGTCAAAAGGAATGCTTAACAACAATAGGGACCAACAGGTTTTGCTGGTAAGACGCGCATAATCGAAAATTCCCAGTAAAGGCTTGTTTTCTTAATTTAATGGGGCGGGGCTGGAAAGACAGCACGGTGGCATGCAAAATCAGTGTTGCCAATTTGTGGGAAAAGTCGCTAAATGTGGGGGATTTTAAAAGCTTTTAGTGACAAAAAAATGTAAATTTAGGATTAGCGACTTTTTTAGGGGAATTTTGAATTAGCTTTCAGCCATTTTTGTGGGTGACGAGTTATCCGAGTAGAATGAAATTTGGTGACGGGTAAAAGAGGGTTGTTTAACATTATTGTGTATGAGACCTTGTCGGGACCAAAAGAAAACGACGACTTAAACGGAGTGACGACTCATCGGGGTTATACTGTACCAATTTTGAACACTCTAACTCAATTTCTATTTTTTGTCCACCTAATCCCTCTTTCTGCCTCCCCTTAATAATGTAGTACTTTCGAAAATATCCTCATTCAATTGTAGGTCCCAAAACCTATATATACCAGTTTTGAATGGTATAACTCAATTTCTATGCCCCCCCCCCCCTGCTCCCTAATAATTACACTTTCTAAAATATCTTCATTCAACTCTTAGGCCCCCAAAAATTATACACACCAATTTTGAACGGTCTAACTCAATTTCTAATTTTTTGCTCTTCCTGCCCCCCCCCCCCCCCCCAATAATTTTACTCTTTCGAAAATATCCTCATTTGACTTTTAGGCTCCCAAAACCAATGTATACCAATTTTTCGTTCCCCGCCCCCGATAATTAAAAATATCACTGGAAGGAGTTTTTTTTTAATTATTATTAAATAACGAAGGATAAATATTAAATTTTTTCATTATGCTTTGAAAGAAAATCAGAATTTGCTTGTATGGTTCAGTTGGGACAATTTTGAATAGATTAATATTAAATTTAACAGATTATGTTTGCTTGCTACAGATATATGTTTTGCACTTATTGATATAGCATAAAAGTTTTTACATGATCCTTACATTAAAATGGTATGATAAAATTCATTCAAGGTATGAAAGTTTTTTTTTTTTTTTTTTTTTTTGGGGGGGGGGGATAATAAAATTTTCACAAAACATGACAAATATAAATCCTGAAATTAAAAAATTTTATTGTGTAATCTAATGTTTTTATTTATATTGAGTAACTATAAATAAAAACATTTCGGCCTGGGCTGAATAATGGACTTGATAATCGGCTTTGGCTGAATAATCATTGCATCTCTAAAGGAAACATCTTTATTTTATTGCTGTCCAATGTAAGAGTTCTTGGCCAATGGTACTTTAAAACCTTGCATCCTATCTAGAAAAAGAAAATTGATATGATTTTATGTTCATGTATATTTTATTTATAATTATTTTTCTTTCTTTTTAGGAAGTGTGAGAAGAAATTGTAAAAAAGTTCAAACTTTTGTCTTTAACAGAGTTTCCCCCAGACAGTTTTGGGAGGGTGCTGCCTCCTGCCTGCCCTTTGACTGGAAAAATTCTTCCTTTCTTACTCTTCATACAAAAAAATTTCACCTTTCTTGTTCGTTATATAAAAAATTGCACTTATACTGCCTTTTGTAGAAAATAGACTTTAAATCGAACATAAATGCTAGAAATATAAATAAAACAGGGATGCCGCTTTTCCACACTTCTACTGAGCGGCAGATTTCCGCTTTTTATAAATTTATTCTGTCTGCCTCTTCTCAAACTAATAATCGCCGATCCATCATACAATTTCCAATCTTTCTCTATCAATAACTAACATAAATATCAATGTGCACATTAAACTTAATTTACTGGATTCTAGAACCTTTAAAAAGATAGGATTGCTCGATATTTCTCATATACATAGTTATATTGTCCTCCTTCACCCAGTAGCAGAATTTTTTCTGTCAATCTCTGACGACTATTTAGGCATTAGAGAATAATCTGCAGCACTATAAGTAACACAAAAAAGGCTTGTGAGAATCAGTAAGTGTATTTCTGTCATAAGTTTGCATTTATTTAAAACTAGCAGGTTTTGCCTGCTTCACTGGTCGCCGGAATTAAATGAATCTTCAAAAAATTTTAATCACTTTTTATTTTTATTGTATTAAAAAAAATAATAAAAAAAAGTTGTTCAAGTAGCAACTTAATATGAATCTCCAAATACCAAATTTGAATTTCCTGTAATCATTTGTTTTTAAATTATGCTGATAACAGATATAGAGATCAACTGCTAAAAATTAGACTTTCACATTCGAGACACCTCAAAACGGATACTATACAAAAAACCAGAATTTAAAACAAAACTAAAAAAATACTTTGTTTATAGTTGGTATAAAAAATTAATTATCCTTGTTAATATGGGGAAGAGGGGAGGGGGGTCATAAAAAATATATGAGTGGGAGATATTGAACAATTCTACTTCAATACATGTTTTAGAATCTAATATAGTAAATTGAAAGAGTTATGGATGGAGAAAAATTGGAAATTGCAATACTACTGCAGAGCAATTGTTTGCTGTTCATTAGCAGGAGAGGGAGAAAATGGCGGGGAGGGGGGGAGCAGCAAAAAAAAAAAAAAGTGAGAGATATTGGACAATTTTACTTCTTTATAAGTTCTGGAATCTAATTAAATGAGATTTTAAGAAAATATTGACTTTTATGTTGTGAATGAAAGCAGACGGAAAATCACAATGATTCCGTGAAATGTCTATCGCTGATTGTTAGCGAAGAGGAAGGGCGGTGCTAAATAATTACGTAAGTGAAAAATATTGAATAATTCTACCTCTTTGTAGCTTCTAGAATCTAATAAATTGTGATAAAAATGAACGTTGCCATTTATGATGTGGATGCAGAAAGATTAGAAATTGCAATATTTCCAGTCAAAATCGGGAGACTTAAAATTTCTACACAATACTGTGTTGAAAAAAATCTGCAGACTGAAAAAAATAAAAAAATCTTCGACGTACGTCTCGCATTTTCTACTGTGAGGTCCCTCACCCCCTTAAAAGTAGTGATCAGCCATTAAACAACCTGACGAAGCTCTGCAATGTTCATTCTTTTCCCATTCATAACATAAGTGTCAGTGTACATGATAAACTTGTTTATTAGATTCCAGAATTTTAAAGAGGTAGAAAAATTTCCTTATGTGTAATTATTTTGTTTTAAATTATGTTAAATTAATGTTATTGCTGATCTACAGACAATGGTTTATTTAGAAACTTCTAAAATATTGTTTTTATTTGTGATAAAGCATCATTCTTTTATATTGCTTAAAATATAACCTTTTGACTGCAAAGTAACTTTTTAAATTATTATATTCAAATTATATTTTATGTATTATTTTGTTATATATTAATTTACAGAATTCGCCTATAAAATTACACAATAATTATCACAAATTTTACTTCAGGCGTGATTTCCTCTTTCTTCGAATTTTTAGAGTGGCATCCCTGATAAAACTACTGTGCATGATGATCAACATTTGTTCATACATTAGTAAATTTTTTCTCGTATCAAGTGTGTCCTTAAGGATCCAAAACTGACTTCAAAAATCTAAAATGTGATTTTTTTTACTAGCAGCATCCTTTCATTTTTAAACCTGGGAGAAACTCTGCATTAACAACTGTATTAGAAGTCTTTGCAAGAGCTCCAGATTGTGATAGCAAGTAGGTTAAAATAAAACGGAAATCAGATGTAAAAATATCTGAAAATACAGAATTTTTGTAATTTTCAAAAACATAATGTAAAATCATGCAAATAAATTTAATAAATTGTTTAATGGAAAAAAAAGTCTTTATTTTATTTTAATTTTTAATGAATTTTTTTCTATACTCAGTAAAGATATTTAAAAATAAACCTACTTGAAGTTTAAGTTAAACTTCAAATAGGTTTGTCTTAATTTTTATTTATTTTTCAGTTTTGAATAATAAAAATTTTTATATTAATTTATAAAATAGTGCTATTAAATTTCAGACATTTTAATAATATATAATTAAAGAATTTAATCATATATATTAGTGTTAATTAAAAATAAGCAAACAAATGAACACAAAATAGAGGAAATTAGTTGAAATGCATGTGAAGTAAAAAGTTTAAATTATTTTCCTAATCAGGAAGCATTTTTATGCTTAAAAAAAAAAAAGATGCTTTCTGAATAAAATTTTTGTTAAGGATATTCTGTATAAAAATAACCAACATTATTAGCTGAAAGTGATTGTGAAATTTCCTTCTACATATTTATATTTATAAAATTCAAACTTTTTTAGGCATAAAATAAAATGCAAAAAGATAAAATAATCAAATATTAATTTATAAACAGAAGTTTTAATTTATGAATTTCTCAGTATGGATCATTATTATTATTTTTAAATATGCATTTTTAATATTTTAGCCAAAAATAATGTGCATTTAAAGTAAAAATATTTAGTTTGAATGGAAAATCTGAAAATAAAATCAGATGTAATTTAAAGAATGGATTTTAATAACTACGGTTAATTATAAACAAAAAAAGCGTTCTTGGTATTCGCTTGGCATGGGACAAACTTTTTCTTCAGCTTGGCTAAGATTTTTTAGTCATGCCAGTGTAGGTTCTTATTTCATAAAATTCTATTTGTAGATTACAGCTTTTTCGAAGGGGTTAATTGGGTCTTTATCATTCCGGATTGTTCTGGAAGATTTTTTGGTTAGTCTTTATCAGGGTAATACTAATGCCAATATCAAAGGCCATAGCCAGAAAGTTTGCAGTGTACAAGTATTAGTGCATAATATTGTGTTAAAAATGATGTATTACTCTAAACATTTCCACAAATTTGCAACATTTTGAGGGGGAGTTGAATTCCCCCCCCCCCCCCATCAATGGCTATAGCCTTGCTACATCAAAATTATACTACCAACCACATAACTGTCGAAATCTTAACAGGTATATGCATGTAGAGATGTGATCTTGATGTGAAATCTGGAAGCAAGGTGATGTTTTGAAATTACAACAGAAGAGAAGAAGCAGTCAGTTCATTCGTGCATTTAATGAAAGGTGTGTGTGAACGGTGTGGTAAACCATGTAGTTGAGTGTAAACTGTAAATTATGTAATAACATAGAACTAATGCGAAATGTGAACTAAGGTGACATTCTGCAATTACAACAGCAAAGAAGAAACGATCAGATTGTCAGAAAAATTGATGAAAGCTGGGTACTCATCAAAAAAGTTTGTGAAAAGAACTCAAGGGATTTGGTATTAAGAAAATTTTATATTGCAAAGAAAAACCCCTGACAATTCATTAACTTCTTCCAGGATGATTTATTTATAGTAAGGAAAAAATAATATAACCTTTTGTTTTATTAAGATTCATTCATTTTATATTGATACAACTTAAAAAAAATAAATTACTCAAAAATCCATAACATCTAAATTTGTGACTGATGAAAATTTTTCATACATTCTGAGTATATCAGTTTTTCACATATCTTAAAAATGTAATGAGTTTGTCTTACACAATTTCCGTTGTGACATCTTGAAAGATTATTATTTTATTTGTTACGATAATGACACCTATATCACCAAGTGCTGATTTCAAGATCAACTTAAGTTCAGCTTTTGGATTTTTAATTTTTTTTTTTTTTTATTATTTAGTGCAGTTAAAACATAACATGTGAATATTATTTTTATCTTTTTTTTTTTTTTTTTTAAAGGACTGAGTCTCAATCTGCAGATTTTTACGATACCAGTTTTCGATAGTTGCACATTTATCGAAATATAATTGAATATTTAGAAATTTTTTATTCATGAATTCATCAACCGTGAATATTTATTTAAGTCAAATTGGAGTGTCACCTGATATATCAGCGTTTGCAGACTCGGTGACTTTGCCAACGATAATTATGTGAGAAATGCCTAGCTGGTTGTCAGCCAGGGTAGCTCAGTGGTAGAGCATCCGTGCGTTAAGGGGAGGTGCCCGGGTTCGATTCCCGGCTCTGGTATTTTTCACATAGTTGGTAAAAAATAAAAATATCAACCTTTACACTCCAATTTGACTTAAATAAATATTCATGGTTGATGAATTCATGAATACAAAATTTCTAAATTGAAATTTCCTGGTCTATGGAGTTGTGCTACGATTATTATTGTCTCACCTGATATATCTGCGTTTGCAGACTCGGTGACTTTGCCAACGATAATTATGTGAGAAATGCCTAGCTGGTTGTCAGCCAGGGTAGCTCAGTGGCAGAGCATCCGTGCGTTAAGGGGAGGTGCCCGGGTTCGATTCCCGGCTCTGGTATTTTTCACATAGTTGGTAAAAAATAAAAATATCAACCTTTACACTCCAATTTGACTTAAATAAATATAATTGAATAATTTGGAAACAATGTTATAATTTGAAAAAAAAAAAAACCTAATATTTCTCCGTCCTAAACTAAATTCTGCTTTTGCCAGAATTTCACCAATTTTTTTTTTTTTTTTTTTTTTTTTTGAAAGAAAAAGAAAAGAAAATTAATAATAATCAGTATCGAAACAAACACTATCAAAAAAGCTTATTATTATTGTGAAAATATATTTTATTATACGTCGAAAAATAAATTAACTCGTAATTTTTTTTTTTTGGCAACAATTATAAATTAAAATAAATAATTTAATAAAAGTTTAGAAGTCAGAATTTCTAATTTTATTTATTTATTTATTTTTCAGTCGTCAGTTTGACCGAACGATCAATAAAAAATTGATCCGCTAATTGAAACTGTATCATTCCATTTTTTAAATAGTTTTCCTTTCTTTTTTCTTTTTTTTTTTTTTTTTTTTTTTTAATGCAGTTCATTTAAAAACCTACACTTCCCCCTCCTAAATGAAAGGTTTCTTGTAGGTTAGGTTGTATTTTACAAAATCAGTATACTTTGACTTGATTCCGGATGCTGAAAAAATAAAAATAACGTATTAAGGTACATTTTAAAGTATTAGTTTGATAAATAAAATGCTAATCAATGTAATTAGATTGTTATTAAACCTTTTTGTCTATAACAATCTAGTTTTTTTTTTTTTTTTTTTTTTTTTTTTTAAATTTTAATCTATATGTAAATAAATACAATTCTTATGTAAAAGGAAAATGAATGTTCGAAATTTTTTGGAATCGGCCTAATATATGTTTAAAGGTAATATAAAGGTGTCTGTTTTCCCATAAAAAATAAAAAAGAATCGCATAAAACAAAAAAAATTTGAAAAATCTAATACAAATATCAAAAGTTTAAAAGGATGTTGTAAAATTTCATGCATTCTTTTATCTGAGAAAAAAAAAAAAGAATTGTACATGGCATACAGTTGGTAGCAAAATTATTTGAGCGCTAGCAATAATTCCTATATTTAAAAAAAAAAAAAAAAAAAAGTTCATTTAATACTATTTTGTTGAGTGTACTTTTTTTTATGTAGGAATTATTGCTCACACTCAAATAATTTGGCTGCCATCTGTAGGTTTTTTTTTTTTGTTTCTTGCAAATAGACAAGATTTGTAGTTAATATTGACCTGTATTGCATTACAACATTAGCCAATGTCGAATATCAATATTGCCCATTACTGTTGTGATTTGCAATTTTATATTGGCCAGTGTTGTACACAATATTGTCCAGTATGTGATACCAACATTGGCCTATATTGGCAAAATTTAGTGTTTTATATTGGCCAGTTCAACTTTAACCGATATTGGCTAGTATTACATGCAATATTGACCAATACAGATTACCGATATTGGCCAGTATTGTAAAAAACCTTGACATTTTTGCACTGGCCAGTCCAGCAGAGTCCGATGTTGGCCAATATTGAAATAGTCTTATTTCCGACTTTGGCCATTATTGTTGTGCTACTTGGGATATTGTATTTCGTTGAGTAAAAAAATTATGTAATTAACTTCTGAATGAGAATTGTGGAACATTATGTAAAGAGAAATAAAAATGTACCCTAAAAGGTTTTTGGCTTTTTTTTTTTAAATTATTTTCACATAAATATCTTATTTCTATCTCTAGAGACTTCTGACATCGAATTATTGGAAAATTCAGGATGGTGCAAAAGAGGAAGTAATTCTGAAATATTTTTCCCGTATTCGGCGATATACCTCGTGGGAATGGTAGACTCTCGTTTAATCCAAGGAAAATATTTGAAAACAAAATATTTAGAAATTTTTGAGTTTTCATTGCCTTTTAAGACATTAAAAAAAATGAAAAAAAAATCTGAATTTCTTAAAACCTAAAAAAAGTTTCGTTAGCGAAAATTACATTTCTGTTTAACGATAAATGACATTTTGGTGAAATTAATCTAATTTGAAGTAAATAAAACATCAGATACACTCGAAATTGCTGCAAAATAGTGAGGCAATGAAATTTTGTTTGGGGGAGGCAAAAAATAGTTCCAACATGTTCCTATAGATGGCGCTGTCAGTGTAATGTCAGGGGAACACCTAAACGGACTTATTAAACACAGGAATGTTGTTAGCAACGCAAAAGATTAGCAGGAAACAATAGACTTCAAGTGTTTACTACAGTTATTTTAACAGAAAGTCAAGAATACATGTTTACAACGGAAACAGTGATAGTGAAAAGAGAAAAAGAGGAGCTTCATGAAACAAATGCTTTACGGATAATAAACGGCACATTTTGGAACTATTTTTTTTCTTTTTCCAAACAAAATTTCATTGTCCCACGATTGCTCCAGTAAAATCGCTCTGAAAGGTAGTTTTAAAATTATAGCGGTTGGAAATCGTAACCTTAATTATAATCCCCTTGTATATTAAACTAATACCTCTCATAAAACACATTATTTTCAATTTCATTTTTTTTTTTTTTTTGGTGATGTTGTAACTAATAGTGTTATTGTACCAATTGTTTTACTTATAGATTAAGAGATCTTAAAAATAAACTTCGTTTATCATTTCACTTTTAATGAAGAAATGTAAAATTGTAGATCTGTACTTTTCTTTACTTTTGTAGATCTTTAATTTTTTAGATCTTTACTTTTGTAGATCTGTATACAGACTGAATAAAAATGTGTCTCAAATTAGCGTATTATTTAAAATTTATAATTGTAAAAGAAATCACAATTTAAATAACTTTCTCTCCGAGCAATATCCACATATGACAGATAATGTACCTTAATATTTTGCATACACCTGTGAAACAGTAATCAACTCTAATTGTACCTTATTCTACAGCAAACCTGTTTATGTGTCACTGCATGATAAATGTTAATATATTCAAATTTTGTACAGTATTAAAATATTTAAACAAACTTTTAAAATATCACTTATAGACAGGAATATACTAGAATTATTTTGTGAGCCCTTGTACACGAAACATAAAATCTTTTTGCATATTTTTAATCAGGAACATACTAAAGTGAACTGAAGGTCATATAATAGTTTCAAGCTATTTCAAACATATTAAAAAATTTAAATCATGGACAAAAATACATATAGAGGAAGAACGGCAAAAAAAAGATAAAATGAACTCATAACCAATTTTCAACTTTATTAGAAAGCGTTAAACGTTTTGCGTTTTGAATACGAAATACTTCTTGAAATTTTACTTAACAACAACACATAAACACGATATTCATTTTTACAATGCATATACAAAATATTTTTTTATTTGAAAAAAATTCATTCATGAATAAAACAATTAGCGTAATAATCTGCACAAATAGATGAAAGCATTTCTAATATCATGAACCACATCTTTATTTTTCAAAACTAATGACAATTTTTTGTCATTAGTTAGAATATTTGTGACATACAGACAGATAATCATAAGAAAACTGAGTTCGTTCTTTCTTTCTTGTCGTGGTGATTAACGAAGTTTTTTCTTCGAACGTCATTTTATTCTCGTAGAAATTTTGAATAATAGAAATATTTCTAACATTAATTCTGTTTAAATTATGATAACTACAAAAGGTTATTTTAGTTTTTTACTAACGGTCGCGGCTTTATTTTTCAGTGCCGTTGCATACCCGAGAAGTTCAATTGATGAACATATCCCATTAAATTATTTAGAAAAAAAAAATGATAATACAATTTTACTTTTTATTTATTTCAGTTATATTGTGATATATTATAAAAGAAATAATAGTTTGGCGGTTCATGATTTTGCCAGTTTAAACCATTAGTTTGTTTCCTAAAATATTATTTTTACAAATGCAAACACTTCTAGTACACACTGGTGGACGATTGCTAAGGACGGATGACAATAGCTTAGTTATTGTCATCCGTCCTTACCAATTTTCCACCAATGTATACCAATCCTATGCTTATTGTATTACAATGTACACATTTAGATTTACTTTTTATCGACATGATAAAATATTACCATGTTTCGAACAAAAGTTTACTAAATTTTTTCACAGAAATTATTATAGAAAATAATTGAAAAATCTTTAAATACATTCCCACACAGAGACCCAAAAATATATAAAGAGATATTTAGAAAAGGTTATAAATTTGCAAACATTTTATTATTAATACATTTATTGTTAATTTCCAAATAACAAATGTTTACAGTATTTTAATAAAATAGTTGAAAATTTCTCATAGGATATTTCATACATATTCGAGTTGAGTTATGTTCAGTCAAATAGTAATTATAAGAAAATAACTACATATTGATCATCCAATTATGAATTTTCATTTAGATTTGCTCAACTAAACTCTCTAACATTATTTAGCATATAATGTTTTAATTAATATTGATTAAAAAACAATTTAATCTTATTTTCATAAACTTAAGGAAATTAAATAGCAGAATTTATTAAAGATTATCTCCCATAAGATTAATAACCCTTTACCTGCCGGAGAAAATTTTTGACATTCACTTCAAGATGCCGCCGTTCTTTTTCAACTCTGAAATCAATAAATATTTCGAGATTAATTTGAAGGTTATGTCTTTGTATTACCGATTCATGCCAGTAGTTTCACCTAAGACTCCTATATGATAAGAGCCATTGTCCGCCATTTTCTAACCCGTTTGGGAAAGTGTTGGCGGTAGAAAAAGCTAGGTTACCTGATTAGCGTTGTTATCTCCTTTCAGCTTCTATACAGATCAAGTGAGCTAGAACTTCTTATCACGAAACAAACAAGTTGGCAGTTTTAAGAACATCGCCAACATTCTCAAAACTGCAACCCTCCACGTTAAAAGACATATAATTTGAAACTTAATTTTAAAATAATTTAAAAACAATAACTTAAAAAAACAGTACATTCATATTAAATTTGTCAAACAACTTTGAAAATTAACTGAAATAAGTTGAAAATAAGGGAAATCTTTCGCTACAAAGTTGTGCTCCTGCTCAGGGTATCCGCGAGCTACATCTGCAATTTATAATCCACTTTTTCCTTCTTTCTGGATTAGAAGAAAATATAAACAGGCGGTGCCCTATTCTGGAGTTATTCATGCAATTTATTGCCGAAAAACCAACAACAATAAATCGTCATCCGGTCTTGTGGGCTAGAAAATGGCGGATGCGTCAGCCTATCAATGTAGGAGTTCTAGTTTCACCGGTAGCAGTATAATACAAAGGAACGTATTTCGGTAAAACGTATATATACGCCCGGGGCAGTTAAAGGTTTAATACTTTTTATTTAAAGCAATATTTACCATTCTATATCTCAAGAATGAAATATTGCAAAATATATTTTACATAATTTTTTGCATGATTTCAAATAGAAGAGAAAAATATAACTTAAGATTTTAATCAAGAAACCTTTGATGAATAATAAGCGAACACCATAAATTTCAAAAACACAACAAATATTTAAGATTAAAATAGTTAAGCATGTCAAATTGTTAATTGATATCTGAAGGTGAATGGTTGCTGTTCAAAATATAATTAGCACTGATTTTTGGCACTTCAGAATGAGTTGTAAAAAAGTCAAATTAAAAATTATAGATGAAAACAGATTACCCAAGAACGGATCCAAGAGGCAATATATCATTTCAGGTAAATTTATTACGTATTCCAAAGAAGCTTATTTGTGACGTGACCATATATGGAACAACAGTACCAAATTTTAAGCATGGAGTAGAGAAACAGTAGCGAGGATGAGGCCGGGACCCAGGTCCAATCTCTCTTGAGATCTTACACGGTCGGTTATCAGTAAGAAAGTGCCCTCCAAAACTAAAGCAAAAAAAAAAAAAAAAAATGACAATGCATTTCGCGTTATATTGTAGACGCCAAGTTCAAAGTTTAAGAAAGTGAATGGTTGCAGTACGTTAGGAATATTCATATGTATATCTTATAAAGGCGAAGAGTAATTTATTAACCGTTGTTAGTGAACTTTGGCATAATTTCGCCAAGATTTAGATCATGGGAAAATAACTAGATAAGCAAATATTTTATCTATCTGACAATGTAAATTAGGCGACAAGAGGGCGCGCGAGTAACATTTCGATGTAAGATTAAAAGAAACCAAATTAATTATTTTCTGGTTCCACCGAACAAAAGGATAGAAATGCGTCAAAACATTACCATTTACAGCGTGAAAAGAATTTTCATTACGTTAAGATTACTAAGTGAATACTGGGAATTGATTGAAGAACTCGATTCAGTTACATCGAAAAATCATGAAAGGGAAGATATAAAAATTAGAAAAGGTATATTGTAAATTTATTATTTATAGGATAAAAATAGTTATATCGTTATATTTTAAGTAATTGTTTAAGATTAAAGAATTTAATTTATAATTTTAGTTATTTAGAGAATTAACCTATCTTTTATAAAGAAAACAATTTTTTAATATGTAATAATCAACATCACAAAGCACAACATATTACCATGACTACAAATATAGGTTTGACGATAAAGATTAGTTGTGGTATGAAATTAATTATGATTTTCGTCATTTAGTATTATTATGTTGGGACATTTTTCTGTAACTTAATACTTTGTTGAAAAAGTAAATTGATAATGAAAATAATAATTTCTAAATCATTCTTGTTTTCTTCTCAAAGCATAACTTGTCATTTTTAAAGGTAAAGGGGAAATGAGTTATTTCCATTTTTTAGTTATTTCTTATTTCTCATTTACTTAATTTCTATTTAAAATACTTTTATTATCCGAGTAGTTATTTTATATGTAATACATCTAATTTGAATGAATACTTATAGAATGCTTTATAAATGAAACAGTCCTAATTTGATCTGTTTAATTATATACTTTGTTCTCTTAGTCTGGAATAACCGCAGGGAATTAGCCTACATTTTAAAGCTTCTACGGTTTGTGCAAGTTTGTAAGTGCTAAGTGCAGATAAAGTAATGTATTAAAAAAACATGTATATTTATATAAAATGTTTATTTATTTTGAATAGATATATATTCTATCTAAAATATTATTTTTCATATTGACAAGTGTTCCATCAAATGCTTAGATCTCATGCTAAAACTTGTTTTGTACATACATACATACATGTAAATCATGCAAGTATCAAAAGAGCAAAGAAGAGTTAAAAAAAAATAAACATTAGTAATTTCGAAATGTTAAACAAGTTTTGGAAATAAATAGGCATTTCCCCTACTTAATGAATTTTCTCCAGGAAGAAAAATCTATAAATACCATAACAAAATAATATATATAATTTATTTTTAAACGTTCTCTACCCATTCGTTTTTCACAGTGCTTACCGGAAACTCACCTTTTGAAGATGTTTTCTAACCTTGACATACAAAAATTAGATGAGACCATTTATCATTGCTTTAGACGCACTTTTTAAGAAAAGGAAATTTGTTAGTCTAGACTGGACAGCTTTTTCCAATTCATTTAACCTTTCATCCAACGGTAATATAGATCATTATGATGTAGACCAAATGTTAAATAAATGTAACTGTTCTTCAAATAACGTTAAAAAAAACAAACTATTTTTTAAAACGTTGCTGTTTTTAATATTGAAGGTAATAAAACTTTCTAAATTTCAGAAAAAAATATATAATTTTATAAGGTCAGTTTCAATGATTTATATACCATATATCATTCTTATGACTTGTATTATTGTATATTATATCATTATATAGCGTTTAAAACTAATTTAATTTTATGAAACATCCTATGTTTTTGTATTGCATGCAAGATATTTGGAAGAATAATTAATATTATAATATTTCTTGTGTAATGTTCGTTTTAATGCCATTTATATACATACTGAAATACACAAAACGAAATCACACACTCAAGGTAAAGCCAAAAAATTACCTGAACATGTGTTTTATAAATTAATTTAAAACTTTATAGGGTAAGTGCACCAGTGATTGACAGTTTTAGAGCAATATTTGATGTTGTTAATGTTCTAGTCATTAGAAAATATTTTTAGAGATCTTAAGTTAGTACATATAGTATGAAAGACATCCAGAACCACATATATCTTAAAATATATACCTTTGATAACAATTACATTTTTATTTGACACCCACTCAATTTTCCAGTAATTGACACTGCCAGTTTTTTCATTTTATCAGTAATTAGCCCCCTATATTCCAGTGTTTGACACTGCCAGTTATTCATTTTACCAGTTATTAGCACCTTATGCTCCAGTGTTTGGCATAAAATATTAAAATTCTTAGATGTAAAATATATGATTTTATGATTTTTATTATTTATTAATTATTTCGGTATAGATGTTAATACTGGAGCATGCCAATCACTGGAGCACCTACCCTATGAAGGAAAAGTTATTATTGCTACCTATAATATTTTAAAATTCCGTATGCTAATATCATGACAATTTCGAAAATTGCTCAAATATAAATTGACAGTTTATACATAATAAAACATACCGAGAACATGTACACTCACGAGCTGAAAAATATGTTTTTTTACAAATTTGCTTAATATCTATACCATAAGAAAGTTTTATGGCATGTATTTTAGAATCTCACCTAACAAAAACTAAACTAACATATTAATATTTTATGAATTCGCAATTAAAAAGTAAAATTTACATATAAGAAAAGTACATGTGTGTGTGTTTGTGTGTTTGTGTGTGTGTGTGTGTACGTTGGTCGCTTAGTAGGCAATTACCTGATCGCGGAGCTATAGAATTTTGCATAATGATCCTTCTTGACATCTCCGAGTGCACATCGAAATCCGATTTTCAATTTTTTTTATTATTAATATTAATTATTATTCTTTTTATCAACTTAAAAGATTGTCCTCTTGCTTCCACTAATGATATAGCATAGGCAGTGAAGACGGCGCCTAATGCACCTTGGAAATAAAGCAAGGTTTTAAGCGATTTCAATGAAACTGTCTCTAGTTTTTACAAATGAAGTGATTTAAAATATAGGGATTAATGCTTTTTCCATTTTTTATTTTATTTTATTTTTAATTTTGTTTTAATATAGTGATTAACGAAGCAGTCAAAGTCTGCTTTTAATAAATATTTTAATGATATTCTGATAGAATCTAAAACTGCTACTATATCTATTTATCTATATCTGTCTCTCTAATTATCTACCTATACCGTAACAGCACATCTTCTCCCAAGGATGACCTCAGCATATCCTGTGGATGAATAGATATCCTTTGTACACCTTTAGATTATTCTATGGATAAGTTTGCTTTGAGGGTTATATATATACATATATATATGTATATATATATATATATGTATAAGCCAAAAATTTACATGAACATGTGTTTTATAAATTTATTTAAAATTTTATGTGAAGGAAAAGTTATTATTGCTACCTATGATATTTTAAAATTCCGTCTGCTAATATCATGGCAATTTCAAAAATCACTCAAATTTAAATTGACAGTCTATACATAATAAAACGTACCGAGCACATGTACACTCAGAAGCTGAAAAATTAAGGGTGTACGTGTTTTACGAATTTACTTAATATCTATCCCGTAAGAAAGTGTTATGGCATATGTTTTAGAATCTTGTCTAACAAAAAAATTAAGTATCATATTAATATTTTATGAATTCGCAATTAAAATTTCTTATCAAGGTTTTACAATAATTAACTATAATTGTAGTTCAAAATAGATAATTTGGGTCGACAAATTAATATAAATCCAATTTGCCGTATAAATGAAATATTTATTTTACGATCATTTCCTTATACGAATTTTATGAAGTGCATTAGTTTCACTTTACGTTGATTCGTAACGAATGTTCATCAAAGTAACAAACTGTTGACAGGAAAATTTATTTTGTCAAGTGGGTGATCGTTTTGACTGAGCAGCACTAACTTTTGCTTTTCGTTATTATCAGATACTGGGCGAAGCCTGGTGATTGACGCACAGAGATGATAAATTATTTCGCGTTTTAAGCAATCAAATTGATATTAACTGATGATTTCATTAGTTTAGGGTGCTGTGACAATAATAGAAACTGATATATAATTACATTTAGCATTAAAATGTTTGTCAGGGCGTTTAGAATAAATACATATTCATTAAAAAAATACTTTAAAAAAAGAAAGAAGGAAAAAGAAGGAAAAAATTAAAAGGCATAGTAACTTTTTTTTTTTTTTTTTTTCAGAATATCGCGTAGATTTTTAAGATTAATAGACTATAGCAGTTTATAATTTAGTAATATAAATTAAAGAACTGTTGCACGCAATAAATATTTAAAGTTTAAAGCTTCTTTACACACCATAAAAAAATGCTTAGATTACCGGTTTCGAAAGAATGTGCTCATTCTTCCTCAGGTAAAAAAAAAAAAAAAAACCATGATGCTATCTTGGAGACAAAAGCAAGACTGAAATCAGTGAAAACAGAATAGGGGAGGAACAACAGTGCAGCATGCAACAATCAATTAGAAAAACACACAACCACGACATAAGTATAACAAACAGAAAAAGGGAACGGAAAGAAAAAAACATTTTTTTTTTAACATTTTGTTTTAATTTTAAATCATCTTGAAATTTCATTAATCTATAAAATATATATATATAAACCTGAAAATTAGAAAAAGAAAGAAATTTATTTATTTATTCGAACTTGTTTATTTAATCGAACTAAATAAGTTTTCTAAGTAGTAGACAACAAAGTGAAAGAAGAATTCTAATTTACAATTTTACTATGTTTAAGATGATAGATACCTAAATTTTCTGGCATTAAAGACAATTTTGGCTTGTTGAAAATTGAAACTATTGTTAAATTCTGAACTCTATTGCTAAGCATAGTTGGGAATCTCATCATAGTTCTAATTCCACTTTGCTGTCTACAGCGCAGAAAAGCTTATATAGTTCCATTAAATAACACTGCTCGGCATTAAAATTGTCCCCAACGCAATTTTAGTAAATTGTTTTGTAAAATAAACTCCTAAATTTGAATATGACGTGCATTTTGCCCTATCACCCGATGTTTTTTAGAGACGGCGAAAACTGTAATAACATTGATATTGATTGAATCAAAATAAAAATTTTAATAAAATCCCTTATATTTCAGATTTTATTTTGAGAAAACTGAAATTCTGTTCATTCTATTTCTCATAACTTTTTGAATTTGCGCAATATATGTTTGGAATTTTCACATAAGTTGCTCAATACTTTTGGCTAATAAATTATGCAAATGGAATTTTTTAAACTCTAGTTCATGCGTAATTAAAAATTACTTTTTAAAAAGGCTCATATTTGGCAGTATATTTAACATTTTCGCATTCTGATTGCAATGTGCTGTGTCTAATGTAGCAGACTTGTATTCGATTACAGAAGTCCTTAATCGATTACAATTACGATTATTTTTAATCTTCAAATGCCGATTACGAATACGTTTAGATTACGATTACAGTTTTGATTACGTTTTGATTAGACTCTAGAATACGATTACATTAAGATTACGATTACAGTTTTGATTACGTTTTGATTAGACTCTAGAATACTATTACATTCAGATTACGATTACAGTTTTGATTACGTTTTGATTAGACTCTAGAATACGAATACATTCAAATTACGACAATTCTTTTTTACTGTCAAATTACGATTACATGAAAAATCGATTACGATTAAACTTCGATTATACAGATTTCTCAATCTCGATGTGATGAATATCGCTTGTATATAATGTTTCTTAGATATTTCTTCATATATATCCTTAAATATATCTTGTCTATATCTTCTCCTTATATTCTATATATATATTCTTTATTTTGTTTGCTCTCTGATTAAGCTTTTAATATCACAGTAAGCAGATTAAAATTATCAAGTAATTTATCATCTAAAACGAGAGAAATTTTATATATATACAAAACTCTATATTTTGATCATCAAAGAAATGTAATCATTAAAATATTGAAAGAAGATTTAAGTATGAGTCAGTAATTAAAATACTATCTCAAATATCTGTCACAAACTCCACTGCTTTATAATAACTTAGTAGACCAAAATTTATTTTCAAATCGACCACTAGTTCCGAAGCATGAAATTCGTTTTATATTACTTTTGCATTTTCAGTAGAAAAGAAAGATTAAAAAAGAAAAATTATTTAGTAAAACATAAAAACGAAAGAAGTAGAAGCTATGTAGTGTAAAGGTATAAGTAAGAAGTCTAAATGAAAATGCGAGAAATTTAATTAAAAAAGAAGTTTCAAACATTCACATTTGATTTAAATAAAACTGTCAGTTAAAAATGCATTTTTTTTTTTTTTTTTTTTTACAAAGGAGAAATATTATATTGATATAAATTTAAAAATTGCAAATTAGATGTACAATTCTGTTGTCTATAATAAATAAAGTGTTTAGTTATCTTTATACCTTCATAGATTATGATGGCACCTGTATCAATTAAATGATTTTATTAAATGGTCTAGATAATATATTTATGTTTCTCAAATGGATATTCATAAACAAATATTTCTCGTCTGTAAAATTTAGCACTACTACCCCCCCCCAATAAATAAATAAATAAATAAATAAAATCAATTAATAATCCATTAATTTTAATGTTTTCTTACTTCTGAACATTGAACTTCATACATATACAAATAGAATGTAGGAGAGATTTAAAATTCTTTTAAATATTTTTATTTAATTTAATCAAAATTAAATTTTCAAAGTTTTCCGCTTTTAGTAGCATGCGGGAACTCGTATAGAATTTTCCAGCGACACTGAATAACCTCTTTACGGGTGCTGAAGATGCACAGATTGAGAGATATTTTGAACTAATCTTTGCAATTTTTGGATACATTTTGTCATTTTCCTTCCAAAAATTTAGAGGGCAAATATCTTCTCCTTCCAATGGCTCTTTTAAATAGTCCGTTATTTCCAATTTTGCTATATAATTCTAGGCAAGTTTACTTGATCTTCTCCCGTCCTAAAATGCAAACAGTTTGGTCTTTTTTTTTAGGTT
Source organism: Salticus scenicus (assembly GCA_963930645.1). Classification (NCBI taxonomy): domain Eukaryota; kingdom Metazoa; phylum Arthropoda; class Arachnida; order Araneae; family Salticidae; genus Salticus; species Salticus scenicus. Next base: position 252,571,363 of record OZ005656.1, on the reverse strand, counting down.
CAGTTGCGGTTTTTTATTCTGGTTCTGTTATTTCTTCGACAAGAAAGTGATTCTTAATTTCTTTAATTATTATTTCACACACTTGCTCATTCGTCAAGTCCAGGCAACTAGTCTTGAATCGTGGATCCAAAATTTTTGATATAATAAATGGTGTACTTTCCACATATTTTTTCATCCTTTTTTCTAAGGAAATTTTCAAAGCTTGGATGAGAAATCTTTCTTATAGATTTTAAAATTGTTTTACAACAATAAATTACAATAAATACAAATCTATTAAAATTATTATATTAGGCCCCATAAATAACAGTAATCGTTACAGAAATATGTTTGAAAAGAGAAATACACCTATTTCGCAATATTTCGGGAATCAGAATGTTTTACTTAAATTTACTAAAGCATACTCAAATAGATAAATGAACGGAGAGACAGAAGAGAAAAAGACAACCAAAAATTAAATTTAAAATATTTCAAGAAATTAAATTAAAATTTCGTAAGTTCAAAAAATTATAAAATCATTAAAGCATATCTAAACTTTAACTCTTTCGCTACCAGCGTCACATATATGGGACGATCCGATTTTCTTACCTGAGCCCGGCGTCACAAATATATGACGGGTGTTCATTATCAGTTTATGATAATTGTTTGCACCAAATCATGTCGCACACAGACGGGTTGTGTTATAAAACAATAAAATAGATACAGGATGTTATTGGTCTTAGTTAGAACGTTATAGATACATCCCAGAAAAATAAATGACAATTGGGATAATATTTAAATAATAAGACGTCTGGGCTGTGGTGGCAGTTTTTCTCCTGAGGCTCTGGTAGCGAAAGGGTTAAAGTTGCTTTTCAGTGGACAACTTAAGTTTTAAGACGGGTTAGTAACAATCATATTTCAGAGATTTCTTTTACTTTTTAATGGCAAAGCATCTCATTAAGTGGATTGTTAACATGTTTAATTTCGTGATTAAGCAAAACTCCTTATTCTCATAAAAATATTTTTGATTTGTTTGTTAACTTTTATTCATTTATTTTTTAATTTCAATAAAGCGTTCTACTAAATATTTTTTTATAAATAAAACCCCTTTAAAAGGTTTATAAAAAAAATACACCAATAAGTTCATATATATTTCGTAGATATAGAAAATGAAACAATCATTTTAAACAATAATCACTCTATAACGTTGCTAGGAAGTATTAAAAATGATAAAGGCAAACGAAAATGCAATTCCAGCAATTTTCAATTATAACCGTTATTGAAAGTGAAAATTTTTATGCTGCTTTCTAAATCTTATTGCTAATGACATTATATTCTGCAGGAAGCATTTTCTTGCGCATATGTACTGTTAATGTCGACTGCATTATGGTTTGTGCGAAATAAAAGTTAAAATATGATCTATAGAAATTCCTTTGATAGGACGCAATACTTTGAAATTCTTTCAAATTTCCCTGTAGACAAACCAGTGGTAATATTTACCCTATTTTTAAAAGGGAACAATTCCATAGTGAACTTGAAGAACATAACATATATCAGTTTCAAAAAATTCCATGAATATTTAAGGGGATTAGAGCGCGGAGAGACGAACCGAAGTCGTAAGCATTTTTCATCTTTGTTGGGAAGTGTTTAAAATGAAAGAGAAATTTTAAGCACACAATATAAAAATAAATCCTCATTAATGCATTTATAATGTACATTTAATTAAGAAAGGTACTTTTACTCGCCTTCATACGGGTATTCAAATTCGACTTAGTCTTTGATGAGACACTTGCAGCAGATGAACATAATCTGCAACTATACTTCAGAGTTTTTACACCATTTTTATTATAATCAATCTTTGGGTCATCAAAATAGCTTTCAATTTTTTTTGTAAATACCGTTGACGTTGACATATTATAAGTTAAATTTCAAATATTACACGAACATCAAGAGAAGGCAAATGCAGTGTGAGATACACGTATGAACTAACTGGGCTGTACAATTATTAAGTGTAACTAACCAGGCTGTGTAATTATTAACTGTAACTAACTGGGCTGTGCAGTTTTTTTTTTTCTTTTGTGTGTGTGTGGGGGGGGATTTGTTCCGTTCAGGGTTTTCTTCAGGTGTAGAATTACAGATAATCATAAGAAAAAGAATATTTACAAAATTCCCCAAAATGACCAAATTATCTCCTTCCTTCCCATTTCCATAGAACACAATATAATACAATTCAGCTACCCTTTTTTCTTAAAGATGTAAATGTAATAAAATACTACTGGTTGATTAGTTGGGTTTTAAGTCACATTACTGCTGCACAATGGGCAATTGACAACGGTCCGAGACTCCCGGATGGGCGGAGACATGTCATCACAATTTTGATCCTCCACGGAAGGGATGGCTCTTCCGCTTCAGTGACCCCCAGAGGTATTACACTGATGGGAATATGGAGGGTATTGTAGTCACGACAGATCTTACGTGCACCAGACACCATTAGCGTACACGACGGTCTTTGACCGGCTCGAGTACCGAACCCGCAATCTTCCAATTACGAGCCAGTGCTCTACCGACTGGGCTACCGCGGTCAGAAAATACTACTTACTGGCTGAATCTGACCTAGTTCCTTCAGGTTTGTGTGTGGGGGTGTCCTCATGTGTCATGTCGTAGTTCGTAGTAAAACTAAAACATGACCTCTGAAATCTTCCAGGGTGAGTAGTTAAACTAAAAAATTAGCTTGTGAAGCTAGAAAATTTTGAAAAAAGGGATAACAGATAATATAAATAGAGTAAAAATGGCAGCAAAGAAAAGAAAAATATAGTGCAATCTTATTTTAGAGATAGATTACGTTTACATTGCTTCACGATACAGATTATTCTCTATCAAAATATAATGAGATTACGATTAGATTACGATTTTATTTATTTTTTTTTTTTTTTTTGATTACGATTAGATTACGATAACAATTTAAATATTTTTTTTATTACAATTAGATTACGATTATAATTTAAACATTTTATTTTAATTACGATTAATCAGCGATTACATTACTTTTGTAATCAATTACAATTGATTACGATTACGCGATTAAGATTACTACAAGTCTGTAATGTAGCATGGCAAATTTCCTTAAAATAATAATAATAATACGCTGACACCAATACCTTACGTGTTATAATTAAAAAAATGATTTATTTTTCTTTCTTTCTTTTCAGTTTTTTAAAAACCCGTTATATTTCCATGAATATACAATGCGGTAGCCGCATACAAATTCATACAGATAAAGAGAAAAAACTCTTAATCGTTTGCTACAGACAAAACGCATTTAAAGCATTATTTTTTACAGGGTCACCCACAAGATTTTGACTTTTGTTTAATTTTTACTGGTCCCCTTTACCTCTTGATGATACAACTTTTGTTGACATATATGAAATATAGCATGATCTTTACACTACCAAAATTAGAAGATGATTTCTGAAGAACTTTTCTAAGTATTTGACAAAATGCCTAAATTCATAAGTGTTCAAATACTTATTGGTAGATAACGTAGCATTTTCATCTCGTTGTTAAAATTATATATTTCATATAAAATCTTGTCTATCAAGTATTTATTAATTTATTATATTCGAAGTTTAAACTATATATATATATATATATATATATATATTAAACTATTACTTATATAAAACTTAAATTACTAAAATATATATATTCGAAGTTTAATATATATATATATATATATTAATTAATTACTTGTTAATTAAAGTGTATTTGTATAAAAAAGGCGCAAAAGTCAGCACTAAAAATTATACAAAAATATATAATTTTGAAAATATGTAGAGACTTGAAGACAAGTGGGCGCGGTCAACAAGAAGAAAAAACGTTAATAAAAACAAAGAAATAACGAATTAAAGTCATGAAGAACAAATGTAAAAACAACACTACATGTGAAAAACACCCTTCCGCTACCTCTTGGTCTGAGCAGCAGAACAGACAATAAAGTAAATTGAAAAAGGCCTAACAGGTTTCAGAAACATGGCAAAACTAGCATACTCCCAACAAAAATCAAAGAAATTCTATAACAAGGTTAAATTACTGGTAAATTATATATAACAACAGTAATGTAAATTAACGGTAAATTAGATATGACAATATCAATGCTTCATAAAAGCGATATAACTAAACTAATTTAATAGTCCAAAAAATACAAAGTCTATAATCGTGATAAGAATAATTTAATAAAAGGACATGCTAGATCGTCATGTTCCCACCCAGACCTGAAAGGCAAAAATATATTATTTTAGAATAATTTTCATATACATACATACATACATATATATATATTTTTTTTTTTTTCGTATGAATTAAATATTTGTTTTATAATAACTTTCCTCTATTCAAATTTCATAAAATGTATTTGTTTCAGTTTACATAGCTGCGTTATCATAATTCATCTGAGTAACAAAACTGTTGACAGGAAAATTGATTTTGTCAAGTGGGTGGCTATTTTAAATGAACATCACAGCACTCCCTTTCACTTTTCATTATTATCAGTTACTGGGTGAAGTCTCTTGATTGACAGGCAGAGATAAATTAATTCACGCTTCAAGCAATCAAACTGGTATTAACTGATGATTTTATTACTTTCGATTCTGTGACAACATTTGAAACTGATAGGTTGTTACAATAAGTATTAACCGTTTATCTACTGATTTATCTAACTTTATCTAACTTTAAAAAGTGCCGTTATATGAAAAAGGGTATAAAATTGAATTTATGGAAGAAATGTCAAAGCTATATAAGGTAAATTGTGGGAAGACGCCATATATTAGGGTGTTTTGCTTAATATAGCCAAAAATGAAAAATGATATGATAATGAAATAAATACACCATTCTCTTCAGTGTTTAATTAATTGTGTCCGTTATTAATTCATTTCCCAATCTTTACACAATTGGAAAAATTAATGTTAAAAAAACCAGTGAAATAGGGGCATCTTACCCATATATACAAGGAAGATGCCACCAGTTATAAGGTAAGATGCAACGCCACAAAAAATGAGAAAAACAATACAAACATTGGGAAAATGCCTGTGGATTAAAAATAACTATGACGAAACAAACAAATTTTGTAAACTTTTTTTTTTTTACTTTGCTAAACTTAACAAGAGTACAAGTTTGCATGTTAACTTGAATAAAATTTAATTTAGTGCAAATGTTCATCATTACAATCTTATTGCTGCCATTTCTTGCATTTGATGTGCAAGGCTGGTGGAGGCAATGTTTTTTTTTTTTTTTTTTTTTTTTTTTTTTCTGGTGGAGGCAATTGCTGGTGACAGTCGACTGCCTCTAGCTCTGTTGGTGGAAGTGACTGCTGCTGTTGGCCTATTGTCACATGCGTCGTTTCTGAAAACTATAGCTGTATCATTGCTGGACCTAACAGAGAGTGCATACGGGTGACATTTAAAGGTCATTTAATTTATTTCTGAATTATGTTGCGTCTTCCCCCAAGTATTGAGTGAAGATGCCCCCACACGCTTATTTTCGTATTGCTTCATGTTTAAAGTCTTTTCTGCTTACATTGTGTGTGTGTAATAAAATAAGTAATTCACCTAAATTGCTAATATCTCATTTAAAATAAAATAATCTCTTTATGAACTTTAAATATGAACAACCAAATATTGTATGGGCTTTACACTCAAAGCTAAATGTTCTAGAGATCCAAAAAACGGTAATTGAAGGCGACTAAGATAAGTTCACAATGCACGCGTTTAATGGGACAAGACTTCTTACGAATGTTAGTCATTATTATCACCTATTGACACATAAACGTGCTAGGAGCAAACATACGTCTTCCCCAAACTTGCATCTTCCCCCGAATTATTTAATAAGAATAGAATGTTTATTCTTCAATTTCATCCCACTGTACAGCACTAGATGCTACATGTGACCGATTACGTTCAAGAAAGTATATTATAGAGTGTTGTTGCTGTTTGTGCTTGACAATTTTAACGATCAACACATGTGTTGCAAAAATTTTATGTATCATCTAAAACATCTAATAACATCCTTTAAAAAATACAAAGAAAAGGAAAGTAAATGCTTTTTTTTTTTTTTTTAACTCTTTTTAAGGCCCTAACATATTTTTCTACTTACATGGTATACTAATGTGACACTTCACAAAGTTCTTTTTATGTCATAGCTTATGTCATAAAAAATAACTCTTAATTAACTTAAAAAAAAAAAAAAAAAAGTCTTTAAAATAATTCTTGTCAGTTTCATAATGCAGAAAATAACTGGTAATAATTTAGTTATTCGGTGGTTAGAGTAGATATACATTTATTCAAAATAATAAAGAGAAAAATAAGTACAGTAACACAATGTCTCCAGTTTATATCAGAATATCGGGAATCTTTTTCTGAGTAATTACCTATATCAGTAGATATTGTAGTTTATAATGAAATACTTTTTAAAAATAATAATAAGTTAAGCTGAACAAAAATAAATAACAGAGATAAAAATTAAATAATAATAATAATATTGTAAATAAAATGAATAATTAATCACAATAGTTAATGAAATGAATATTATACTTTTTATGCTATAAGCGAAACAAGTATATCAGTTGTACGAGAAACAAGTAATTTTTGATTCATCAATCATAATAATCAAACATTAAGATTATTTCAATTTTACTCTACATGATAGACATTGCAAATTAATATACAGTATTTGAAAATCAAACATTAAACTATTGGAAGTAGGAAATTTCCTCTTGCATTAACTAAAATTTTTGTAGGTTAAAATTTTATAATATTGGTAAATTTTAATAAATCTTAGCTGCTATCCATTAGTTTTTATTATGGGTAAGAATTTTTCAACGCTAAATCATGACAATTTTGATAAACCATAAGCCACGAACTCAGTTAATGTGACCTCGATTTATAAATTTTACTTTTCGTGCTAAAATAATGCTAGATTTAAATGGTGTTAACATACTTTTTTTTTAACATTTTCAATAACGTTAATGCTGCAAATTATCAAAGATTTTAAAAATGTAATAATAATAATAATAATAAAAAAAAAAAAAAAAAAAAAAAAAAAAAAAGACAATCCAAATAGAATGGATAGTTTTAGAATGGTTAAAATCAAGTGTTGTAACGTTACAAAAGAGCTATGTAGTATGCAACAGACTACGGCCTAGGGTTTATTCCGCAAGGAGATCTCAGGATACAAGACATCATTATTTTGTTTCACTGCTGAAGGATAACTATCCATTTTCAGTAACCGCGAGACATAACATTTTTACGGGATATGAAGGATATTGGTACTGCAACAGTTTTTATATTCACCAACAATCTTAACTGTTCATGACGGGTTTTGGCTGGATTGAGCATTGTGCTCTCAATTTTCCAATTATTAGCTCGACGCTCTGTCAACCAAAATTGTGTGAGAATCACCTACCTGTTCAGTGGTTGTTGGATAAAGCAATTTTCCTACAATCTTCAATTTTTCCATACCTCTAATTTTTAACAGCATGTTTTATCATACAATAAGACTATAAATTTAAATCGAATATATTTGTTTTTCAATAGCTGTAAAGATGTTAAAATTATTGATATTTATCGTTCGTATTATCCTTCTCGTATCTCTTTACAAGTATGGTTTACAAAGCTTCTACACTACCCGCTCAACGAGGCAGGTGCATATACAGTGCAGCCACGTTTCCTAAAACTACCAGCGACGACGAGTCCAAAAGTTTGGAGGGATCCCATCTTGGCCAGCAGGTTGTGATTTAGAAAACATCCATTAACACGTGCTCTGTTATCATTCATTTTCTGTGAGCCGGATGACTGTCGCCCCTACTCTAACGGTGTACTCGTTGAATTAGCGCTTGCGCAGAGGCTTCCATGGTTTCATGAAATGTGGTCAAATAATACCACTACTTGGAATTCTTACTCTACACGGTTCGACATTACATTTGACGGTTGATACTGATGAAGTGTTATAATTAACTTGAAACGTCAATCATTTTTTAAGTTTAATCGTTTATATGTGCTTATGTGATTTTTTAATAAATTGTTTTCTATTTTATTTACTTTTTAGCCTTTTACATACTTTTGTATACACATTTCTAATAAAAAAAAAACTAAATAAAAGTGTTCGAAATCACGAAAATGTTTTTGATATAAAGTATAAATATGTTGTAAAAGACTTTTCCATTGTTTTCTTAGTTTAAATATTTATCTCTATCTTCAAAAGCTTTCAGATTTCAAATTACTCTTGAATAAAACGTTAGAAAACAGAAAATCTTAGTAGCAGTTATGCTTTGGTTTAAGTTTTGGGAATTTTACTTTTCCTAATAGTAATGAGTTTAGAACGGATATTACAGACTTTATATGCATTCACCTTAAGAGTAACTCACTCCATATTCATTCCTTACTTAAGTAAAAGTAATGAGAAATCGAGAAAATGTTTATCTAGAGCAAATAGATCATGGCCTGCGTTATTTGATATGGATTTAATAAAATCGTCCTCATCTTTAAATAAAAATTACACCTAATTTTATTTTCAGTGCTTTATTAATACCTCTTGGAAATTTTTATGCGTAACGATATATCTTACTGGAATTATATTTACCTAACTCTATATTTCTTTCTTATGTATAAATAAAAATTAAATATCGAATTCTTGAAATTTTTCGATTTTCCCTTTTCAATGTATTTTCACATTTTTAAAACTCCAGAAGAGTATTTAGCCATTTAAAATAATCTGGTGTGCCACTTACACAACTTTCTACTACCCTTCAATTCAATAATCTAAATATAGATTGCATATTATATATTATGAGCAATAAGGTAAGATAATAATTTTTAATATACATTAAAAATACAATAAAGCAGGTTTTGAAACAGTTTTATTTGAGATGTAAATCTGATTGAAGGGCTATTTTATTTACAGTGCCTACAAATTATTTAAAAAAAAATCAAGGCTGTTATTAAATTGCTTTTAAACTTTCCAATCTTCATAAAATTTTTAAGTGGCAACCTAATACGGACTTCAAAATACCAAGTTTGACTTTCCTGCCATTTATTGTTTTTAAATTATGCTAATAACAGATATACATACAGCTTAAATTCAAAAGATTGAACTTTCGTTATCAGGAGACCTCAAAACGTGATATTTTACAAAAACAAAAAAAAAAAAAAAAAAAAAAAAAAAAAACATAAAAAAAAAAAACAGAGTTGAAAAAAGAACTTTAAAAACTCTTTGTTTACAATATGGTATGAAAAACTCCTAAGCAGTGTTCGTCGATATAGTAAAATATAGCAAAGCACTTCCATCAATTGCATTCACTAGGAAACAACCTTTAGCTAAAATTTCGATAGCCCTGTATTTTATCAAAAATAATATGCACTATAAAAAATATGATGCACATAAATTTATTCTTATTTGGAAAACATCTAACACAAAATTAACTACACTTCCAGCAATTTCCATGTATAGCCCCAAAATATTGAAATTCTTTGTGTGGCCCTGTAAATGAAAGATAAATAACTCCCATACCATAATACTCACAAAACATGCTTTTAAGCATATGAAAAAAGTTTCATTTTGTTTTTGTTTTTAAGTCTGCCTATAGATGTTACACTGTACTTACCAGAAATTTCCCCGTAGACCTAATGTATTTAAATTATTTTGGATAGCCCTGTACATTCATTGATTTCAACAAAAATTTTAATGTAGCATCCCTATATGATACACGTTTAGAATACCGAGTTTGAACTGTCTGCTACTATTTGTTCTTGAGATATGCAGGCAGATACAGACAAACACACATGTACACACACACATAGACATACAAACCAACCGCTAAAAACATGTTTTTTTTTATTTTATTATTCAGGGGTCTTAGAAACGTGTAAATATAATAAAAACTCAATTTCGAAAATTTGGTAAAAAACAATACTTTCTATACCATATATATGGGTAAGAGAAATTAAAAATATGTCTATCTATGTATTATTAAAATATTTTTTCTTCTAAAAAATTGTCGAAATTTTTGTTTTGTTATTCCTTGACATGAATTAGTGCGATTTAAATTTTTACATATATCTACCAGAAGATAAAATTGTTATGTAGCGACGTCTCCCAATTACAGAAAGGCTATATGTCCATTTCTATATTGTATAAACAGTAAAATATACTATACACAAGAATAATAGTGTTAAAAAGTAATAAATAAAAACATTTGCATGTAAATACCATATCAGGACCCCAAATCTATATATAAGATTATTTTTACTTTCCGAACACTATAGTGAGGAAAGTATTGTAATCATGTCAAAAATCCGAATTCGAGATTTTGATGTTTCTATACGTTTTGAGGTCCCCTGAGTCCGTTTTCACTATTTTTACGATGATGTATGTATGTGTGTGTGTATGTGTGTATGTGTGTATGTTTGTGAACACGCTAGCGTCTAAAGGCTTTGTTCGATTAACCTGAAAGTTGGTACGTATATTGTAAGTCACCATAGTACGAACCCTATAGATTTTGGTGAATCTAGCACTTATAGTTTTTTTACAGGGACACAAAGAAAAATTCTTTATCATTATGGCCTATGGGACCAAAATCTTAAAAGTGCGATAACATCTAAACGCCTTATTCAATTGAGCAAAAATTTTATACCCATATTATAGGTCACAGATACTCAATCTGTATAGATTTTGGAGAATCTAGCACTTATAGTTTTTTTACAGGGACACAAAGAAAAATTCTTTATCATTAAGGCCAATGGGGCCAAATTTTTAAAAGTGTGATAGCGTCTAAACGCCTTATTAATCTGAGCAATAAAATTGTACACATGTTATAGGTCGCATTTGCACCAACTGTATAGATTTTGGTGAATCTAGCACTACAGTTTTTTTACAGGGACACAAAGAAAAATTCTTTATCATTATGGCCTATGAGATCAAATTTTTAAAAGTGCGATAGCATCTAAACGCCTTATTCAATTGAGCTGAAAATTTGTATGAATATTATAAATCACTGTTGCACTAACTATAAGCATTTTGGTGAATCTAGCATCTATAGATTTTTACAGGGACAAAACGAAAAATTCTTTATCATTATGATCTAAGGGCTCAAAGTTCAGTAGCGTTAAATAAAACCTCGTGTGATATATGGAGAAAAAAACACTCTATTATGGTTTTCTCTCTTTTGTTTGTTTAGCAATTCCTCTTTCTTTATTTTATCTACAAAACTGTTAGTTACTCAATGTTCGGAAAGTCGAGTGGAGTCACTCCAGATTTTTTTTTTGTTAAGTAAGCTGATTCAATATGTTTGCCCATTACTTAACCAGTGGTGCTATCAGCCAAAACTTTTGTGGTATACTGTGTTGCTATATACCAGCTTCTATTGCATAGATTAAGATAAATCGCGATACATAAGATTACTGTTTAGAAAAGGTTTGTTGGCTAATTTTTGACGCATATTAACAAGCACACGGCCAAATAATGCTATCCAGCATCTTTTTTCAATTTTGAACTACACTGTTAAAAATTTTCTCCTAGGTTGAACCAAAACATGGTACATTTTTGCTGCCACCATGCGATGGTGAAACCTTTTACCATTATTTGGTGCTTTACTAAACCAAGGCTTGATACTTCAATAGCTTTATCCATAAGACGGAGAAATTTTTTACCATAATTTGGTGCTTTTTTTAAACACGAAACGCCAAATCATAGAAGAAGGTTTCACCATCGCATGGTGGCAGCAAAAATGTACCATGTTTTGGTTCAAACTAGCAAAATGAAGCTACTGTTGTACCAACATTTGGTTCAACCTTGAACTGAAATTTTTAACAGTGTACAATGTTTTATGTAAGATGTTTAGTAAATATTGTAACACACAAATACAATTCATAGACTACATGTTATACAAACTCTGTTCTTTTTATTGAGATTTAATCACATAGTAAGATAAATTGCTCTCACTCATATTTTCTGATTTTTGAAATAAATATGTAACAGCATGCAAAAGTTAAAATTTCACAAAACTGCACATATAGAATATTTACAGTGGTAATCGTGATTGGTAATTACTGTGCGTGTTGACCGGTAGGAGCCGCTGTTATATAAAATGATATAAAAGAAAGTTTTGTTGTCGTTACTAAGCAGTTATTTCTTAAATTTTAATTTTTTCCTTATAAAATAACAAATTATCTAAGAATAAATTTATATAAAAAATAGTTAAAGATGGAGTAGATTAAAATATTTGAAATGATAAAATAAATTTTTTTAATTTAAATACGTATTAATTTTTCACTAATTTTAATAAACTGTTCTAAGCACACATATTGGAAATATCTATTGAACTTAGAATAAAAAGAGGAAAAGAATTTTCTTATAGATACTCAGTAAATCATACATTTAAAGCTTTAAAAGCAATTTTGTGATATTTAACATCATATACATATATATTTAACATTCTCTTTAATATCCAGTTCATAAAGTAAAAACGATGAAATATTTAATAGCGTATATATTTCTACTTTTATTTTTTCTATCTAACATACCGTGGACCTTCATTTATACATCCCCTCTTTACCTGAGGAATCGAAGGGCAATCACGAAAAACTTCCATCCCAGTTTCGCAACTTCCGTAAGAGGCAGAGACAATATTGCTTTTCGGAAGAAGTAATGAGTTTTAAGCGGAAATTAAGACTTTTCGGACACATTAACTCGCCACGCCCTTGCCCCACATCAGATCTTCAAAGAAATAGAGTGGGATGTGCCCGATGATAGGCTTTTTTCTTTTTCACTCGAATAATTTTCTTTAGAGTTCGTATTCTAGGATTTCAGTTTCATAAAACTAGCATACATTAAGATATTGTTTCGAGTTACTTTACAAAAATAAAATATCGTAGATCATATTTAAATTTAAGTTATTGGATAGAGACATTTCTATTAGATAGCATTTATTTATTTGTTTCAGTATTTGAAATATATATATATATATATATATATATATATACAGTACCCGCCGCTTTATAAAATCACTGGTTAAAAAAATCAGCCGCTTAATCTGATCAAATTGTTGTGTCCGAAATCAAATCAATAGACACTGTCGCTTAATAAAATCAGTACCACCGGTTAATAAATTCAAAAAAATTTCTTAAACAGTAAATAATTATAAGATTAAAAAAAAAAAAAACTTTTTATATACCATTTTTCAAATTTTCTGCATTTTTAAAGTCATAATGACGTTAATTTTTGTGAGATGAATAATTTAACATTTTATAATTTTTTAACGTTCACGTTTAATTAAACGTATTTATTTTTATGTCGAAAGAAAATGAACTCGCATTTTTTTTTTTTTTTTTTTTTTTTTTTTTTTTTTTTTCAACAATTAAATTATAGCTAATATTTTAATGGCTATTTTAACGCTATTAGGATGTTATCATTTATATTTTAATTAATTATAAGAAAACTAATTAAAAATTCGAAAATCGGTCTTCGATTCATTGTGTTGTCACCAGGTTCTGAGCTACTGTGAAAGTTTCAAATGTCTAGCTATCAGGGAAGTTAGTTAAAATTCCATTGCAAGATTTGTACCGGACAAGCAAACAAACAAGAATGGAAGTTAATAAAAACATGGTAAAATTATCATGTATGTAAACTAAACAACGAATTATATTTTCTGACCAGATTTTTGAAATGAAAAAGAGAAACAAAACGTAGCAAGCCACCATTACTCTTTGGCAAAAATTTTACGCCTAAAAAATAAAATAAAATAAAATATAAAATAAACGCTCCACCATGTAATGTAGTTATGAATTCAAGGCATGAATTCGCCATATGATTGGCCAATGAGTATTTTTTCTGTCTTAAAATGTTCAAATAGAATTTGTAATTCTTATTTTGAAGCAACTTATCTGCAAGATATGCAAGCAGAATTTTTTTTATTTTGAAGGTAACGCGTAAAATTTTGATAAAGTGTGACGGTTTTCTTCAGATGTGTAGTCAAAGGAGGCCGTATCTAAGCTTCAAATTTCTAAGTTTGCTTCATGTAAACATAATAATAAAGATGATATTAGTGCCTAAATTGTACCAAACGGAAAAGTGAATCGCAAGCGAAAATGAATAAGAAGAGCAGAAGTTATCAACGTAGCATTTCTAGATAGATACAAGATGCCAGGTCAAAAAAAAATATCCATCTTTTACGCAATTTTGTCCTTAAAAGTTGAAAATTTTACATGAATGATAAGTAACAAAAACTCCATTCCTACGGATGGCTAATTAATAGATGGAATTGAAAAGAAATAATTTCTTCCCGTATTTAGATAATGAATACACTTTTATTGAGTTCGGGCATGTTCACTGGATATAAAAATCTGCCGCTTAAGAAAATCCTTTTCATGAAAACAAACGTGATTTTATAAAGCAGTGGCTACTGAATATAGACATATACACTCCTTCTCATATTTATAAGGACACTTTATATTGTGAAATAACTAATGTAAAAATAATGTGAACAAGATTATACTAAGTGCACTTAATATATCTAGTATTCTAAAAACCAAAACTGCTATAATTTTTTTAATATGAAACAAAATTAATAAAAAAAATGCAAAATCTTTTTTTCTCCACGTTTTTAGATGTTCATAATTATAGGGACAATAAAGATTTTTTCGTTTTATTTAACTTACTAGCGGATAAATTACAGTTGACATGCAAATTCATTAACTACTGGACTAGATAGATTCATATATAAGCCTTCATTTTTTCTTGGACGGACATTACTGATAATACCTCGAAAAAAAGAACGTTCGTATAGTGAAGTATGATAAATGCGTTTTTTAAGTGGAAGGATAATTTCAATCCGCTAAATTTCTAATGAAATTCTAAGATCTGAAATTGCTGAAGGAAATATGATCAAACGTTGAACTGCTGGTTCGATAGGAGAGAACTGATGCAAAATCATAGTTGTTTTACAGAGATCGAAGACTCATAATTCCTCTTACTGTTCTACTCATAATGACTGCTGCTAAATTTGCTCGTAATT
Source organism: Salticus scenicus (assembly GCA_963930645.1). Lineage (NCBI taxonomy): Eukaryota > Metazoa > Arthropoda > Arachnida > Araneae > Salticidae > Salticus > Salticus scenicus. The sequence goes on along the minus strand of OZ005656.1, from coordinate 252,556,329 downwards.
TTTAACGAAAGTTTAGGGTCCACATTTATGCATGTTTAAAATAATTAATAATATGTTAAAATGAATAAAAAACCTGTAATAATCAATCAGCATTTAATGGGGGAAAGAACGTATGTGTTAAAGTTGAATAAAGACAGTATTAAATGGTAAAATGTTGCATTTTCGGATGAAAAACATTTTATTCTTGATTAATCAAATGGTTTTAACAGTTACTGGCACGATCTGAAGATAGCGAAAGACAGAGCAGATTTTTTAAAGGCAGATATGAATCGAGCATTTTAAAGGTGATCTATGGTGCTCTGGGGAGCTGCTTCTGCTGAAGGCAGAATGAATTTAGTAATTTTTTCTATTATTATGAACATCAAGAGAATATCTGCAAATTTTAAACTTGGGGAATTATCAGATTTTTGTTAGATTTTGGTGGGTAATAATATTTTTTTCTACAAGACTTACATTTTTGCTCCACTTCTAGAGCAATAGGAAATAGTTTGAAGAAAACAACTTCTGTATTATTGCCTTTTCCGTGGCTAAAAGTTAAAAAAACTTAACTTATCGTATTTGAAAAATGCATGCAAGTGAAAAGCAACTTTAAATAGTTTAAATGTATTGAGAATATCATCTATGCTGTATGAAATTGTATTGAAACTAAATAGTAAATAAAAATGTATATATATATATATATATGTATATATATATATATATATATATATATATATATATATATATATATATATATATATGTGTGTGTGTGTGTGTGTGTGTGTGTGTGTGTGCATGTATATGTATATACATATATATATATATACCAGAGAGAATGTCTGACTGTTTAACTCTAAAAAGGGACCCCATAAAATATTAATTTAAAGAATAACTGAAAAAAATTACTAAAATTCGAGCTGTCCTTATAATTGTGAACACCTGAAAAATCATCCTTTTACCATATTTAAAGTTTTTTAAGATAGAAAAACGATAAAACTTTTTAAATATAGTCTATTAATGAAATTCAAATTAATTAAAACTATATTTGTTTAAATAATAGTGTTCAGTGTTTAGTTAATATAGAAAAACGAGTGTAATTATAATTATGAGAAGGAGTGTATATATCACATCTCTATATGTGGATGCAGTTTAAAGAATAGATATATATATATATACTAGCTGACCCGACAAACGTTGTTTTGTCATATAAATTATTTCTAGAGAATATTTTGCTAGAAAAAAATAACTAACTTATTATAAGTGTGTTAGGATGTGGTATATAAGTGGAAGATGTATGGGGCGCTGTGAACGGTGAAAGAATATAAAAATAACAAAACACCAATCATTTATTTTTTTAATTTATTAAAATTGATTCTTTAAAATTATATACATATCGCTACTTATAACAATATTACTAAAAAACAATATCATTCCCTTAATGCAACAGAGTGTACAATATTTTTTGTTATCCCATCTTTCGCCAATACAAACAAACTGGATGGTTTGCCCACTCGAGAGCCACGTATAATTGTCCGTGTGAAAAACATGATGTGCTCAAATCTAAGCCACAGACACACATCGTTTGGCCCTGAGACTTATTGATAGTCATTGCAAATGCCAATCTAATTGTAAATTGAGGGCGTTTAAATTGAATTGGCACATCTGTGGGTATAATAGGAATTCGCAGTAGTAATATATTTTCACCTCGGAATTTGTCATTTAAAATGATGGCTTCGATAACATTTTTCATTAATTTTTTTATGACTAATCGCGTGCCGTTGCACAACCGTGGTGGGTTCAAATTACGAAGCAAAATAACCGGAGATCCAACCTTCAGTTGTAAAATATGCGGTGGCATGCCTGGTAAATCCAATGAGTTTAAAAACTTTGTTGGATAATTTACAGCTTCGGTGGCATCGCAAACTGTATCATTAGATTTGTATGACACCAAGTCTCCTGGTAACAAATGTTGTATCTTGAGATTCAATTCGTTAACGACCACATTTTTTGCTGCTAAAATTGCTCTTTCTGCCAGCCACTCATGATTTGTGTATCGTCTGTGTACATCGGGAAATATCTGGTCAATAAGAGCATCTTGAGAATCAATGATTGTGCAGAAATCGGTCGGTAATTTTATGCATCCAGTTTCATCTGTAGTAAATTTTCCATCGCCGATATCTAACAATTGTTTTGAGAATGTTTCAGCGGATGGATCTTGAAGCTTTTGAACGCACAAATTTACTTTCAGTTGTACTTTTTCAACATTAAGCCACAATGACGATGATTTTAAGCACGCGTTGATCTCATCAGCGTATGTTGAACACGGAATAACGGGAAATGCTTGTCTGAAATCACCTGAAAACAGTAACAGAGTGCCGCCAAATAGTTTGTCGTTGTTTTTTATATCTTTCAATGTCTTGTTCGACGCCTCAATCGAATGTTTGTGTTCCATAGTGCATTCATCCCAGATAAGAATTTTACACTATTTCAGCACTGTGGCCATGGACGATTGTTTTTTTATGTTGCACACTGCGTCTGGGTTATTTTGAATATTTAGTGGCAGTTTAAATAATGAATGAGCTGTTCTGCATCCATCCAATAAAGTTGCCACAATGCCAGATGATGCAACAGCCAATGCGATGCCATTATTTGATCGTATTTCGGCGAGAATTAGCGAAATAAGGAATGTTTTGCCAGTTCCACCTGGTGCACCCCCAAAAAAAAGAATCCACCTTGTCCTGCCAAAACTGCGAGCATGATGCGGTCGTAAATGGTTCTTTGTTCTTCATTCATTAGTGGGACATTGCGAGCAACAATCGCTGCCATTTCTACAGAATTGTATTGTAGTTCACGATTCAATTCAGTGCTTATTAAATCAGATGCATTTCGATTTGTTGAATGCATACCAAAATGACTGAGTGGTAAGTTGGCAATGATAATGCAAAAATCTTCAATAGCAATCAATGCTTCATTCTACATAGCGTCACTGAATACTATCGTTAGATCGTTGCACCGTGAACGATGTTGATGCAATGTATCATTAGTCATTGAATATTTGTGATTATCCCATAATGTCTCTGCTCGGGCCGAGAAACATGTAGTCAACACTATAGCAAATAGTAGACGAATTTGTTTTGCTGTACAGTTCAGTCCTAGTTCAGCAAGCATACACTCCCACTGGTTGTCGTCTTCCAGCAAGCTGAGTGCAAGGCATGCATCTTTATACGTTGGATACTGTTGTCCATTCACTTTACGTAAATCTTGAAATGACAAAGGGCCGATGACATTAACCAATAACAGTCGAAGATAAAAGCACTCAGTCTGCCTTGGATTGACCGTAAATACTCGTTCCAAGGTGTTTGATTTGAATTAACCGGGTCATGCATCAATCGGCGTGCCTTGCTTGCGGGGCATCCATTTTTTTGTTGGAGCCCATGTGAAATAGCGTGGTACTTCTGAATAGAGTAATGTCCGTGCAAAAGCACCAAAAGCATCTGCACGATTACACAATTCAAAAAATTCGGTGAGTGTAGTTTTTGGTGGATTTATAGCACAATCAATCGCTGTCTCGCTCGTGAAATATACGCGCTGGCCATTTTCAAGATGGACGGCTAAATGAAGAACTGCTGGATCCCGTTCATGAATTGGGAAACCAAAGATACGCCAAACAGCTTCATTGGAGCTCACGTACCGGCCAGTTTAATAAAGTGTTATTTCATCGTTGTTATTCACCAGAGGAGCATTCACATTGGTATTTTCAACTCGAAATACAGCCATATCACTGCCTTTATTCACATACTTGCAAATGTATTTGATGCTCTTCACTGAACTGCAGAACTGAACATTAATATGAGCATTGAACGTTTTGCTCAGCAGAGGCGAATATGGGACCACCCATCGGTTATCAATGTCAATATCTATGTTGTTGACATAGATGACCGCCATAGATGATAAGATTGTCCGCCATTATCGGGAATTCTTCGACGATATATTGGATATCCGTCAACATTTGTGATCGTGAAATTTTTCGGAAAACTTTTAGTACATTTTCCATCTGCACAAATAATAATGGCCTAAAAATTCATTTTTCATTTTAACATAAAATAACTCCGTCGGATATTGACGAATTTTTTAAAAGAATATACCATTTTAACTAATTTTAACATTTTAACAATATTAACGTTGAAAAATATTTTAAACACTTACGGTTAAAAATTCATTTTTCATTTCAACATTAAATAAATTATGACATCGTGTTTACGATTCTAAAATATTAACTTTGAAAAAAATATTTTAAACACTTCGTAAGATACGGTTACGATTCTAAAAATATTAATTTTGAAAAAATATTTTAAACACTTCGTAAGATACGTAACTTCGTAAATAACTTCGTAACTTCATTTAACTTCGTAAGATACGGTTAAAAATTCATTTTTAACACGCTTTTATTAGCTTCACCTGTATGTATGTATGTTTGTTTGTAACTTCTCTGGGAGCAAACAAAAAATTTATATTGTAAAAAAATACTTTCCCTACGTGAACGATTGGCGTCAAGGTAAGACGCCGCGCTACGAATCTAAAGGTCCAGCGTTCGATCCCCGTTAGGGGAGATTTTTTAAAAATGGTTTTTAGTTCACATTTCTATAAAAGCGTGTTCTTTAATTTTTTAAAACTATATTATTATTCATTTCAACATTAAATAAATTCTGACATCGTGTTTACGACAACTCACGCCATCTAGGTGGAAAAGTTGTTGAAAGAATTGGTTAAAAATTAATTAAGAAAGAACTAATTAAGTTACAACTTTCATTTGTAAATCTAAACCATTCTCGAATCCACCTGAAGACACACAAAAAATTTCATTAAACTCAGTCCAGCCGTTTAGGAGGAGTTCAGTGACATACACACGCACAAAAGAAATATATATATAAAGATATATATATATATATATATGTATATACATTTTTCCCCCATCTCACTTGCAATTTTTCATAGAAATCATTAATTTAACTTTACACTCTTTTTTCTTATCACATGATTTTACTTAATTGTTCATAGTGTTACTTAGTGCATTAATATGCATAATTGAAATATTTTGACAATTTATTTGAAAATTATTTTTTATTTATAACAATATTGTGATTATGAAAGTCGATTTCTTGCTATTATTAAAATTAAGACTTTTGTTTGTGCGAATATTAATGGATTTATTATTTCATTAGACTAATTAACGAGTTTATTGTACTTATTAAAGAATTTATTTTTCAGAAAAGATATATTTTGAAAATGTTTCTTTCTATATTGATAATTTTTATGTCAAACTCTTATCTAAAATGGTATTTTACCTATTAGCAAGAAATAAAATGATAAATAAACCCTAATATACTTCATTATGGCATTAAAATATTAATTCTTCGTATGCTTAGAAAAATATTAATACTTATATGTAACATTTACGTCTTCAGATGGTAGGTGGGATGTGCCAGGCTCGATCCGAGATCGCACTTATCGACCTATCCGTTCGGAGTTTTCCGTTGTTTTCTTCGAAACACGCGTAAATATGGGCATAGACCCCTTAGAAAAACCTCAACTGCAGGCATTCCACCTATAGACACTAGCCTAGTCAATCGGCCTTAAACCTTGCAACCAACCCAACCAACAAACCGTCCTGAAATGGAAATTCTTTCATCTTAGAGCATAAATGAATGTAGATTGAATGATTTTTAACTATTTGACACATCAAATAGTTTTCCTTCTTTTTAATATTTATATTTGTAAAAAATGGTAATGATATTATAATTTACATGTTATTAAACATAATAACACTCTTTAAAACTTCTTTTAGTAATTAGATACTTGCAATTAAGATTCTTAAAACTGGGCTCAGATTGTTTCTGTGACTTTTTCAAGAATGAAAGATGGTGAGTTATTTGAGTTATTAGAGGCATGGTTCTTTTTAAAGGGAAAGTAATTATTTCAGTTATGAAGATACGTAGTTGTTGGCATCTGTGTCTAGTTATTAATTTGAAGAAAACCAAAAACTAGAGGGATGATAAAAATATATAAATAATAGTCTTCAGGATTATGTTGCATACAACGCTACAAACAAATTGCATAAACTTATAGCAATATTTCTTAAATCTGTGTAAGTTAAAAATAGTTTTCAGTTTAAAATGAGCAATCGTTATTCTCAGTTTTCGATCGATATTTCATAACGCCAATCTAATGCACAGTATTGTCGGTACCCGCCCTTTTTTCCACACCACTAAGTTCTTAAAGTATTTCTATTCAAATGTCTTTATCATGATAAAAGAAGAAAAGTCTAAAAAAAAAAAAAAAAAAAAGACTGGTATAAATATATATATATATATATATATATATATATATATATATATATATATATATATATATATATATATATATATATATATATGGCGGGTACTAACAATACTCCAGATGATTAATTTGGATGTTGGCAGCTATGATATTTTAATGTTTTCAATGTTTCATTTTGCGCTAAAAAATAAAAAGGAAATATCTCTCCTTCAAAAATAAGTGGTTTTATCCAAAACATGCGTATATACATGCTAGGCCCCCTTAGAAAAATCACCATGGAGTGCACTCCCCCTCAGGCCTAAGACCCTAAAACAGTCAATCGGCCTTACTCCCAAATCCATTCCAATCCAATCCTTCAAAATTAATATTATAAATCTTTAATATATTTCCACAAAAAATAAATTTAAATAATAGTAATTGTTAAAATATAATTAATAACTGATATAAATAATTAAATAATATTAAACATTATAACATATATATTTAACATTCGAGTTTACTTTTAACTTTAATTTTACGTAAGGTTTAATATAAAAAAATTTCAATAGCTTTATTGGAGAAAATTTTAACAGTGTGTTCTAATATTAATTAACCATATTTTGATTTTTTTTTTTTCAGTTTGTAAAATTAACAACTTTAATTTATTCATTTGCGTTTTCTGAATTAACTTCTATCTACAGTCGTTAACAAAAGTGTCCGAACACTAGCAAAAATTCCTATGTACAAAAAGTATATTTCATACGGTTTTCCTAAATAAATTCTTGTCGAATCCTGTTCTTAGTCAGTCTAAGAACATGATTCGACAAGGATTTCTTTAAAGAAACCGTATGAAGAGTACTTTTTTTTACATAGAAATGTTTGTAGTGTTCGGACAGTTTTGTTACAAACAGCGTATTATACTTTTTGAATCCTATTGCTCATATATCAGATATTTTAATTAAATCTGCACATTATAAATATTTCTCTTCTTATGTTTATATGTAAACATTCACTATGTATACTGCAGTATTTTGAATAGGGGCAGTCTTCAAATGAGTCGTCAATGGAATCATATATTATAATTAATAATAAATGAACAGAAGATCAATTTTTACAAATTTAAGATTGAACAGTTTTTTTTTTTTTTTTTTTAATGTCTTGTTGAGTATAAAATTCTTTCAGCAATTGTTCAAAAATTTTTTCTTAAAAAAAATGTGAACTTCTGGAAATGCCTTGTTGAATGACAGATGTAATATTGTGTTAAAAAGCCAAAAATTACAACTATAAAAAGCAAAATGTTACTTGATTTTTTGTTATATAAGTAATTAATATATAATTTTATGCGTTTAAATATACACTATATACATATCAAAAGGTAAGAAAAATATTTCTATCCAGCTTCAATTGAGATAATCATTGAATTTATGTGGGATTTTCCATATTTAAATTTGTAATAGTTTTCAGTATTGCAAGAAAAAATATACATATATTTAACCCCTTGAAGCACGAGCTGTTTTCGTAAAAACAGGTAAAAAGGATATATATATATATAAATATTTGTACAAAGAATTCCTAACAAACTTATACCTACCATCAAAATGCCCCACGTGGTTTGCCCAAAGAAAATGTTGCTTAGTGGTGCTATCTATGGTAAAAAGATTAATTATAATCTAGCTTGTCTATTTTTACTAGAATGGATCTCAGATGGGCATTAGTAATAAAATAACGCGAGATACAAGATCGCCCGTGTAAGACACGGGCATGTACAAATTTTCTGGAAACTTTCGCCCGTGCCAGATATGGGAAAATGCGTTAAGGGGTTAAGTTGTATTCGATATTTATGTGAAATAGAATTTATATAAATATTTCTGATGTAATGGTTATATTTAAGAAGACAAAAGAATAATTTTATACGATTAACCCATATAATAAACAATATAAAAGAATAACAAAAATATATAATTTATTTTAATTTTTAATTGTTGCCAAAAAAGTTTACTAGTTGATTTTAAATGTTTCTGAAATTAAAAGAAATTCATGCGTAAATATTTAAATGGATGTAAAACTTTGTGAAAAGTTAAACTTGCAGGGTAAAATTGACGTCCTTATAGCTCTAAAGGTATTTTTATTATTATTAAATTTAATTGAACTATTATTATTATTACTTAACCTGGATTTTCAATTATTCTGAATTTGAAATCTCTGAGACATTAGCTAAATCAGAAATTTGAAGCAATGAGGTAAATTAGCATTTAATGAATACACCTCTAAAGAAGTTAAAACATTGCAATGCTGCGAGACATACAAAAGATATCACTTTTAGTTCTAGAACATACATCAAGTATGAGAAACTTAAGTCTTCGTAAAAATAGTTTTTTTTTTTTTTTTCAGCTGTATATCTTAATTTTTTTTAATTATTATTATTTATTTAATTATTATTTTTATTTATTTATTTACTTTACTTTACTTTATTTTATTTTGTCATTTGCAGATAAATTTTACTGTACTTAAGAAAGAAGAAGAATATCACTAACTGTATAGCTACTCAATATATAATTTTAAAAAAAAGCTGAAAAAATTTATTGCGCTTGAAAAAAATTAATAAAAATAATAAAAAGAAAAAATTGAACAAAGAAAAAGATTAGCACTAACTAAATGGTCATTCAAAGTTTTTGTTTGAATGTATCAGATCTTCAATTTAAAGTGAACACACACACACACACACACACACATATATATATAATAAATATATATATATATATATAATAAATATTTTGTATTTCTAGCATATGTGCTTTAACATAAAAAAAGCGTCTATTTTTGTAGAAAGAAATTGTGCAGCCCAAAATATTTATTTACTAGTAACTATATATTTTCCTTATTTTTGTTTTCTTTAAAACACATAATATTAAATACAATTTTCGTGCAAATATATTCTTATGTAGATAAAAGTTTCAGTCTGTTGAATTAAAATATATTATTTTTTAATATTTATACTATAAACGTCTTTGATTCGTATTTACATACAAATATACTTTAAGAATAAATTAAAAGCTCTTTTCAAAAAAGAAAATTATACAGCCCAAAACATTTATTTTTATTTCCAATATCCATAAATGACTCGCAGCTACAAGTAAATTTACGTCAAATAACCTAAAAGTCAGGGAAAGGGTTATCGAATTTCTAAAATAAACTAAAAACTGTAATATTCGTATGCTGCTTTAATATTTGTAATCAAAATATAACCTGATTGATCTTAGATATAGTAAAAATATGAAAACCAAATAACTTTAACTTGTCCGAGATTACTGAACACAGAACACTGTTTATTAGCCACTAAATCTGACTATTTAGTTGGTTAAGATCCCAAGAGTGATGGGTATTATACAATAAAGAATTCCTGTGATATATTTATACTGGACCATAAAACTAACAGAATGGGGAATTCAGTATGAAATATGATGCATAGAGTGATTGGACATATATGCCTTTTGTGTCGTTTCGATTATTCATTGGATTTGAAGCAAAGTTATTTTGAATTATTACTAACATCGGGTAAAAATTGCGAAAATTTTATAATTAAAATGTCTTAGATTTTTGTGTTTATCAGTCGATTTTTAGCGAGATGTGAAAGTTTTATCAAAGAAATGACTGTTACAAAATATTTCAACATATGAAAACTTATGCAATAAAAATATTGTGTAAATGTGAGGATTTTTTAAAATTATTTTTCTTTTGGTAGGAAATATGATGTTTAAAAACATCGGGGAAAAAAAAAAATATTTTAACGAACATGATAAAAAATGTAAAAAAAAATTGAAACAGAATTACTGATAAATCCAAAAGTCTAAGATATTTTTTATTTAGAAAATTGTGAACATTCAGAATAAGAAAATCCAGAAAAAAAAAAAAAAAAAAAAGCCTAAATGTAAAGAAATTTTTTTGGTGAAAACTACGACGTTTAAAAATATTCTAAATATTTGTTTCTTAAAAAATAATAAAAATTTTAGAAATTTTCACTATAGATATATTCATAAATACAATAGTCTAAGACATTTTTAATTTTAAATATGGAATTTTAAATTATAATACATATACAGGTTTCAAATTAGCATGCCAACAAGTGACAATTGTCGTCAAAGCATCAACAGATATCACCGAAATAATAATACGCATAAATGACGCATTTGTCGACTCAAAAATAATTAATAACCGACTTTTTCTTTGACATTTATTTAAAACCTTTAAATTATATAAACAAATATACACTGATAAGTAAAAAACCCCTATACAAAAAGCATTTTAGAAAACGAAATTTATGTACTTCAATGAAGCTTCTAACTCTACATTTATTTGATTGTTTAGTAATTATCGAAGAGCAGTGCAACTTTGAATCTGCTACATTGTATTTTTGCTTGTATACTGCACTCATGCCTACATATTTGCTTGGTGAAGAATCTTATTTATATATTAGAGCATGAAAAAATTTTGTAAATTTCTAAAATTTATAGTGTTTGCTAAGTTTCAGCAACTTTCAATACCAGTTTTTAGGTGCATTTTATTGAAACTTATTATAAACGCGTTTTGCATATTCTATAAGACTGAATTAATTTGCAAAATAAACTTTTCGATTTTTGTGGGAGATGAAGAAAAAAATAAAAATAAAATAAAAATAAATAAATAAATAATAATAATAATAATTATTATTATTATTATTATTAACACATAGATATTATATTTAAAGTTTCTTTTATTTAAAGTTTTTGCATAAATATTTTAATTTAAGTGTTATAAAGATATCTAATCTCCTTGCCAATTCAAATTAAAAAAAAAAAAAAAATGTTTTGTTTTATGTATTTTTAAATATGACAGGTTTTGCGTCTTACTATTTTCATTATTTAATGCATAAACGGATCCAAGAAATTAAACTGACACCATAAACCTTTAATTAAAGTTTTATAACTGATTCTTCATTTATTTATTTATTTATTTATATAATTAATTTCTCGTGATGTATCCGCATTCTACATATTTAATTCATAATTATTATTTTGTCTTCATGTACAAAAACTACGCATAACAACGGGAAAAAAAATCATTCTAGCAATAGAAATTGTTTTATTTATTTATTTATTTATTTTTTTACTTTGTTTTATGAATGAATAATTCTGGAAAAATACCAGGTTAGTACAGCTTTGATTTCAGCGATAATAGCAAGTACATGTATTGACTGTATTAAAACAATTTTTTAAAATAAGATAGCTTTGTAAATAAACCAATGGATTTTTTTTTTTTTTTAATTCATTATTTGTAACAATGATTAAATATTCCAAAGACTTCCATGTCATAGTTTATTATTGTTATTATTTAATTAAGCACTAATTATGTTGAAGATCACTATGCACTGGTTTTATCACTTTAATTAAATAATATATGTGGACAGTATTACACTAACAAATCAATAATCACGATGGGCACTATTTTATTGTAACTTAAAACGTGCGAGCAGATTTTCGCTGCTGATTCGTTCGTTACTATATCACAATATAACAGAGAAGAATAAAACGACACAAATTACTCACAGTTTGCTGAGGTATGGCGCCATCTGGATGTTAAAATACTTTATCTTAACCATTATTATTATTATTGCTTTGTTGCAATTATGATGAAAAATTTTTCGTTAAATTATTATTTATTTCATTTATTTATTCATTCAAAATGCCCACGTAGAAACCATAGATAAAAATTTATTTTGTTTATTTCAATACGATAATGTAGCTATGATGGAATCTGTTTTCACGTTATCTATGGGAAATTTGCGTTTTTATTGTTAAGAACATAATAATAATGTTTTTTTAGAACTTTTCAAAAACATACAATATTAAATAATGCTTTCAAATTTACAATCAATTAAACAATTATCAAATTAAACAGTATTGCAATTTTATATTTGTATCATTATATGTATTTAACTCTTATTTGAAACAAATTCATTTGACAATAAATAAAGAGGCATTTTCATAAAACACACAGCCTAAAATATCCATTTATATGTTACATATGTATAGAATACTGACAGATATAAATGGAAATATTCTAAACTAAATTATTCTAAATGTCAACTAACTATAGCTGAAATAATCTAAATGTCAGCGAGAGCGATATCGAAATACTAAAATAAGGATAAAAACTTTTATATCTTCGTCCTGCCTTAACATTTGTAATCTCAATATCAGCTACGTAACCTTAAATATAAAGATCTAAAAATCAAATATCATAAACCTGTCCGGGATTATTGGACACAGACCCACTATTCATTACTCACTAAATCTGACTATTAAGGTGTCTGAGGTTCCACGTATGATGGGAATTGTGCAATATAATTTTATTTTCTGTATTTATACCGAACTATAAAACTAATGGAAAGAGAAATTCAATGTGAAATATGATACATAAGATGGTTGGACGTTGACGCTTTTGGCGATAATTTTTGACATTTGTATTATTCAATCGATTTCAAGCAAACCTGCTGTTGATTTATTCCCAAGGTCTTATAAATGTTATACCATCAGAATACTTATATACGAACAAGGCAATTTATATTTTACAAATGTCCAAAATGGAAGAAATACTCATAAAAAATAATGAAAAAATTTGGTAATTTTGGAAATTTAAGGAATTTACATATTTTAAAATTATATATATATATATATATATAATATGTATTTGTAAAAAAAATACCTTATGAAAACTTGTTTTAAAATATAATATTTATATAATAATTTTGTTCCATATATTACAACTTCATAAAATTCAAAGCACAAAACGATGTTAATCCGGTATGTTGTAGACATCACAAAACTTTCTTCCATATAATTCTATATAATAGAGTTCGTTACCAGTTAAAAAATGCCCACCAAGAAGAAGTGGGGACAAGAATTGGTAGATCGGTTGGAATGGGTGGTTCGAATGGGAGAAAAACTGGTTCATGTGATGTACATGTGGAGAAAAACAATTGATTACAGTTTCAGAAAATTTGAATGATTTAAACAAGAGAAAGGGCCTCACAAAATAAACAAGTCAATAACGCGTTGGTACACGTCTGGCCCTTATGTACGCAGATATTCGGATTGGTATTAATTGATAGAGTTGACAGATGTGCTCCTGTGAAGTATCGTGCCAAATTCTGTCCAATTGTTGAGTTAGATTGGGGAAATCCCGAGCTGATTGTAGGACCCATTTTATGATGCTCCAAACGTCCTCAGTGGTAGAGAGATCCGGGGACTGAGCTCAACCCTATTTCACTGAGCCGCCTATTAAGGGTATTTGAAATCACTGAAGTACCAGTTGCACGTAGGATCGACGATAATGATGAATTGGTGCTTGATTCCATCAAAACCTATGTCAATTTGTGTCCAGTTTGCATTCCTCCTCCTTTGTGCGCCACTTTTTTCGTTACAGAGTATAGTTTATAGACGTATTTTAGTGCAATTATATCCAATAGATTCTGATATATAGCCACATGGACAATTGCTAAATTCGAGTAGTAGCAGCACATCCTATCGGACGGTGTACACCCTAATTAATTCGGTATATATATATATATATATATATATATATATTCCTCACGCAACATTTTTTTAGCATTTCTAGTTATAGAAGCTGAGATTCGTCTGAACTCTTCGTAAACAAAGAATATTGAAGAATAATAATGCCACTAGTAGTCGATATTCTCTAAAAATAAATCAGCTTTTTTTTTTTTTTTTTTTCCTTTTCTCCCATACATTAAAATTTCTAAAATTATACACTATAGAGGCTGAAATATAGTCTTCGCCTAAACATGTGTAAATCCGTCTTCGGGAGGCGATATCTACCAGAATTCGAAGAACACAAATTTATGTTATTGTATAATTAAATATAATTTTCTTGATGAAATTATGTATTTTTTTTATCTAGAGCTGCCACAAAATTTTAGTTACAGATTGACACACAAAAAGGTGTCATTCTAAAAATTACCTAATTATGACCTTCTGAAACATATAAAACTGTAAAAAACATGTGATCGATTTATTTTATTTTATTTATTTTATTTTTATTAATACATTTATTTATTTATTTATTTTCGCGAATCTAATACTTTTTCTATTTAATGCAGAGAAAATTTTGAATATACTTTTAATTAAAGTAAGTTGTTTATTTCTAGTTGTTTAATAAATTGTTATTATTGTTCATAATTAAATTGGTATTAATAATGGAGGTTTTTTTTTTTTTTAACTATGGCTTGAAGCAGTTAATTTATTAATTTGCTACAACAAAGTTAAGAAACGGATATCTATGAATGTACGCATTCACGTTAGAAACTGATTTGACAAATAATCAATGTAAATTCATGTAATCATATTTAAAAGTATAAAAGTATAAAAGCGTTTTTATTTATTTATTTATTCTAAGGAAATTCAAGCTATTTCATTGTTAATATATTACGATCCATTATATAACGAAGAAATAAATACATTTTTACGTGATTTTTATTTTTTATTTTTTATGGTTTTTATAATAATAATTATTATTATTACATCCTTTAAAAAAAGGGGGGGGAGGGGGGGGGAAGAAAAGTGCATTTATTTTTAAACTTTTATCTATATGCTGGTTACAAAATATGGAGGAATTGGGATTACTGGAAAATGAATATAACATAAAAAATTGGGGTAAAAAGTTTTTTTTTTTTTTTTTTTTTTTTTTTTTTCCTCACTTCTAATGAAATATCGATTACACTTATACTCATCTTCTGAAAAAAAATCACATTGCTCTTGTTCTTTCATCTATCGGTTGCAAATATGTCAGAAATTGGGTTTACTCCAAAATGGATTTAACAATTTCCATGAAAATTTTGAGTTAAAGATATTTTGGAGTGAAAACAAGTCCTTCCGCCTTATTCGGAAGGGTAGGTTGATTTCTTTTTCCTTATCAAGTAGCCGTCATTTTGTTCCAAAATGGCGGCTACAAATTATTAATGCACTTGGTAGAAATATTGATATAGGCTATGCACATATGGAGTTTTAAGCCAATCGGTTCATAAATACATTTATGTCAATTTAAAATTTTCAAGCGACCGGCGTTTGGAAACAGAATGGTCGTGTTGAAAAATTAAGTGGCTGCCACATTGATCAAAATGGCAGAGAAAGTTGCTCATCTAAGATATCGTTGCAAATTTGAAAATATATATATATATATTTTTTTTTTTGTAGAAATTTTTTCAAAGAAGCTTAGTAAGTTAATAAAATGTTAGTTTTCTGCATTTCTAGTTTGTTTTAGCATTAAAATAGCCTAATTGTTCCTTAAAAACACATTAAAAAGATCCAGTAACGCATGTAATCGATTTGGCGCCAAACTTGGTGACTTTTTCCCTATGGCGACTTTTTTGGCGACTTTTGGCGAGAAAAAAATTATTAACGATATACCAAAGATGGGTGCAATAACGTGATTGGTTAACGAGTTACGGGAATTTTATAGATTTTTGTTGTTTGAATGATAAATCCATTTTTCGACTTTGATTTGAATTGATTAAGTATTTCTAAAGTTACCGTGATAACAAATTTTGAAGTGGCCGCCACTTGGAAACAATACAGTGGAACAAGTTGCCCAGCAAACACATCCAATATATTTGAAGCATAGGTTCACTGTCCAACTTTGCTTTAAATCAGTGCCGTGTTTCAAAAGTTATTATTATTGTAAATTTTTAAGTGGCAGTCTAAGTGGCTTCGACTTGGAAACAAAATGGCAAAACAACTTGCCCGGCGAAATCATCCATTATATTTGTATGATAAGTTCATTATCCAGTTCTAGTTTAAATTAAATCAGTAATTCAAAATTTATCGTCATAAGAAATTTTCAGGTGGCACCACTTGAAAAAAAAAAGTGGAGTGAGATGCCCAGCGAACTTATCTGAGATATTTGAATGATAAATCCACTACCCAAATTTGATGCGAATTGATTCTGTATTACTAAAGTTACCATAATGACTAATTTTCAAGTAGCCGCCACTTGGAAATAAAATTGAGTATCAAGTTACAAAGTAAACTTATCCTAGATATTTGAATCATAAGTTCACTATTCAATTTTTATTTGAATCAGTTTAGTATTTTAAAAGTTATCGTGATGCCATATTTTCAAGTGGCAGTGTGATTTCAAGTGGCTGGAACTTAGAAACAAGATGTCGGGACAAGTTGCCCAGTAAATAATAATATCACTGTCCAAATTTGGTTCGATTTGGAGTATTATTTCAGAAGTTATCGTGATTTTAAATTTTCAAGTAGGAGCCTGATTTCAAGTGGCCCCGCTTAACTTAAGATATCTGCCACTTTATTAAAAATGGCAGATATAGTTTATTAACAATTCATTGAGATTCTTATGTGGTCTGTATTTACATCAAAATTCAAACAATTTCGGAATACGCTTTTTACAATTTGAATTTTAAATTTTCAAGTGGTCTCCACTTCAAAACAAAATGGCGGAGCGACTTGGTTAATAAACTTATCTAAGATATTTATAAGATAAGTTAAGGCACTGTCTAAATTTCGTTCGATATGGAGTATTATTTCGGAAGTTATAGTGATTTTAAATTTTCAAGTGGTCCGCTAAACTTAAAATATCTGCCACTTTATTAAAAATGGCGGATAAACTTCATTGAGACCCTTTTGTGGTCTGTATTTACATCAAAATTTAAGCAAATCTTGCTTTAAATATGCTTTTTACAATGTCGGTTTGAAATTTTCAAGTGGCAGCCACTTGAAAACAAAAAGTCGGAGCAACTTGGTTAACAAACTCATCCAAGATATTTATAAGATCAGTTCACTGTCCAAATTTGGTTCGATTTGGAGTATAATTTCGGGAGTTATCGTGATGACAAAATTTTCATTATATATATATATATATATATATAGATAGATAGATAGATAGATAGATAGATAGATAAACGAAGTGATTGCAATAGGTCGATTTCTAAAGAAATCAACCTAAAATGATTGGACATCCTCATATCCAGAAAAAGGGGAATTCTCTAATAACTCTTAATCTGTTGGTAGTGAAGTATATCTGAAACTGGATTTATTCAGAAATTGATATAACGATTTTTATGAAATTTTGGGTTTGAGAGCTTTTTCTGTTGAAAATTCTGTTGGACTTATCCTCGTCTTCAAAAAAATTCGCGTTCACTCTTTGCAAAATATGACGAAACCTTAGTTCTCTGAGAAATGGCCCAAACGATTTTGATGAAATTTAGCGTAAAAAGCTTATTTAAATGACAAATCCATTTGACTTATCCTCATCTTTATAATCATTAGCGTTCACTGTTAATCCTTATTTCGCCGCTTTCAGCATATATGAGAAATATAGTTCACAAGGAAATGGATGTAATGGTTTTAATGGAAGCTTAAAGATAAAGATTTTGCCAAATGAAAAAAAAAAAAAAAAAAAAAAATCACTTATCTTCCGTAAATTTGGCATTCCTCGTCATCCCTGACACCGCCCGTTGAAAACTGTGGCAGAAACTTGTTTTACTCTCAAATGGATCTAATAATTTATTATTCTAACGATATATATATATATATATATATATTTTATTTTTTTTTTTTTAACCATTTTACTTATAATCATATTTTTTAAAATGAAGAATTTTGTTTAACTCTTATTCCGCCCGCAGCAAAATATGACAGACATTTGATTTTCTCAGGATCTATTTGAATGATTTTGATTAAAAAAAAAAAAAAAAAAAAAAAAAAAAAGAAAGAAAGAAAGAAAAAATATAAAAAAATGGATTTGAGGACTTTTAGAACTTAATTTTGAATCTGATATAATCTCTTCTACAGCACAGTTAGAGTTCATTGACAAACCAAGCTTTGCCTTAGGAAAAAATGGTAGAAAATTCATTTTCTTTGAAACTACGTGAATGATAAAAACTTAGATTAGAGTGCTAAAAATTTATAATTTTGATTAAAATAATAATAATAATAATAATAATGCATTTTTGAGAGGACATTTCAAGCTATAATGCTATAATCTGCTGGAAAAATAGCGTTCACTGATAACTAGCACTCGATCAGGGAAAAATACGGCAGAAACATGGTTTTCTAGGCAATTAATAGAGCGATTTTCAAATCAAAAAATATTTTTATATTTTTATTTTATTTATTTATTTATTTATTTATTTCAGGAAAATTAGCAGTCGCTGGTAACCCGTGCATAGACTAAAAAAAAAAAAAAAAAAAAAAAAAAGGAAGAAAAAGAAAAGATAACAGAACTCTGGTTTTTGATCGGAAATTATCTGCTTGAAAATTTCCGATGAAAATATATAGTTAGGTATTTTAAACTATAATAGGAGATTATTTCTTCTTATTTCCAGAAAAATTAGTTTTCACTGGTAACCCGTGCTGCACCCGGGGAAAAGAAATAATACATATATATCAGAAAACAAATTTGGAAATACTTTATCTCCACTACGAATGACTTTTTTTTTTTTTTTTTTTTTTTCATTGAAACCTTGTGACCTCGTTCATCCAGGTACTATGAGAATGGTGCAATCATCTATCACCAACATTTTTTTTTTTTTTTTTTTTTTTTTTTTAAATAAATAAATAAATGAACATAAATAAAAAATAAAAAGATAACTAAAAATAATAAACTTGTATCTTATAATAACGAAATGCACCTCATCATCTATAATGAGAATAGTTTACCACTTGGAAGGATTTCATAATTGTAATTTAAGTGTGTTATTTCTAAAAGTAAATCAAGTGGCACATACGAAGGTAACAACCGATGTCTGTATACTTATCGCTTCTTTAATAAAGATGATTAATCATGCTTCTTTTATTGTTTTTTCTTGGCAAAATACATTGTATATCGGTATACTAAGTTATTTATTACATAGTAAAAAATTTTCCCTATCACAGAAATATTACAAAACGGGAACAATGCCGTATGTTTATAACGATAAAAATACAGTCTTCACTGACGACAAAATAGAATTTTATTTATTTCTTTTTAAAAGAAAAATATCACATAAACAATCGCTAATAAAATAATCAACATGGGACTTATTAAATATATTCAGATTCATTCAGAATATGCTTCTTTAAAAAATAAGTTTTATACAAAACAATCCATTTTAAAATTAGATTTCTTTGCTTCCCCCCCCCCCTTTTTTATGTTAACCAAAAAGTATGTTTTTATGTTTATATATGAGTGTATTGTTTTTCTTTCCAATTCAGGTATAATGGAGTAAAACACTTTCATCTCTGCTTCATATTTTCTGGCTCGTTAGACAAGGTTCCACTATTCTCAAGTGGTCTGTTTTCTGAATAAATGTTTTGGATGCAGAATTCTGCTTCGCAAGCTTTTTTATCTGTAAGAAAAAGATTCAGATTCGTGCAGTATTAGTTTTACGAATTACAAATATTAAGGTATGTAAAAAAAAACATACATATATACATTTAGATGTAACTTTTTTATCAGAAAATTATTTTACATCAAAAATAATATTAAAATATAACTACATTTACATCTTTTAAGGAAACATAACTACATTTACATCTTTTATCCCAGCATATATGACAGTGATAATATATATATATATATATATATATATATATATATAAGGAATTATATCATATATATACAAAGTAAAATTTGGAATTTTTATAAAAGTTTGTATAAAGGAAGGTCTCCAAAGTACAATGAACATACTGTCCTTATTATTTCATTTATAAATATAATACACAATTTATTGTTTTAACTTTCAAAATTTCACGAATGTTAGGGAATTTGTTATAAAAATTGAGCATGAGTACTAAGAATTACAATTGATTATTTTTAACCGTTGGAGAGAAAGTACTTCATCTCGGTGAATAAAACCCTATCTTCATATCAATACACAAACACGCAATTTGTGGTACGTTTTAAACATATTAGTTGAAGGAGTAGAGAATGAAAAGTGGCACCATTCGAAAGATACAGGGTGATAAATTTAAAATAATTGGTTTTTCATATTGCCCTTAATAATGACGGATGTGGCAACTATTCTAACACTGAAGTATAATTATTTCAACCTTGTTTAAGAGAGGGAGACATTTTCCAACACTGTTGGCTTGTTACAACTTTATTTGTGAGGAAAAACAGAAATGGTGATGTACAATGTTATTAAACCTGTGATAATTTTATTTTTGAAAAACATTTTTTTTTTTTTTTTTTTTTTTTTTTTTTTTACCTTATCGTTTCTACATTACATTTACATTATCATTGTCATTTTACATTATCATTTCATAGGCTTTTCCAGAGAAGTCCTGCAAACATCTATGAATTAAAAAAGATCATAACTGAAGAAATGTCGTCAATGACACCAACAACGTTGCAAAGTATGTCAAAAAACTTGGTTCAACGTGTTCATGTTTGCATTCAAAATGGTGGCGAACATTTTCAACATTTTCTGTAAGGAATGATAATGTAAAAAATTTGAATTAAATTATGTTTTTCAAAAATAAAATTATCACAGGATTAAGTAATACTGTGAGTCTCCACTTCTGTTTTACCTCACAAATAAAGTTGTAACAGTTCAACAGTGTTAGAAATTGTCACCCACACTTAAACAAGGTTTAAACAACTATACTTCAGTGTTAGAATAGTTGCCACATCCGTCAGATTTAAGGGTAATATGAAAAACCAACGGGTACTCTTTTAAACTGATCACCCTGTATATTTAATAGGCGTTTGAGAAAAATAATTATTCTCGTATGATTCCTAAAAGGTATTTAAAAATACCTTTATTTTTATGCACATTTTTCATTTTATACACTTAATCATTTTATTAAAAATTCTTAAGAAAGAAATTTCTTAAAAATAACGATTTCTTAAAATTGAAATAAAAACATAGACACAGTAATTTGCATAGATTTAGCACCCCTATGCTATGGACTACATATTTTTCATTCTAAGCGGCAACAGCCATTAGAGTGATAGAAATGCTTATTGAGTAAATGAAGGGTAGATTAAAATTTAGATAAAAATATTTGCCAATATTTTTGTTTTTGTAGTCAGTTAAAATTTGTTTATTTAAACATCATGCCAAATCAGAAAAAAATTCAATTTGGTCTATATAGTTCCTGAAAGATATAGGCCTCCGATCTATATATATGTATATAAATAAAATCTTTATTCATATAGAAAATTGATTTTTATTGCCAGTTCTTCATAAGCAAATATATATATAAAATGTGCATGATCAAAGGATTATCAAAGTCACAATTTGTAATTCATTGAAGCCAGTAATAGAATACATTTTAATAAAAATCTGCAGTTTTTTTTTTTTTTTTTTTTTTTTTTTTTTTTTAACTATTTCTTTATATAAAGCATAATCCCGATTTTTGAAATGTATTTTGTATCTCTCATAGATGAAAAACGAATAGTTGAATGTTGCAAATTTATATTTGTGACTCTCATGCCGCCTTTATATACATCTCCAACTTTAGACTTGACACATGTTTCCATTTTAAAGATATTTATGGTTTTGCAATATTTTTCGGGATGTCTGTATGTACCTATGTATATGTGTGTGTAAGTGTGTATATATCACGTATAACCCAAAAACGATTAGATGTAGAAACTTGCAATATCGAACTGAAGTTGTGAGTGATTTAAATAAAATTGTTTTTATTTATTTATTTATTTATTTATAACGTGATTTAAAATATAGTGATTAATTCTTTTTGAAAATTTTCTTAAATATAGTGAAGCAGGTAAAACCTACTACTTACAGGTAAATAAGTGTATATTCCTATTTTTGTGTGTAAAAATATACATAATTAACGTCTGAATGAGAATCGTGAAACATTATGTAAAACGAAAAAAAAAAAATGCACCATGAAAGGCTTTAGATTTTTTTTCTTTTTTTTTAAATATTATTTTCACATAAATATTTTTCTACCTCCAGAGACTTTTGACATCGACTTATTGGAAAATCCAGGACGGTGCAAAAGAGGAAGTAATTCTGAAATATTTTTCCCGTATTCGGCGTCATACCTCATGGGAATGGTAGACTCTCGACTAATCCAAGCAAAACATCTAAAAACGAAATATTTAGAGGTTTTTAGAGCTTCCACTGATTTGTAAGACTTAAAGAAAAAAGAAATAAAAATCTAAAATTCTGAAATTCTGAAATTCTTAAAAACATTAAAAAAAAAGAAAGAAATTGGTTACTGAAAATTACCTTTCTTCTTCCCGATTAATGGCGATAAATCTAATTTTAGTTAGATAAATCTAATTTAACGTAATTATAAACCTCAGATATTTAAAATAGCTACAAAAAATATATACATAATATTTTCCGGCATAAAACAATTTATAAGGCGAAACTAAAATTTAATAATCAATTATATAAATAATTTTTTTAAGGACATAAAAAATGTTATGCTACGACGATAAAATAATTTGATTTTTAAATTGTAATTTAAAATATAATTATGAAAAAGAAATCATTTTTACAAGTATATTTTAATATACACAAAAAATACTGGTTTTTAACTTTTTTATTGCATTTTTTTTCTAACTTACACTGTTAATAATTCTGTCCTAGTTTAATCCAAAACATGGTACACTGTAGCTTCAACCACCCGATGGTGAAACATTTTATCATTATTTGGTACTTCGTTAAACCAAATTTTGATACTGCAATAACTACTTCCGTACGGTGAAGAAACCTTTTGCCATAATTTCGTGCTTTTCTGTAACAAGAAGCATCAAATCATGGAAGAAGTTTTCACCTTCGAATGCTTAGAGCTATAGTTGTACCATGTTTTGCTTCAATCTGGCAAATTTAAATTGATGTAGTAATAACATTTGGTTCAATCTTGAACTGAAATTGTAAACTGTGTAGTTTGATCTTTCTGAGTATCAAATATTGCAAACAAATTGTCCTAAAATCCAATTATTTTGAAATTTTGCATACATATATAACTTCGATGAAAGTACATGTTTAAGCAGTATTTGAACTTATAAAAGAAACCTTGGAAGCGCTAGGCCGTCATATCCAGTTAAAAATTAGTTTTCAAAAATTAACCAACTCTCTATCATATGATTGAGCCTAAATTTGAATGCATGTATAATTTCGATAAATATATGTATAAATCTATCGCAATTTAGAATGTAGAAAATAGGGAAAAAGACTCAAAAATCCATAGAAATGTGGACTAAGATAAGCCCATACAGATTGAGGATTATATTTTTGATGAATAGGAAATCCACTTAGCAAAATAAAATGCAAGAAATCATACTCTTATTATACATTGAAAGTTTTTATTCTTTTTTATAAAGATAAATCAAAGAAATGACGATTTTTGTAGAGTATTAGTCCAAGGTAAAAAGCAATTCTTCTAATAAATAACTAGACAATGAAGGAAAAATAGTCTTTACATACAGAGAGAGACATAGAATCAGCTCTACGGAAAATGTTCCACGAAAGAAAAGATCAAAAACGTCTTTTCGTTTAAGGTACATTATTAAAAATGCTGAATTGCAGAAAATAAATATAAATGTCATATTTATTTTATCACTCATATATTTATATCATATAAATATGATATAAATATATATATATACATATATATGATATTTTACTTAATATTAACTCTTAAACACGATATTCATCATTACAATATATATACAAACATATGATTTATTTGAATAAAATTAATTCATGAATAAAATACTTAATGTAATAACTGCACAAATAGATAAAAGCATTTCTAATATCATGAACTGCGTCTTTATTTTTTAAAACTAATGACATTTTTTTGTCATTAGTTAGAATATTTGTGACATATAGACAGATAATCATAAGAAAACTAAGTTCGTTCTTTCTTTCTTGTCGTGGTGATTAAAGAAGTTTTCTCTTCGAACGCCATTTTATTCTCGTGAAAATTTTGAATAATGGAACTTTTTCTAACATTAATTCCGTTTAAGTTATTGACTAAAATAATCATGAATCTTTCGTAGTTATCATAACTACGAAAGATTCATGATTATTTTAGTTTTTTATTAATTTTTCTGGTTTATTTTTGAGTGCCTTTATATACCAGATAAATTCAGTTGAATCAAATATCCCATTAAATCATTTGGAATAAATGTTAATATAGTTTTATTTTTTATTTATTTAACTTCAATTATATATTGTGATATATCATAATTAAGTTAATAGTTTTTCGGCTTATGATTTATTGAAACCACTAGTTTGTTTCTTAAAATATTATTTTTACAAAACTAAACTTTAAGAGTGAAAAAATGCCATTCCTATACTTGTTGTATTACTATATGGACATTTAGATTAACTTTATATCAAAATGACAAACTATTACGATGCATCGGGGAAAGGTTTACTAAATACTTTCAGAGAGATTACAGAAAGTAATTGAAAAATATTAAAATAAAATCACACACAGAGACATAAAATAATTTAGAGATATAAAAAGATATTTAGAGAAAAAAAAACTGTTATAAATTTATAAACATTAATTTGGAAAGTAATAATTAAAATAATTGTTAATTTCCAAATAACAAAAATTATTTTATTTTTATAAAATAGTTAAAAAAAATCACATAGGATTTCTTATACACATTGGAGTTGTGTGAGTAATTATAAGGAAAAAAACTGCATGTTGATCATCGAATTATGAATTTTCAGTAAGATTATGCTTGCTAACTCTCTGACACTATCTAATATGTAACGTTTTAATCAGTAATGGTTGAAATATAATTTAATCTGCTTTTCATAAACTTAACAAAATTATATAGTATAATTTATTTAATATTACCTCCCCTAAGTTTATTAACCCCTTACCTTCCGAGAAAAATTTCCAACATTCGCTTCTAAGTGTCGCCATCTTTTTCAACTCAGAAATCAATAAATATTTCGAAAACACCGTCGATATTAGTTTCAAGGTTATTTTATTGTATTTTGGAACCATGTCAGTAATTTCATTGATAGCAGTATAATACAAAAGAACATATTTTGGAAAAACGTATATATACGCCCGGGGCAGTTAGGGATTTAATACTTTTTATTTAAATCAATATTTCAATATTCTATAGGTTAAGAATGAAATAATATAAAATATATTTTAGATAATATTCTGTATGATTTCAAATATAAAGTAAAAATATAACTTAAGATTTTTAATCAAGAAACTTTTGATGAAAAGTAAGCGAACACCATAAATTTCAAAACACAACTAATGTATAATATTAAAATAGTTAACCACAACATATTATTATGATTACGAATGTAGGCTTGGTGATAAAGATTGGGGATGGTATGAAATTAATCAGAATTTATCATCATTTAATACCATTATGTTGAGGCATTTTACTGTGGCTTAATGTTTTGTTGAAAAAGTAAATTGATAATGAAAACAATAATTTCTAAATCATTCTTGTTTTCTTCCGGAAGCCTATTTTACCATTTTTAAGGATAAAGGAGTAATACGGTTTTTTTTTCTTATTTATCATTTACTTAATTTCTATTTAAAATACTTTGTTTATCGGAGGAGTTAGGATTTATTTTATTTCTAATACATCTAATTTGAATGAAAATTTATAGAATGCTTTATAAATGAGACAGCCCTAATTGGTTCAGTTATATACTTTGTCTTCTTCGTATGTAATAATCACATAGATTTAGCCTACATCTGAATACTTCTACACGTTGTGAAATTTTGCACGTTCTAAGTGCAGAAAAAAGTTATGTATTAATAAAATATGTATTCTTATATAATGTTTAATTCGTTTTTAATAGATATATATTCTATATAAAATGATATAATTCATGTTGACAAGTGTTCTATCTAATGGTTAGATCTCATGCTACAACTTGCATTGATATATATATGTATATATATATATATATATATATATATATATATATATATATATATATATGTATACATATATATATATGTATATATATATATATATATATATATATATATATATATATATATATATATATATATATATATATATATATATATATATATATATATATATATATGTGAGTGTGTATGCATATATAACATGCACTGTTAAAAATTTCAACAGAAAACTCTGTTTAATCTATCATCTTAAGTCTTACGTAAAAGTACAGAGAAAAATAAACGGAGATGTTAAAAAACCTATTTTATACATTAATTTTAATAACTAATATTAATTTAATAAATTATTGGTGAGAATATATTTGCTTGGAATGCTTTTCCTGAAGTAGAAACACTCATTTTTAATTTATATATATAAAAAAAATAATAATAATAAAATTAGGTAAAAATACAGAATAAAGATTGAGAATCTCGATTATTCACTTTTAACGAAGAATTACTATAAATTTACAGAGACTCTGGATATATATTTACATTAAATTTACAGAAATTTTTAACAGTGTGTAAATATCAAAGGAGCCAAAAAGAAAAATAAAAAAATAATAATCATTAGTAATTTCAAAATGTTAAACATTTTTTTTTTTTTTTTTGAAATAAATAGACATTTATCCAACTTAAGGGATTTTCTGCAGACAGAAAAGTCTATAATTAACATTACACGATTATATATAAAATTTACTTTTTAAACATTCTCCACCCATCTGTTTTTCCCAGTGCTTACACACCGGAATCTTACCTTTCTAAGTATCTTTTCTGACCTTGACATATAAAAGTTAGATGAGACCATTTATCATTGTTTTAGACGGACTTTTTAAGAAAAGAAAATTTGTTAGCCTAGACGGCTTTTTTCCAGTTTCATTTAACCTCCCCTCGAGCGGTGATATAGATCATTATAATGTAAAACAAATGTTAAATAAATGTAACTATTTTTCATGTAACGTTAAATTAGACAAAGTTTTTTTTTTTTTTTTTTTTAATTGCTCTTTCTAGTATTAGAATTAAGAAAACTTTCTTAATTTGAGAGGAATATATATTTCAAAATGTCATTTTCTATGACTTATATTATCATATATCATTCTTATGACTGATAATATTATGTATTATATTATAATATATCGTTCAAAATTAATTTTATTATGTAAAACTTTCTATGTTTTTGTACTGCATGCAAAATTTTTGGAAAAATATTTTATATTAACATATTTCTTGAATAATACCCGTTATTAATAATTGTTTTATATACTGTCATTTATATAGATATTGGAATATACAAAGCTCGATCACACACTCAAGCTGAAGCCGAAATGAAAGTTATGTAAAATTTGATATGAAGGAATGTTACAATTACCTATATTATTTTAAAATTCTGTCTGCTAACACCTTAACAATTTCAGAAATATATCAAGTATAAACTGACAGTTTACACATACTAAAACGTACCGGTCACAAATGCTCTCACGAGTTGAAAAATTACATGTATATGTGTATTATAAATTTATTTAACAACTATGCCGTCAGAATTTTTTATGGCATATATTTTAGCATCCATCTAACAAAAACAAAAGTAATATAATTATATTTTATGACGTATCAATTAAAAAATAATCTATGCATGGAATTAAAAAATTTTTTTTTATCTATATATCCGTAGTTTTGTAGACAGAGGTTTGATTACACAGCTATAGAATTTTGCTTGGAGGTCCTTTTTAACCTCTTCAAATGCAACTTGAAGCTTTATTTTCGATTTTTTGTTGATTATTATTTTATTTTAATTATTTTTTTTTGTCGGCTAGGAAGATTGTCTAGTTCTCCTATGTGTTCTCATATAGTAAAAATGATAATTCTCCGAAAAAATAATTCTTGAATAATATTTGCGCTATTTATCGTCCAAGTAACACCTAAATTTGTATATCCGGTTAAAGCGCAAATTCAAGCAGAGGGCACCAGGAACTATAGAGTGAAGGCGTGAAGAAGGTTGCCGAAGGCAGCTGGGAAACGAAATGACGTTTTAAGCGATTTCAATGAAACTGTTTTTAGTTTTTATTCATAAAATGATTTAAAATATAGTGATTTTTTTCTTCTTTAAATACAGTGAATAGCGAAGCCGGTAAAACCTACTAGTTATAAATATTTTAATAAGATTCTGTTAGAATCTAAAACTGCTGACATATATATATATATATATTCCAAAAATTATTTATATAGAGAGTATTGTCATAGATGAGGTTCGTCCAACTGAAAGGGTACTGCCTTAAAAACACAAACATTTTAAGGTACAGTAGACAACGCGTGCCACTATAGAGGGTTAGGAGTACTAGAAAAGCATGTCATATCATGAAATTACGACACACACTTGTATGATACTGCAGGTACAATTTCAATGGTATCGTTCGTATTATGGATGGATCCAAATGCTGAAATAAGTTTTTAAAAGCAGCTTGGACCTATTTAATGTCTGTAAATCTCATTTCAATCTGAGCTTACCTGAGTGATCCAAAAAAAATGGCTGTCACAATATGTGGGGTCAGGGCTGTAGAGAAATGTTCGAAAGTCTCCCAGCAAAAGGAATTTAACATGCTTTGCACCCAACAGCTACATAAAGACAAGCATTACCATGTATGATAATAACCCCGCATAAAAGTATGGCATATCACCGGTTCTTGATTTTTCTTCCCAGTATATGTAATGTGACACAGTAGCTGATAGCAAAAGCAGTTGTCTACGGAATTAACCATTCCAAAAGCAATGGGTCATCAACGTCCAAGAAGCCCTCATAGATGAATGAGCCTTGTCTGGCTGCGTGCCATACATTCTGTGCCATACAAATTTTTCATGCGAAAATTAATTTCTCCACCACTCACATATTCTTCTGGTAAAAACTGACCGACTGCACATTGACAACGCTTGGTGGCAACTATGATACGAACGATACCGTTGGACTTGCTGACACGCTGTCACACGTTCATCTGCCGTAATCTGGCGATATGGCATGAGTTCCCAGAATTCAGAGCCCACTATATACTACTATACATTTAGAGTTTACTTCAGCCTTCATAAATAAACCAAAATGAAACTTCAAATAAAAAACAACAATTCGTAAGGAAAAAGTAAAGTTGCAGTTGCACTGATTACCATGCTCAACGCTAAAGTAACTGCAGTCTGATCCTTAATTTACGAGTATGTAGTGTTCTATACTTTGTAAATTTATTCTATCATATCAATATGCAAAATTAGAGCGATAGGGTACTTGAGAAAAAAAATTATATATATATATATATATATATATATATATATATATATATAAATCTATTGTTACAAGAAGTTAAAATTTCATAATGTGTTATGTTTAGATGAAAAATACCGTATTAAAATTAAAAATCACTATTTAGATAATTACAATATGAGTAAAATTATTAACCCATTTTATCCCAAATTATTTTTTTCCTCACATTTGAGAAAAATTACATTTTTTAAGGTTAATTAAACCCAAATGTACTAAATACAATGAAATTTGAAAAAAAAAAAAATCTGTATAAGAAATCTTATCCACCTTGTACACAGGACATTGAAATAAAGAGGGTGAAATTTGCACTTATATGT
Organism: Salticus scenicus; assembly: GCA_963930645.1. Taxonomy (NCBI): domain Eukaryota; kingdom Metazoa; phylum Arthropoda; class Arachnida; order Araneae; family Salticidae; genus Salticus; species Salticus scenicus. Next base: position 252,526,462 of record OZ005656.1, on the reverse strand, counting down.
TTTAGTGTTCTCTTCAATAGGGAAAAGTGCTTTCCGAGTATAAAGTTTTGCTTTATCTGTATAATACTTTCTTATTTACATGATAGTTCTCCAGAAAGAATTTTCAACCGCAAAGAGAAGATAAACCACGCCCCCTAATGTAATGATTAAACAAAGATTCCAGATGGAGGAGGAGGAGGAGGTGAAACACATAACAGGCTAGCAGAAGCTTATATATACCATTATATATTCCAGCTGACAAAATATTCGCACCAACCAAATTCTGATTTCTATATGCTATTTTTCAGCTGTCCTTTAAATAGGACAATGGGATAAAATGGGTTAATTAATCATTAAATATCAAAATGTTTCTTGAACATAGATTTTTTATTTAGGTGTCCAAATTTACTTTAGAGTTAATTTTGAACAAATGATTTTAACTCCTTGTGGCATTTCTGCAAAATACTGAAAAATCAAAGTTATTACTACAGCAAACTTTTAAAGCTGATTTTATTGACAGTTGCTGGTTTTGCAACATTAAAGTTAACACAAAATATTTAGAAAATCACCAACAGAGGGCGATATTAAGCGTCGTTCTCACGATAAAATTTAATTTACGAAGAAAGAATTTCAGATGCAAAGTGTTTAAACGTAAACAGTTTACATACATGCAATATCATACATACAAAGAAAACAATTTATGAGTCAGCTTTCGTTACAAGAAAATTAAGAGATCTTTTAAATTTCCATATAAAATATAAAATTAAATACACATTTAAATACATACATATATATATATATATATATATATCATTTTTCACGATGCTTTAGAAATCTAAGAAACAACATTTTAGTCAATAAATGTTTAATTATTTTGTACAATACTTTTAAAATTATTTTCAATGTGCTTCAGATAACATATCCTAACACATGGGTAAATGTTTTTAAAATCTGATATCTTGGTATATAAAGGGTTAACAAAAGGTAGTTGACATTTTTATGGATTATTACCAGTTTAAAGAATTACTATGATCAATCCCAATGCTATGGGGGCTGAGGTAGCCCCGTCGCGTCGGTAGAGCGCTAGCCTCGTAATTTAATGATTGCGGGTTCAGTACTCGAGCCGGCCAAAGACTGTCGTTTACACTAATGATGGTTGGTGCACGTAAAATATGTCATGACCGCAATGTCCTCTATATTCCCATCGTAAATTATACCTCTAGGGGTCGAAGAAGCGGGAGATCCATCCCTTCCGTGGAGGATCAAAATTGTGATGGCATGTCTCCGGACCACCTCTAGAGGTGTGTCACAGACCGTCGCCAATCGCCCATCTGCGCAGCACTAGTGCGACGTAAAACCCAACCATCCATCCATCCCAATGCTATGAATCTAATTAAATGTCAAACAAACTAAGACAATTGGAAATAAATGGAAATATACGACAGCGTATTTGTATCCTAACTTTTTTAAAGGCATGGCAGGAATGCAAATCATGCAATATATGTATATAATTAAACCAATATAAACAGCAGGACAGTTTGGAATGCTTAAATTGCAAAATAATTCATAAATTTTAAAACAATTAAAAGAAATATATTATAAGAAATATATTATAAGAAATATATTATAAGAATAATATATATATTTTTTTCATGATAAATATTATCAAATTTTATTTACAGAATAACATATTTATTACTTATTTGCTCTAGATAGTAAAAAAATAGATGTAACAAAAAGAGCATGTACATGTAACATAAAAAATGAGAAAATGGCTTAAATCAGGAGATTTTTTGGCATTCAATCTACACTTTGGGATTAAGAAGATGTTTTTTCCAGAAAGTTTTGTGACTTATAATTAACTTATGAAGAAACTAGAAATGCATTTATACAGGAAATAGGAAAAGAAGAATTATATTATAAAAGGCATTTGTTTAGCTGCTATATACTTTTAATTATAAAATGAAAATCATAAAAAAGGGCCTGCAATATTTACGAAATAAGAAAAATTCTTCTCTTAAGCAATATTTATATACAAATTTCAGTAAAAAAGTAATAATTTGCAAAAGTAAAATTATAAAAAGTTAAATTATGCATCTCACAAAAATTGACGTAACGTCATTATCACTTTAAAAAAAATTATACACATTGATAAGAGCTCTATGAATCATCAGAAAATTTAAAACGTGGTACATAAAAAGTTTTTATTTTTTTTTTAATTTTTTTTTTTAATCTTATAATTGTTTATAAATACAATAGGTAATCAAACTATTAGTTATATATATATATATTCGATTATCTAAATAAATACTAGACGAAATGACCTGAAACGTCATACATGCAAAGAACATTTAAAAACTCATATTTTCCATTAACGATTTAGTCCAGAGTGCAGTTATGGTACCAATCACAATTTGAAGAAGAGCGAAAAGACTTTGGTTCATTTTGTATCACAAAATTCTACAAATGACTTGTAACTTTAATACATTGTTGTCCATACTATGTGCATGTTTCGGTGCTGGAATTGCGTAGTTATTTAGGCAGATATAATTTTTTTATTCAAAAACTGCAAATTGTTTTGACAAGTTTGTTTGCTTATAACGAGAACATATATCCATAAAATAAAAATAATAATAATAATAATAAAAACTTGCTGAAAAACTGACAAGAAACATTAATTTGAAACATAAAATTCACATGTGCAGTATTTGTTGAGATATAAACACTTTTAGTAAAATATATTTTACTGCGCATGCGCGAAAGTAATTTTTATTGCATAGAATAAAAATTAAATATATTGAGTGGAAAAAATGAATTTTAAAATTTTCTTTGCATGAATAAAGATCTAGGCCATTTAGTCTAGATTTTTTTTAGAAAATCGAATAAAATGACAAAATAATAATAATAATAAAATTATAATAATTTGATCACCCACAGTAATAAAGATAATAATAATAAGAAGAAGAATTACGTGACTATGAAGTGCTTTTAATTAAGGGAATATTTCTCTTAAAAATAATTGGGTAGAAAATTTTTAAATTAAGAAAAAATTCCGTCGGTGATAATGGATAGTAGTTAACTTAACAAACCCATCATAAATAGATGAGATAATTTAGTGAATATCAATAATAAAATTAGTATATTTTTTTGCAAAAAACTGTAACATCGAAGGAATTCTTAAAATTACGTCCTTTTTTTTTTTTTTTTTTTCCCTGTAAATCTTCCACCTCTATATTTATATAGCAATTATTCCCTTGTTTGACTGTACAAACATATTTAAGAAGATAACTATGTAATATAGTGGTGGAAATAGATACCGTAACAACCTTGATCAATACATTTGTTTAATCCAGCGGAAATAAAAGTAAAATAAAATTTTAAAACTTTATTAATAGATAAAAGAAATGAAAAAAAAAATGCATTTAGAAATACGTGATCTTCTTTTTAGAAAATGTTTATTGAATCAATTTAAAATTTCTGTAATAAAGTAATGGATTTTTCTTAAATTATTGTAAAAAAATATTAATGAATATAAAGATTTTTAAAGCAAACTCATTTTTCATATTAACATTCATTGCATGTATTTCGATTATAAAATGAAAGTAGTTCAATATTAATGCAATTCTATATAATTAATAATGCACAGTTGCTATTTTGTTGCTTTTAATATGTAATTCTTGATTTTTTTTTTGTATTTTTACTGCAATAATTAAGAAAACAGTATAATAATATACGACATAATAATAATAATAATAAAAAAAAAAAAAATCAATAATCTTTTAAACACACACACACATACAAAAAAAAAAAAAAAAAAAAAAAAAAGAATTTTGTTACAAAAAGATATTTTAATTATTACTGATTTGAGATTTTTTTTTTTTTAAGTATATAATCCATAATTTACGAAAAAAGTCATACTTAAACGAAATTTATGGACTGTCAAAGAGGTCATTGATTATTGCTGGCACACAACATTTTAAAAAGAGCTCATTAATCACTTTAAGTAAAAGAAAAGCAATAAGGGATAATAGTTTAGCTCGCTCTTAAGCAGCAAATGATGGAGTTAAGCACGATTCACAGTTTGCTAAAAAAATTCTTTAACCACTCATTTTTTTTCTACTTTATAAAAAAGAATTCAGTTCCGACCTAAAAACATGATGATAGGTTTCTAAATAATTCCAGTAATTTCAATCAATTATTCTTACAGACGATTTCATTATTCAGAAGCTAAAGTCAATTCGGAGTTTTTGTCAAATACAAGAGAAGAAAAAAAAATATTTTAGTAGTCTCTTACATTTTTTTTAATAAGATTTTAATACAATATGTAAGTGATAAAAAAAAAAAAAAAATTAAATTACGGTGTATTGTATTATATTATACAATTATAATTAATGTCATTAAGTTGTTTGTGGAAAATAATGTGTTAAAAAAAATCAATTCGTACAAAATTACGTTGTCGTTTTATGCAAAGTATGCTACATCTATTGCAGGTGTACCGGGTGATCCAAAAATGCTATAAAAAATAAAATATATTTCATTGAAAAAATATTAACCGTAGCACTATTTGTTTTTTCCTGAAATGTGCAGAAAAGCATAGGATTTATATATATATATATCAGGAAAAAAATAGTTAAAAATTTTCCCAACATAATGGAGCTTTATTCGCTATATCCTTATCAACAGATCCGCCTTCTAAAATGACGTCATATTGCGAATTTGAATAATCTGCCTTTGACGCGTTGCATATGATTTCAGATTATACTGATAATTTAAATTATTGTTTTTACTGCTGTTATTCGTTTAAAAAAAGAAAAATCGTGATATTACTAAAGGCCTTAACAGACACAACGACTTCATAGGCGATTTTAGAGGCAACCACTGATTAGCGCCGATTTTCCAGAGAAAATTGTTTCTACTCCCAGTGTGGTAGCGTATACCAGACTTCCCAACTTTTTCAGTGCTGCCTTGATAAAGTGTCTCTATACATAACTTTTCCACAGACTTATCCATCAGGATGCGCTATTTTGATACGTCATATTTCCAAGATGGCGAGACACGGAAATCGCTTAAAGTGGATATTTGAACAAGGAATATTATACCATTAAATAATAAGAATTATGAATTAATCGTTTTTATTCATATATGTCATATGGCGTTATGACAATAGTCGTAACAAATATCAAAGTAGAAATAATAATGCGATATTTTGCACAAATGAAAGAGAATTTAACACAAATCATTGCGTATTTTATTCGCGCCAAAAAGAGCTAAAAGCTTCAAAAGATAGATTCTTTCATCCAACTTTTCACCCGTCTGTTATAACCTCTACGGTGTTTTCGCCGAGGAAAAATCGGCACTAAAGTTGGCTCAAAAATTCGTTGTTTCAAAAGTCGTTGTGATAAGGCCTTAAGAGATAAATTAGAGTTGCCAAATTTATAATTTATACCGGAGCATATTTAGCTCGACCATTATTTCATATAACTTTATTTGTAGAATATATTCTTTAATATATAACTTCGACAAAATAAGAAAAATATCGACTTAAAAAAGGTGATAGGAAAAAAAAAAAAGGCGGGTTTACAATGCTCCGGTTAGTTGGTTGGTTGGTTGGTTTTACGTCGCACTAATGCTGCTCAATGGGCAATTCTCAATGGTCTAGGACTCACCCTTAGAGGGGGTACGGAGACATGTCGTTACAATTTTGATTACAATGCTTTGAAGTATATTATAAACTTTGGCAGCTCTGGATAAAGCATTGTTAGTTAAGCTTTATTATGAGAATTTCCAATTTGCAACGTCTGGCAGCCATTTTCAGGAATGATGGTCATCACATTGAACATTTATATTCCTAGCTTCGTTGTTGAATGCACTGCGTTATTGTAGACAAATAATTTTACAATTAAAGAGCTACAAGGTGGACAAAGATCTAAACTAATTTGACAATAAATCTTTAGTTATGAAAAAAAATATATATATATATATATATATATATATATATATATATATATACATATAAGTCTGCCTTTCTTTGTATATATTTATTTACTTAATATTAATATTATTACTTATTTATTTATTTATTTTTTTTTTTAACTGCATAGTACTACGGTCAATATTCTTTTAATAATACATTTTTTTTTCTATAACTTTTGAATCACCAGTTATTCGTCTTCCTAAATTTTTCGAACCAAAAATTCTTAACAGTGATGATTTTCGTGACTGCCGTCATTTTATCTCTTTTCTTCGCTGCTTCCAAGAGCAGCCAATAAGCAGATACGTCCTAAATCAATTGTAAGTGGACAAACGACAGTGTTACTCTATTCACTCCCCTCACTCATAGCAACAAAGTTGCATTAACGAGTGATATCCTCCATTATGTAAATTCAGTACAAATCTTCTTCGTTAATTATAAATGCACCGTTTGAATTATAAATGCGCCTTACCCCGGTGTTACTAATTCAGAGGTCTCTACCTTTTCTTTGCTTTCAATATGAATATCCTATTCGTGCTTCCCGTGGCTCTTTTTAAAACAGACGAGCCTAATTACGAACCAGGATATTTGGGACGGGAATAGGCGTTAGAGAAATAAACTCACGGGGAAAACAAAGAACATCTTGAACACCAAAAGAAATATAAAAAATGGCAGACAGCTGTTTCGGTAGCATTTAGCGCATCGTCACCAGTGATTTTTTGGATAGCTTTTAAGAAATTTTCTACAGTTAATTTCACTAAAATATGACAATTCCCAGTTATGATAGTAAAAAAAAAATAAATAAATAAATAAAAAAAATCAGGAACACAGACATACAGTCTATTCAATAAGAAAAAAATCTATTAAACTTCTTAGCTTTTATGAAGAAGGGTATCTTAATTTAAATAATTAATTTAGAGACAGTTGTTTCTTCTGGAATTTTGCATAAGAAAACTGCATGCATTCTCAATTTAACATTATATATACACTGATGGAAAAAAAAATCCCAACACCAAGAAAAAATTATTGTACAGTAATGAAATTTAAGCAATACATTTGTCTAGGTAACATATTTAATTGATTAAAGTTTCAAGATCACAGGTAGAGCCGTTGGCGAGAAGAGCCATTTCAAATGAAATGTTGGTACATTAGTAAACGGTGTAACCGCCAGAATTTTGAATGCAAGCATACAAACGTGCATGCATTGTGTCGTACATGTGTCGGATATCAGTTTGTGGGATGGAGTTCCATGCCTGTTGCATTTGGGCGGTCAATGCAGGGACGGTTAATGCTGGTTGTGGATGACGCTGGAGTTGTCGTCCAATGATGTCCCATGCGTGCTCGATTGGAGAAAGATCTGGTGATCTAGCAGGCCAAGGCAACATGTCGACACTCTGTAGAGCATGTTGGGTTACAATAGCGGTATGAGGGCGAGCGTTATCCTGTTGGAAAACACCCCCTTGAATGCTGTTCATGAATGGCAGCACAACAGGTTGTATCACTAGACTGACGTACAAATTTGCAGTCAGGGTGCGTGGGATAACCACGAGAGTGCTCCTGCTGTCATACGAAATTGCTCCCCAAACCATAACTCCAGGAGTAGGCCCTGTGTGTCTAGGCCGCAGACAGGTCGCTAGCAGGCGTTCACCTGGCCTCCTTCTAACCAACACACGGCTATCACTGCGACCAAGGCAGAACCGGCTTTCATCAGAAAACACAACAGATTTCCACTCCGTCCTCCAATGAGCTCTAGCTTGACACCACTCACGTCGCAAACGGCAGTGGTTTGGAGTCAGTAGAATGCACGCTACAGGGCGTCTGGATCGGAGCTGTCCTTGAAGTAACTGATTTGTAACAGTTCGTTGTATCACTGTGGTGCCAACTGCAGCTCGAATTTCAGCTGCAGACGCAGTACGATTAGCCAGAGCCATACGCCGAACACGGCGGTTTTCCCTCTCAGTAGTGCCACGTGGCCGCCCGGAACCCGGTCTTCTTGAGGCAGTACCTTCCCTTGACCACTGCTGCCAACATTCATGCACAGTGGATACATTCCTGCCAAGTCTTTCTGCAATATCGCGGAAAGAAACCCACCTTCTCGTAGAGAAATTCATGCGTAAATATTGAAATTGATGTAAAATGTTGAGAAAAACTAAATTTGCAGGGTTAAGAACTCTAAAAGTTTTTTTTTTTTTTTTTTTTTTTTTTTTTTTAAGTTAAACCTATTTACATTTTTTTTTCCGGGTTAAAATACCTTTTATTTACAAATCACGATTTTGGCAAAAGCGAAAATTTGTTTCGCTCAGTTTTAAAATCTCTAAATGCAGCTGAAATTTAGAGAATTTTAGAGATTTTAAAAAATTAATTAAAATGCGATTTTTCTCCGTGCCAAACTTAAGACTTCCAAATCGTGTTAGAAGATATTAATTTTTTTTCCCTTTCTTTTAAAATAAACAAATAAATAAATAAAGTATATATTTTTTTAACTGCGAATTTTTTAATAGATTTTGTCAAAAAATAAATTTGGTTAAGATTGTTATTAGAAACACAGAGTTAAATGAAATCCCTAAATTTTGTTAAAAATTGGCGATTTTAATAAAAGTTAGCATTCAATATAATTCAAAATTAGCCTTGCGTGGACATTTTATAATTTTCAAGTAAAATTTGCATGCATTTATATAAATATAATCTTATATTAAAGCTCGTGAGCTTTTATTTTTGTTTTTATTATTGGAAAATAACAAGAATGTGATTACTCGAAAATAAATCTATTAGTTTTAGAAAGGAGTGGCTGATTGGCTTAGTTTCTATATACTTAACAACAAAGTTAAAATGAATTTACGGCTAACATATGTCTGCTTATGGTTCTAAAAGTTACTATATCGATTAACTGCTTGTATTTCGTGAATTGTCAAAGAAATTATAATATGTTATTCAGTATATTTGTTTTAGTTCTCGGCTATATAAATTGAGAATAATACCTATTGTTTCTTAATCAGTAAGAACAATGATTAATTGAGCAAACTGGGGTAAAATTAAGAGAAACTTTATGAGATAAAAATAATTAAAACTAGCCCTGCACGATAACATTTGCGCTGCATTTATGTCTATATTTTGTTTTTCTTTCTTTTTTAGAGGGGTTGGGAGGATTATGAAAGGTGATGGTTATTTATTTAACCCCCCAAAACTTATTGCAATATTTTCTGTATTTTGAGGCAAACAAAATTCTTACTTTACATGTATAGTTTATATATATATAGTCTATGCTCAGATTAACGTCTATGATTCAGTTTAAGTTATCCTTTTATGGGACTCTGTGGAAAGAGAACCAGTGAGCATAACACCTTCCTATCTGAAGTTATACATATCAAGCTATTATCAAATGATTTCTGTAAAATAAAAAATCATTTTAACAAAAGTTACTCGCTAATAATGAGATTGTTAAGGAAAATCTAACACGAGACTATGGGTAAAGAGTATAATATCAGACGTCAGTAATTTATTATTACAGTTATTATTATTATAGTTTTTAGACTCAATCCTTTTCCAACAGAGATTTAGAGATAAAGTTTTAGAATTCAGAAAGTATAGGGAGACTCATATAAAGAAATTAATCCAAAGAGCATGTAACGAAAATTATTACATTATATTTTATGTTTTTCAATAAAATTCGAAAGTGTTTATGACTTCCGTTTGTTTTTCTGGTTGTACGTCCATCTGTCTGTCTGAGCCTACCTCAAGTATATATTCTTGTAATTCGTTTAAACTGAACTTATTCAACTCACAATAAAATGTTCTCTATTGAAAATGGTGTAAATACCACCATTCGTTTATCTACAGGGACACACGAAAAATGATTTTACAATTCTAGCAGGTTGAGGGCGAAGGGAACGACGTACTGAAAACCACCGGTCGGTGACGTTAAGTTACAACGAGCAAAAATTTCGAGTGCGTTATAAAAAAAAAAAAAAAAAAAAAAAAAGTTTTGAGCCCTGATACCATTTCTGCTAATTTTTATGTAAAATGACCTCCTGAATCTGAATACGATCCCCATTTTTCCCCATCACTCACCGTTTTCTCTAGACGTCACCTACTCCCCCAATTTTTATCACTCTTCTGTAATTTTGCAGCCATGATTTTGATTTGGAGAATGGAAAATAATTATATTAAATCTTAAAAATAAAAAATATATAATGAATAATAATAATGTGATAATAATATTTGTTGAATAATATATAATAAATGTAACTTATAATTTCAGTGAAAAATCCCCCCTAAATCTTCCCCTTGCTTCAAATGTTCATGTTATAGAATCTTTTACCTTTTTAGGCCATCAGAAGATGTTTAACAGTTAAAATATTTCTTTCCTTCACTTTAAATCAAATTTATAGTCATAAAATTATCAAAAAGTAGCAAAAAATAGGGGGCGTCTCGAAGACACGGTGAGTTAAAGGGAAAAATGGCCGTCATATTCGGATTCAGGAGGTCATTTTACATAAAAATTTGCAAAAAAAATGGTGTTCAGAGCAATTTTCATGCCGAGCAGTGTAATTAATTAAAACTCTTAATTATCTTATGTTTTACTTAATTCAGTGCCCGCTGCAGTCCTATATTTTTACGTGAATTTTATTATTTTCCCACCACTTTAATCAATTAATATACTTTTACATATTGCTTTAGCTTTAAAACCTTCACAAAAAATGTATAAAAAAATAGTGGTATTAAAATAATAAAACGCACGTGAAAATATAGGACCGCTGCGGGCACTGTTGATTCAAACTGAAAACAATGTCTCAGTTTAACTTAATAATCTTTATTTTATTTTATTTTATTTTTATTTTTATTTATTTATTTATTTATTTATTTATTTATTTATTTTTTGTGCGCCAATTTATTCTTTAACGCCTGATTTGTATATCCTCGAAATATAAAAACGTAACATCTATTGGTTTTGTCACCAAGTTTCACAAATATGCATAGCTGCCAATATTTTAATTTATTCCGGAGTACTTTTAGCCCCGCCTTTATTCCGCACAACTTTCTTTATAGAAAAAATTTCTTCAATACATAATTTCGATAAAATAAGAAAAATTCTTTTAAAAAATAAGTGGTACGAATTAGAGGCGGGGCTAAAATTACTCCGGAATAAATTAAAATATTGGCAGATATGAATATGGTTCTTTTGTTTCGATTCACTTTCTGTGTACTCTTATAAGTATCTAAATCATTTACTAAATAATAAAGTTAACTAAAACATTTTAAACTCACAGGAAAGTTTTCGGTTCAAAAAATAAGAACTTTGTCAAAAATTATATTTTTATTTCTCAAATTAAAAACTATATTTTATCTCTCTCTACATATGTTTTATGCATTTAATATATTCTTGAATAAAATGTTAGAAAACAGAAAATTTTAGAGATACTTATTCCCTCTGATTCCAATTTTAAGCCTTTTACTTCTACTAAAAATAATGAGTTTAGAACGGAAATTACGGATTTTATATAAACTCACCTGCGATGTAACTCACTCCATATTCATTCCTTATTTAAGGAAAAGGAATAAGGAATCGGAGAAAATGTTTATCTAGAGCAAATAAATCATGGCTTGCTTTATTTGATATGCATTTAATAAAATCATTCCTGTCTTGAAAAATAAGTCATAGATTCACACTAAATGATATTTTTATTGTTTTATTAATGGTTCTAGGAAAATATCAGTATTTAAAGATATGTATTACAGAAATCACATTTATCAAGAGCTATATTCAATTCCTTCTGCATGCATAAATAAAAGTAATAGATTTTTCGACTTCGAGTTTTTGTTGGATTTACGCGCTTTTGAAACGACTGAGAAGAATTTGAATATATATATATATATATATATATGTGTGTGTGTGTATATATATATATATGTATGTTAAAAAAAAAAAAAAAAAAAAAAAAAAAAAAACCTCTCAGTATGCTATCAAAATAGTTCTTATTAAAAAAAATTATAATAATAATGCAAGAAAATTTTGAGATTATTTTTCTTTGCTATTATTAGTACTGATTCACTAATAAAAAATATATGTCGCCTTCAACTAGAATGAAAAAGTGGTCATTTTCTAAATGCCTTAACTAGAAATATAGATTTCCGCGCTATGTGCATAAGGCAGGCCAATAAACTGAATATACGAAATGATCGAGAATTTCGAGTCTACACATTTCTAGATGATGAAACAATATTATTAATATTATTAATATTTTGTATTGCGAGAAATTCTAGCTTGATTTTCTAGAATTGGGTAATAAACCAAGATTATACTTGCTAAAACCCTCGTATTCGCATTTATTTGCAGAGGTTTTTAAATAACTTTGCTCTCAAGAATATAGGCAAACGCTCTAGAATTCTAATAGGGGTTTCTAGAAGTCGCTTTTAAAGGGGACTAGAATTTATAAGGATGTCATGGAACTATTTTTTTCTTGAGCCACAGCCACAATTTAGATTCTAGATGTCAGTTACAGAATATTTTCTCAGTGTTGGATTTTTCATGTATCTGTTATGCTAACAATTGATTTTAGTTCTTAAAATAATATTACCTAACAATGTGAAATAGCATTTGTTATTTCTGAAAAAAAATGGTTGTATGAAGTAACAATAAGCATAACTTTATAAAAAAAAAACTTATAGATATTACACAGAATTATTTATGTCAGAAAGAAGCAGATACCAAAGCGATTTTTTGTAGTTTTTTTTTTTTTTTTTTTTTTTTTTTTTTTTTTTAATGTCAGTAAACATATAATATTATAAGAGTAACAAGGAGAAGAAATCATAGACTAACCATACAGAGATAAGTTATAGACTAAAAGAAATAATTGCTTTTTAGTAATTATATATATATATATATATATATATATATATATATATATATATATATATATATATATTTAAATCCATAATATCAAACGCAGTATTCGTTAGAATATATTGTTACTTAGATGAAAGATTTTGAATTAAAAGACTTTAGTTTTAACGTTTTTAATATAAACGTCTTTGCTTCTTATTTACAACAATTTCAATTCAGAAATAAACAGAAATCTATTTTCATAAAATGAATTATTCAGCCATTAACATTCATGTATATTTCTAATATATTATACATAAAACTAACAGTTACAAATGCGAAAAACTTTCCATAAAATGCACTAAATGTCCTTCATAGGAATATAGAGTTGTTAAAATAAACGTAGAGCAATTATATTCGTGTCCCATAAATATTTGTAATATAAATACCAGCTGTATCACTTCATTCATAAAAATCTGAAAATCCAATGACTTTAACTTGTCCGAGAGTATCGAATATAGACCACTGTTTATTATACATTAAATCTGACTATTTATATGGCCACGATCCCTAGAGTCATAGGTACTATGCAATAAAAAAGATCTAAGATATATTTATACCGAACTATAAAACTAATGCAATGAGGAATTCAGTATGAAAAACGATGCACAGAGTGATTGGCCGCATATGTCTTTGGCAATTATCCGGCAGATTTGGATTTTAAAATGGATTTGAAACAAAGTCTGCTTTTGAATATTTTTTAAAGTTTTGTTAAACTTACTATTATGAATGCTTTTAAAAATTATTTTCGCAACGGACAAAAAATGTAAGAAAAGTATTTCGTATATGTAAGAATATATTATTATATATATTATTTCAATGGTAACTTCATTTTTTCTTTGGTACATGATGTTTATAAAATTACTCTTAGAGAGGTTTTCAATAATCTCTTTTAACAGAGGACAAAACGTGTAGAAAATATATTTTGTAAATGTAAGAAAAGTTTAATTTTTTTTCTTTTGAATATATGTTTCGTTTAGCTCAAATTATGCTGTTTAATAAAGTATTATTCATGAAAGATTATTTTATAGAAAACGATTTAAGAATTTAAAAAAAAAAAAAAAAAAAAAAAATACAGAACTATTGATTACGCAAAGAAATAATACTGATTTGTGTGTGTATATAACAGAAGTGGCTCTGATATTATTGATGTTTTGTGATTATCAAATGGCTTTATCTCAGAGTCTGCTGTTTAAAAATAAAAATAAAAGTAAAACATAACAATTTTTCACTGTTAACCAAATTATAATTTTTTTAGTAACACATGCATTAGATAAAGATAGTTAAAAAAAAAAAAAAAAAAAAGAATTATTTTGATTTTGCATTATTAACTTGTCATCAATTTTGAATAACTTTACTAAATATGCTTTAAATATCACATGAATCCAAAATACAAAAAGAGAATAAAATAAATATTCAAAATATTTTATAAATATATAAAAAAAAATCATTTTCCAAAGATATACAACAATTCTGTGATCGTTAACATCATATACTTATATGTTTTACATTCTGTTTTATATCCAAATCATAAAGTAACAGCGATGAAATATTTTAATAGAATATATTTTTCTACTTTTATTTTTACATCTAACCTATCATGGGCCTTCATTTATACATCCCCTCTTTAACTATGGAAACGAAAGGTAAACACGGAAAACTTCCATCCTAGTTTCGAGACTTCCGTAAGAGGCAGAGGCAATATTGCTTTCAGGAAGAAGTAATGAGTTTTGAGCGGAAATTAAGACTTTTCGGACACATTAAATCGCCACGCCCTTGCCTCACATCAGATCTTCAAAAAAATAGATTGGGATATGCTCTATGTGGACTTTTTAACATTCGAAGAATATTCTTTCGAGTTCATATGATAGATATTCGTTTTAATAAAACTTGCATGAAATGAGGTATCGTTTTGAGTTATTTTACAAAAATGAAATTTCTTAGGTTATATTTAAAAATATGTTATATATTTGAGTTGAATATGATCTTAAATTGCAATAGTGGAAATAAATATACATAGTTATGTAGTATTTTTAAAAAAAAAATTTTCCGGATTATTTTACATATTGTGACATATTATTTTTAATTTTTTAAAGGTTTTTGATGTCAGTTTGTAAAATCAGCGATATCGATTCCTGTAAATTTAGTGAAATGTTTATCTCGAGTCTTTTTAAAATTATAATAGTTTTCAATTTAAAAGAAGAAATCTGGATTCTTAAACATTTGTCTCTATTTTTATTTCTCAAATGCTTTCATTTCTAAATAACAGTTAAAATTCAATATCTCTACTTCAGGATTAGTATTAAAAATTTCTAATATGCTTTCGAAAACACCTAATTTAAAAATATTAATCACACACACACGCATATATATATATATATATATATATATATGTGTTTGTGTGTGTGTGTGTGTGTGTGTGTGTGTGTGCTTGCGCACACGCGCCGCGCGTGCCTGTATGTGTGTGTTGAGTGAGAATTAGAGATATAATATATTTTTAACGAGATACTTCCTTTTCTCTGTAATTTTACACGAGACTTAATATAAATAATTCTTAGTAGCATTTATGCCAAAAATTTTAAGTCTTCTAATAATCGCTCCTTAAATGTGGCATATATTACAAAGACACGCCCATAGGACCCACATTTTTGTTTAATTAAAAACAATGATAATTGAAAATAATTATATGAATAATATGTATGAGTGCATATTTCCAAATAAGTTATATATTGTATGGTGCTGTCTGGTGGGGACTTTCTTATACCGTAAAATATTAAGAGAAAACTACACAGGGGGCATGGTCACTGCCCGAACTGAACTCAGGCGATATAGGTATGAGGTAATTAACAATATTGTGCCAACATTATTTTTTTCTTTTTTTTCTGAATTAGTTTCATCATCTGAATTAGTTTCAACATCAATTATTCTTTTATATTTTCTGATTTAATTATTTTTACTGGAGATACACGTGAAACCTTTAACGCACGAAAAGAATGTGGGCCAGGATGAAGATCTCGTAGCAATAATTCGTTGTTGCCGTAGACGAAATTAACACAACACTAGGAATCCTTGAAAGGCAGATATCCGTAAGTGTTTTTGCAATTATCTCTCATTTGGAGTATAATATTAACCCTCTTACTTCATGAAAACGATTTAGACTCCCTTTTTTTTCAGTCAAAGGGCAAGATAAGTTTGAGAAGTTCCTCTACCAACAATTTCAACTGACCTATTCATTCAAGTTATATTAATAGTGATTTTTAATATTAAAATTTATAATCATTTTCCAACTTTATAGTGAAGTAACTTATTTTAATTCTTTAAATATTATTGGATAATATTGTAAAATATTCAAAGTTACCTAGGTAATGCAAAATGGTTGTATATTAAGTAACAATAAGCATGATTTTATACAATTAACTTAGATATTAAACAATAATATTGCTTTAAAAATAATTAAATAAATATATAAAATAAACACACATACTAAATAAGATTTTTTATTTATTTTTTATTTATTTATTTATTTTTTTTTTTTCGTAACCTTACATATAAAAAGGAATTTGTCATAGACAATTGCTTATTTATAATTATTTTTTCATAAGTATATAGATATATAGTTATATATTATTTAAAACACATAACATTAAGTGTATATTTTATTAAAATACATTGTGATTTAGATGAAAGATTTGGTCTGTTCAGAAAATAGTGTGAGTTATATATATATATATATATATATATATATATATTATTATAAAATTTTACAGCTTGCAAGATTTATTTATATTTTTATATTTCAAATATTTGCAAAAGACTGACAGTTACAAATACGAAAAACTTTCCTTGAAATACACTAAATGTCAGTCATACAGACATAGAATTGCTAACGTAAAAGAAAAATATTCGCGTCCGGCTCTAATATTTGTATTATAAATACCAGCGGCATGGCATCAAATATAAAAATCTGAAAATCCAATAACTTTAACTTGCCTGAGAATATCGAACACAAACCACTCTTTATTACTTACTAAATCTGGCTATTTAGATGGCCAAGATTCTAAGAGTGATGGGTATTATGCAATAAAAAAGTTCTAAGATATATTTATACCGAACTAGAAAACTAATGCAATGAGGAATTCAATGTGAAATATGATGCATAAAAGTGATTGGACTCATATGCTGTTGGCAATTATTTGTCTGATTTGGATTACTCACTGGATTTGAAACAAAGTGAGTTTATGAATAGCTTTTAATATTTCAGGGATGGAACACGGGCGCAGAATTCATACCGGAATGTGTTTAAGAAATTCCTCTAGTTATAATATCGTTGATTTAAGAGGTAGAAAATTTTCTTACATTGATAGTGGTATGAATTCTGCGCCCGTGTTCCATCCCTGATATTTTGTAAAAGTTAATATTAGAAATACTTTCAAACAATTACTTTTACAGAGGAAAAAAAAGGCAAGAATATATTGCGTAGGTATAAGAACATTATATTATAATGGCAACTTCCTTCAATTTTTCCTTTGATAATAAACCGCTTGTTTAATAAACCGCTGTTATAAATGCATTAAAGAAACTATTTCTACAGATGACAAACATGCACGAAATATATTTTGAAAATGTAAGAAAATTTTAACTTTTTATGTTTATATATATACGTACATACATACATATTATACATACATACATACGTAATATTTAAATATACATATATATTGAAATATACATATTTAAAAAGAAACCTAAGTCTATGAATTAACAACTTGCAAAACTAGTGAAACGATAAACTAACTCAATAAAAATCTAAACAGAAAAACATGAACTGAAAAGAAACTTAATAAGAAGTAATTAAGAAATTTAAGAAAGGAAGGGGCAGGCGGCAAGACTTATGACTTGCCAGTGGGGTTAAACCAGCTTCACGCCGGCTTGGCCACACTCTCCAGCCTGCCAAGATCAGAAAAATCAACAAACTAATCTGAAGTTATAACTTAGTCTCCACCAACCTCGATAACTGACATTACTTCATTTCGGGGGTTTTATATATATATATATTTTTTTTTATAAACCTTTGAACAAAAATTTAATAAACTTAACCGTATAGCTTTGACCAATAGCTTTCTTGAAAACACGTAAAGTATCATTAATTATATCTGAATATATATATATATATATATATATTTATTTATTTATTTATTTATTTATATTTATATATTTATGCATGTATTCTTTTGGCACAAAGTATACTGTTTAATTAAGTATTATTAGCAATATATATATATTTTATGTAAAAATTTTTGCTACAAAACTACTGATTACTCTAAGTAAGAACACTGATTTTTCGTATACATAAAACAAAATTGCTAGTGATATTATTCACGCTCTGAGATTTTTCATATGGCTATAAAAATGAAAAAAAAAAAAAAAAAAAGTTAAATTTAACAATGCTTCATTATTAACCAATGTATGATTTTTAGTATAAATTGCACTAGATTAAGGTATTTAAAATAATAAAGGAGTTATTTTGAGTTTGAATCAATATTTTATCAGCAATTTCGAATAATTTTATAAAACATGCTCTAAATATCACACAAGTCCAAAAGAGAGAGAAATAATAAAACAAATATTCAATATATTTTATAAATATATACAAAATTTTATTTTCCAAAGATATATAACAAATTTGTGATCTTCAACAACATATACATACATGCTTCACATTCCCTTTAAAATCCAATGCATAATCTAACAACGATGAAATATTTAAATTGAGTATATTTTCTACTTTTATTTTTTCTATCTAACATCTCGTGGACCTTCATTTATACGTCCCCTCTTTACCTGAGGAATCGAAGGGCAAACACGGAAAACTTCCATCCCAGTTTCGCCACTTCCGTAAGAAGTACAGACAATATTGCTTTTCGGAAGATGTAATGAGTTTTGAGCGGAAATTAAGACTTTTCGGACACATTAAATCGCCACGCCCTTGCCCCACATCCGATTTTCAAAGAAATAGAGTGGGATGTGCTTGATGACAGATTTTTTTTTTTTACATTTGAAGAATACTATTTAGAATGAATATGATATGACTTCAGTTTATTAAAACATGCACACACTGAAACATTGTTTTGAGTTATTTTATAAAAATAAAATTTCTTAGGTCATATTTAAAAATATGTTATCGGGTAGGAGTTTGTCTTAAAAGTAAAGTATTTATTTCAATATTTGAACTGCATCTACTTTTCAAATGCGATACTGAAAATAAATATACATAGTTACGTAGTATTTATAAAAATATGTTTCAGAATTATTTTACATATTGTGGCAACATTATTTAAAATTTTTAAGGTTTCTGATATCAGTTTGTAAAATAAATAATATTGATTTCTGTAAATTTAATCAAATGTTTATCCAGAGTCTGTAAATTTATACAAGTTTTTAATTTGAAAGAAGTAATCTGGATTCTTAAACATTTTTCACTATTTTTAATTCTCAAATGCTTTCATTTCTAAATAAAAATGAAAAATGAATATCTCTATTTCAGATATAGTATTAGAAATCTCTAATAAGATTTCGAAAATAGCTTATTTAAAAATAATAATCATTCAAATATAATTATATATGTGTGTGTATACGTGTAGAATGTTAGAGAGAGGGAGAGATAATATATTTTTAATATGATCTTTTCTTTTTTGTTATAATTTTACCCGACACTTAATATAAATAATTGTTAGTAGGTCTGATGCCGAAAATTTTAATAATGTGTTCTAATATTATACAACGACATTTTACGAACATTTCATTTTTTGTAATTTTCTGAAGTTAGATTAAAATTAACAACATTTAATTATTATTTTATATTTTCTGAATTAACTTCTGTCACCAATGAATTTATTATGATATTATGATTCTCACAGTTCATACATTGTTCATTTTTATTAAATCTACATGTTAGAACTATTCTAGTTATAACTACTGAGAATCCTTAATTTTAAATATTTTCACTAGACGTAAAAAAGATTTTATACAAGAGTAAGCCTCAAATAAATAGTGCATACGTAAATTGAATTGTATATACATAAAAGTTAATTTTGAATACCGAAAAGTTAATTTTAAAATTTTAAGATTGAACTTTTCTCAGAAACGTCTTATTCAGTATAAAATACTTTCAAAAATTATTTTGATAAATAAATGTAAATACCTTTAAACATTGAGAAAAAAATATATACTGCCTTCATCTAGAAATAATAAGTGGTCATTTTCTAAATCCCTAAACTGGAAATATAGATTTTCGAGCTATGCGGATTAGGCACACCAATAAAGTGAATAGACGAAATGATCGACAATTAATAATTTATACGTTTCTAGATGATTAAACAATATTCTGAATATACTGAATCCTTTGTACTGCGAGAAATTCTCACTTGATTTTCTAGAACTGGATCATAAATCAAGGTAATAGTTGCTAAAACATGCTTCTTGTATTCACATTTATTTGCTGAGATTTTTAAATATGTTTGACCTCTATGATATAGAAAAACGTTCTAAAATTCTAATAGGGGTTTCTAGAACTTGCTTTCAAAGGGGACTAGAACTTATAAGGATGACATGGAACTGTTTTTTCTAGAGCCATAATCTAGATTCTAGAAGTCAGTTACAGATTTTTTTTTCTCAGTGAATGTCATATTGAATGGTTAGCTATAAATCATATTTTAAAAGTTCAGAGTAATTAGAATATTAACTTTTATATTCTAAATAGCATTATTGAAAGAGGATAAAATTACCAAAACATCTTTAAAAAATGCATTACAATGCGTCACTATAGAATTTCTAGTATCTATGTTAGGATATATTTTTATGCGCTGAGAAAGTATATAACATAAATATTAGTCAAAAAGTAAAGGTATTCTTTCTACCTAAAACCCCACTTGAAATATTCATTGAAATTATTTTAGGCGAGATTTTTCAAAATTTAAAACTATAATTAGTTTTTCTACATTATGAGAGAACGTTTAAATTTACCTCTACAAATATTATTGGATGATATTGTGAAATAATATTTATACAAAATTTCTAAAATAATGGTTGTATTCAGTAATAATAGGTATAATTCTGTAGATATTAATAATTATTATTTTCTAAAAAATAAATAAGATTTCGCAATTTTCTACCTACCAAACTTTTATTTTATATCCGAAACATTAACACAAAAAGAGAAATTTTATCAATTATTGATTAATCATAATTAAATATATATATTTTTTTCTTTAAAATTCATAAGTTTGGATTGCAAAATATTGTAATTTAGATAAAAAATTGGTAATTAAATTTTAATCTGTTAAATTAATATGTATTGCGTCGTATAATTTGTATTCTAAACGTTCTTGTTTCCTTTGTGCAGAAAACATATTTTATCATTAAATGTAAGCTATTTCCATGGAAAAAGTTATATTGTCAACAATACTTATTTATATTTCCAGTTTTCAAAGAAGACTGGCAGCAATAAATACGAATAACATTCCTTCAAATGCCTTAAGTGTTTTTCAAACAATATCGTATTGTTAAAATAAAGATAAAAACTTTTATATTCAGGTTCTGCTATAATATTTGCGATCTAAATATCAGCTGCATAATCATAGGTATAAAAATTTGGAAATTCAATAACTTTATCGTGTTCAGGATTTTTAAACATAGGCCATTGTTTATTACTCACTAAATCTGACTATTGAGGTGTCCAAGATCCCAAGTGTGATGTGTATTATGCAATATAAAAATTCTGAATGAAATTTATACTAAGTCGTAAAACTAATAAAATGAGGAATTCAATGTGAAATATTATGCATAGAGGAATTAGTCGTAGACATTTTTGGCTATCATTTGTAGCATTTCGATTGTAAGCAATGTCTATTTTTTAATTATTCCTAATGTTTTGTAAAAGTAACCATCAGAAATATTTGAAAGAGGAAAATTCTGCTTATAACAAAAAATTCTAGAAAATTATTGCGTCAGAAAATGTAATCCTGTATTAATAACTTTCTTTTTTTCATTTTTTTACGAAATATGATTAAAAAAATGTTTTTAATTAAAATAAAGAAAGAAAAATAATAGAATAAAATAAAAGTGAATGGAAAGTTTAGAAGATATTGCTACAGAGCTATTTAAAAACAGTTATAAAAAATGATAATTTTATTTTTATGAAATTGTGAAATTTCGTAACAGAACGTAGCAATATAAATTGAGTTCACGCCAACATAGTAAAAACACAAAAGATGGTTCCAAAACATTAAAAAATGTCGCTAATTTCGCGTAGATGAACAATATATATTGACATCCAAAGTCTATTTATAAATAAATACTTTGCTCTACATTTATTTATAACTTTAAAATATTATAAAAAATTTACTCTGTTACATATAAAATATTGCCACAAAAAGTATTTTGCAAATTTAAATTGATGTATTTAAAACAAGCTTCTAACTCTAAATTTCTTTGTTTTTTTTTGTAAACATCGATAAAGGTTTAATCCTCAACTTTATCTTCTTTTTACCTTTTAGGAAGACCAGTGACAGTTAGAGTCTGCTATAGGGTATTATTGCTCTTATACTACACTTGTGCTTACTTTTATTTCTGAGGAAGATTCTTGCTTGAATATCTAATAAATCGATTATTATTATTATTATTATTATTGTTGTTGTTGTTGTTTTATTTATAGTATATATATTATAGTATATATACTGTATTGTATACTATATTGTATATATAGTATATATTATAGTAGTATATTATATGTTTTATTTATGTTGTTTTATTTATGTTTTGTTTACTTTCTTCATCTTTCAACAATGGATTTTTAGGTGCATTTTACTTCAAATTATTAAAAAATTGTCTTGCATAAATTATATGATTAAACAACTTTTTATATTGTAATTTTTTTATCTTTTGCGCAAATGGAAAACAAAATGCACGAACAATGTCTACTTACAATGCTTTAAAGTTCTGTGATTGTGGATAAAGTTTTGACATTTGTAGTACAAATTTACGCACAAGCATACATACAATGACTTTTTGTAAAAACTAAATTTTTCTATAAATAAATGTTTTCAGTTCCTTTCAGACGAAAAATAAATATTTTTCTCTCTGATTTCTAATTAAAAACAGTTTACTCATGGAAGACGATTTAGAAAATAATCTTCTGAAAATTTCCCTAGAGAAATAAAAGTGCGCTACTAACATGTTTATTTTTACAGATTTAAACAAGAAGGAAGAATTGTGCAGTTCACATTAAATATTAATACCTTTCAAAGCAAAGTACACTTTGAATTGTTTATCTTTTAGTGTTCTTTGCCTGTGTTACACTGAGAAAAAGCTATGTACTTGACTTCTAGAATCTAAATTGTGGCTCTAGAAAAAATAGTTCTATGTCATCCATATAAATTCTAGCCCCCTTTGAAAGCGAGTTCAAGAAACCACTATTACAATTCTAGAGAGTTTGTCTATATTATCGAGATCAAACCTATTTGAAAGTATCTCTAAATAAAAACGAACACAACAGGTGGGATTCAGCACCTATAATCTTGGTTTATTACCCAATTCTAGAAAATAAAACGAGAATTTCACGCACTACAAAAGATTCAGAATATTAAGAATATTGTTTTGCCATCTAGAAATGTGTAGACTAGGAATTCTCGATCATTCCGTCTATTGAGTTTATTGTTTCCGTCTATTCCGTCTATTGAGTGCCTATGCGCATAGCTCGGAAATCTATATTTCTAGTAAAGGGATTTAGAAAATGACCACTTATTCATTCTATATGAAGGTGGTATATTTATTTTCTCAGTGTATCAAACAGCGGAGAAATAGAAAGACAGAAAGGCAGATAAGATAGATGGACTATTTGAATTCGTAGTCAATTTTAATCATTGTCTGAAAGCATTAAAATCACATAACACAAGCGAAAATCCAATTTCCAATTGAAATTCTGAAACTATCTGAATTTTTTAGATTAGCCCTGTAAATCTGAATAATAAACATGCCATATCCTATGCAACCATTTTAACATATTACAAAAAAAATATCATTTTCATCATGAATTTGCAGTGGTAAGTTATATATGATGTATATGATTTATAAGATTGTCTCTCATAAAACGCAGTGCTATAGTATTCTTTCAGGGGCCCCTGTAAACAATCCAATTGTGCTATTCACGCCATTTTAAATTCGGGTAATTCCATAATGAACTTGAATAACATATATTATTTTGCAGAAATTTTGAAAATATTTGCTGGCAGAAAGACAGATAGACTAACTAATTCAAATCATATTAACTCTTAAATATTGTTAAAAGGCGTTAAAATGTTTATCAAAAAAGAAAATTTAATTCCACCCATTTCTAATTACAGTCCTTATTTGTCTGAATAGTTTTGTGTGGCCATGTAAATCTTAATTCCAATTACACTGTATACTACAGAAAATATTATATTGTACATATAAATAACACATTTCAATTACATAATGATTTGTGCAAAATAAACGTATTAAAATATGATTTGTAAAAATATCTCTCATAGAACCCAATGCTACGTGATACTTTATGGTGTGCCTGTACACAACACAGTAGTGGTATTTATTTCATTTTCAACAGGGAACAGCCGACAGTAAACTATGGAAAAACATATATTACTTTCAAGGAATATCACTATTATTTTCGAGATCGCAGGTAGACAGACAGACAAATCGAAGTCATAAAAAGTTTTTAACATTATTACAAAGTGTTAAAAAAGGAGCAAATTTACTGAGATTTTATTTTAAAATTATTTACGGAATAAAATTTGATTATAGGTAAGATAAATAAAACTGTTACTGGTAAAAAAGAAGTTTGAGTGCCAAGTTTTGAACAAAAAAATTACTAACTCCAACGAAATTTTTTTTGTGAGTACTCAAATGCAACTGACAAGGTTTATTTAAAAAGGCTAGTTAAAAATTTCATCCAATATAAAAAAGAATTTAAGCTAAAAATCCTGAGGAATTTTTACTAGAAATTAATATCAAAATATCTGTAATACAACAGTTTAAAAATAAATAAGTAAAATAAAATAAAAAGTTTTATTAATAAATTTAACATTACCTTATAAAATGTCCTTATATTTTTTCATCACGATACGTATTTCGGGAGCAACCGCACTCATTTTCAGGTGAGATGTGACTCTCTTCATTCGTCTTCTTTGTTTATTGTTGAGGTCTTTTGGTTCATCATTTCACTTCGCTTCTTTTTGGGTTTATTAATTATTGGATACCAGTCTTTCGGGATGATTGCGTGCTCTTTTTCATTGACTGCATAGCACGCAAAGAGCACGCAATCATCCCGAAAGACTGGTATCCAATAATTAATAAACCCAAAAAGAAGCGAAGTGAAATGATGAACCAAAAGACCTCAACAATAAACAAAGAAGACGAATGAAGAGAGTCACATCTCACCTGAAGATGAGTGCGGTTGCACCCGAAATACATATCGTGATGAAAAAATATAAGAACATTTTATAAGGTAATATTAAATTTAATAATGAATTTGTCGTCCTATAAGAAAATTTATGTGATTAATAAAAGGTTTTAAATAAATAATATAAGAAAATCTTCCTTATTTTTATTTTTTCAAGTTTCATTAGCCCCTGGTCTAATGTTTAAACAATTGTTTCTTAATAATAACAAACATATCCAATGCTTTTTATTACATTATTTCTTAAATAAAACATTTTACTTGTCAAGTTAAACAAATTCTAAGTGTAATGTTTATATCTGTACTGATAAGTATACAGGATTTAAGTCCAAATATGTCGATTTTGAGTTAAGTACATAGTCAGACTCAGAAAAAAATTCTCTATCGATTGGTATAAAGGATTTAAATCCATGCTATTTAGTCTTTGAGAAAAACCATTAGTAAAAAAAGATTACAGTCAGAAATTTAGCATTAATCTTTGGTATAAAATATTTAATTCATTTTTTTCCCTTTATTAAATGAAGGTTGACAATCACTGAATGGTATAAAGAGTATAAATCAACACAATATCTTTTCCCTAACCGATTCTTCTGATTAGTTTTTAGTTAGTTTAACTTTATTTTTCGTCTCCTGAAAAATCAAGAATACGGACTTAAATCCTTTATACTTATCAGTACAAATATTATATATGCATGTCAAGTTTATGTCAAATGCATTTGGCAATAAATAAAGAGTCTTTTCCCTAAACAATAGCATATGTCCAAAATATTAATTTATATCTTTTATATGTGTAGAAAACCGATAGATATAAATATAAATATCTTCCACTCAAATATCCATAATGTCAGTACAAGCGATATTCAAGTACAAAATAAAGATGAAAACTTTTATAATCGCGTCTTGTCATAATATTTGTAATCTAAATAACAGCTGCATGACCTTAGATATAAAAATCTGAAAATCCAATAACTTCAACCTGTCCGAAATTATTGAATATATATCACTGATTATTAGTCACTAAATCTGACTATTTTGGTGTATAATGTCCCATGTGAGAAGAGAATTTGGCCACAAAGAAGTTATATGGTATATTTATGCCGAACTATAAAACTAATGGAATGAGAAATTCAATGGGAATTATGATACATAAAGTACTAAACATTTGTGGCCTTTGAATTATTCAATCGATATCTAGATAACCCTTACTATGAATAATTCCTAATATTGTGAGAAAATACTAATAGAATAATTTCTTATATACTGGCAAGAAAATATTTTTACAAATCTTAACAGTTAGTTCCACAAAAAAATTTAAAGAAAAATTTAAATTGCATCTTATAAAGTTTAACAGCCGAGCAATAAATTTAAGACCACAATGCAAAAAAAAAAAAAATAAAAAATAAATAAATAAATAAATAAAATAAATAAATAAAATAAATAAATAAAAATAAAAATTGTAAAATTACGGTATTTGACCGTATAATTTTAGGGGAAATGACTGTTTTGCTACCTAATTTTTCATAATCCGTAAATTAATGTTTTGAAAATATAATTTAGGAAATGACCATATACTTTTACGGAAAATGACTATTTTGCTAGCTAACGGTCGTAACCCGTAAATTGATGTTTTGAAAGTAAAATTTTAAAATTTTATTCTGTGCAAATCTATTCGTTTTTCCAATATGAGAATTGACTGACTTCTTAATTTTGCCAAAAATAGCAAATTTAGATTTTAAAATAGTCGTAAAAAATATTTTTTATGCATAATTTGAACGTTAAGAATATTCAATACTAAAAGTATTCAAGAAACTCAAACTTTAACTTTTAATTTTACGGTCAATACTACTTTTTTTACAGGTTGGTTGTATGTTTCATCACAACGTAAAATTACTGGTGATACATCATTCACTGTCTAAATGTTTTTTTGACGGGCTTTGTCTGGAATCTCTGCTGACGGGCGTTAACCGTAATTTTACTGCAGCATTTTTAACAGTGACTGAAACCACATAGACCATTCGGAATAAAGTTTCATCAAATTAACATTACCTATGAAGACTTATTGTTAATTATTGAAACAATTAATTTTACTTTTTGATTATTGAAACAATAAATTTTACTTATTGATTTTTTTAATAGAATTTAATTTAACTTCAAACTTACCTGAATATTATTCCTAGATAGATGCTATTTTAAACATGTTGCCAGTGCGTTAAAACGACACGAAACCCAAAATACAAAAGATTTAAATAAGCAATTATATATATATACTTTTTTTTTATGAAAAATTATTTTAAATTAAAAAATTTTAGTTGCGAAACTAATAATTATAAAATAATTACTAATTATAAAACCAATACAAAACTTTCTTCCATATCATTCTATATAAGAAAGCCACCCATTGTTTGAAATGTACAAAAATTTAATTAACATAACGTCTTAGAATAAAATTTTACATCTGCAAATTGGTGCGTTGTAACCAATAGGTATAGAAATATAGCCATATACAAAATTGCAAAATACTATAAATAAAATAACCACCATTTACCTATATACACAATAATTCAGATAAAAATATTTTTCGTTATATTTATCTCACATGTGAAGTTTCATGCAACCTTATGCTATAGAAAATAAGTATAGTCTTCCTGCCAATGGGTAATATTGCAGTTTAACCACACCACTTGTTAGCTAATATGCATCCAAATTGAAATATCATAGTTTTTTATTACGGACGTTGCCTAAATAAAATGTTGTGGAACTATACACTATAGTAACTTCCCGTAAATGGTAGTAATTTTATCATAGTAGTGGCACATGTTGGATTATTTGCACAAAAATTTTAAGGGCATGAAATCATGTTAATGTTTGAATAAATGTAAATGTATATGAAATTATGTGCATTACATTTGTAGCTGCAACGAAATTTTCATCACACACAGATAGAAAATGAGCAGAAGATAGATACAATTTCAAAAAAAAAAAGGTAGAAGCATTACCAGGAACCCTTAAAACTTTTAAAGCTGTCCTAAACGAGAAGTAGAAGATTTTATTAATTCACAACATTCTTTTATTTAACAGAAGAAAATCGAGGCATGTTAATTTAAACGTAAAGCTCATGACCAAAACATTCAGTTTGAATTCTTTATTCCCTTTAGTGTCAATATAGAATAGAGTCAAAATCAAAAATTTTTACTCTATTTTTATTACAAGCGCTTAATTTAACTTTATCTGTTTAATCTGATGTTATTGGTTTCCATAATTGAATTAGGTTTAAGAATTAAACTTGTTAATTGATTTAATTTAAAGACTTACGAATTGAATTTAGACCGCAAATGTAATAGTGATAAGAAATAAACTTGTGTGAATGTGTACTTTATGCTGGAAAAAAAATTCTACATACCATCTATGGAAATTCCATAAACACATTTAAAAAAAATATTACGGTTGCCCAAAAGAAAATGGTATTGTATACGGTGTGGCAAATGATTTAATAGTATATCTGTAAGTTAGTGTACAATATAAAAAGTAACAAATACGAAACATATGTGGTAGGCATAGTCGTGTTGGAGATTAAAACAGGCGTCTCAGTGATCCGCGAGATGGTGGATACCTTGCGAGATGAAATTCCGTTGTTGGCTTTGGAACCAGTTTTGAATGATAGCTTGTATCTCACTATTGTATGCAAAGTGCTGTCCACTTAGAGCTTTCTTGGGCTGACCAAATGCACATTAGTCACTATGTGAGAGGTCGACGTTGTATGGTTTACCATCGACGTTCAAGAAGTACGTAAGTATGACATTTCCACCTCTCATGGATGAACGAGCTTTTTTTGCTGAATGGCATACAATCGGTGAACTACATAGTTACCATTCGACAATAAAATTGAACAACTGCATGTTGAGAACATTGGTGGCATCTATGATAGGAACGATACCGTAGAACCTGCACTGAGTAAAACAAAATATACCGCTTTCATCTAGAACGAATAAGTAGCCGCTTTCTGAATTCCAAAACTAGAAATATAGATATATGTGTTATGAGTATAAGGTAAACAAATAACCTTTATAGACGAAATGATCGAAATTTTTTAGTCTACACTTTTCTGGATGGTGAATTAAAACTATGAAAATTGCGAGAAATTCTCGCTTGATTTTATATAATTAGGTTATGAAACAAAATTATAGTTACTAAATCTCGCCTCTTGTGTTCGCATTTATTTACAGACTTCCTTAGATGCACTGAGAAAAAAAATATATACCGCCTTCATCTAGAATGAATAAGTGGTCATTTTCTAAATACTTTAACTATAAATATAGATTTTCGAGCTGTGCGCATAAGCAAGCCAATAAACTGAATAGACGAAATATTCCAGAATTTCTAGTCTACACATTTCTAGATGGTGAAACAGTATTCTGAATATTTTGAATCTTTTGTATTGCGAGAAATTCTCGTTTGATTTTCTAGAATTGGGTCACAAACCAAGATTATAGTTGGTGAAACCCGCCTCTTGTATTAGCATTCCTTTGTAGACATTTTAAAATAACTTTGCTCTCTAGAATATAGGCAAACGCTCTAGAATTCTAATAGGGGTTTCTAGAACTCGTTTTGAAAAGGGACTAGAATGTATGAGGATGACATGGAACTATTTTTACTAGAGCCACAATTTAGATTCTAAATATCAGTCACATAAAATTTTCTCAGCGTGATACTATGCTTTCACAAAAGCATCTGTCGTAATCTGAGGATGTGGCCATGCGTTTCTAGCACAGAGAACCCTCACATAGAAACATGCGTAGTTCTCTGTATCTCGGAATAATAACGAAATCACAGTAATGGTACTTTGATTTAAGCAAGTTATACAAAGAGAATTGTTTACAACAAATGTCTTCAAAAGTTTTTAATTAATCTTTTCTCGCAACATATTATATTTATTTCTAAAACACTATATAAAAATTGATAATATATTAAAATTTAACATTTATCGAAATTAGAATATAATTTTTTTTTTCTCTTCACGTTTATTTAAATTTAAAGTAACATACTATTTTTAGGTATAATGTTTTCGAAAGCTATATACATAAAAGAAAAAATGTGTTTAGAAAATATATGTTTGAAACAATTGTTCTGACTTTTCAGGTTTTTCCGGATAAGATACTTTAATATGTATTTTTTTTTCTTGTCACACGATGCCAGAGTCCAATTTTACGGTTGGCTACGTTGTTGACCATTTTTTCTTGGGAAACACTTGACAACCCCCCCCCCATTTCTTTCTTTATCAAAAAGTTTGAAGTTTTCACCTATAAAAATATCAGTTGTGTATAAATATATATGTGTATATATATATATATATATATATATATATATATATATATATATATTTAATACTAATTTGATATTATAACACACTTTAAATTTTTATTGTACAATAGAATTATTTGAGTAAAAAAAAAAAAAAAAAAAAAAAGCAAATAAGCATGTTTAATAAATATATTTTATATGTATATATGATTTCTAATGGACGTCTCTTTTTAATACTAAGAAAACACCTCACATCTGGCGTTTTAAAGCAATAAATACAAAACTTTGAATAAACACCATAAAATACAATAAACTCGCAACAATTGTTTCGGGTCGAAAATACACACGACTCTTCGTCAGGCGAACAATGTATGCACGAATGCCGCGTTGTCGCTTTGATTGCAGCACTCGTGCCTACTTTGTTCGCCTGGCAAAGGGTCGTATGTTTTTTCGACCGAAACATTTGCTGCGAGTAAATAATTCTGCTACTTATATGAAAACCCCAAACAAATATCATATAAATTCAAAAAGTTGTATGCGATAGAATGAACTAAATTTCAGTTTTTCTCAATAGAAAAGACAATGATAAGGGGTTTTCTCAATATTCATTTACAATCAACGAACATTGTATTACTTTGACTGATTCAAAATAAAAATATAAGTAAATACATTTATAGTTTAGCTGGTTTTTTGAGAGGAACTTAATAACAGTTCATTCTATGGCGTTTAACCTTTTTCGATCTACACGATACTTCGTTGGGGATTTGTACATAGGTAGCGCATTTGGCTATTCAATTATGAAATGCAATTTTGTTAAAGTTTGCGCATGCGTAGTTAAAAATTATTTAGTAAAATTTTTCATATGTCATTAGATATTTAATATTTTTGCATTCTGATGGCAGTATGCTGTATCTAATGTTGTGGGTCAAGTTTCCTGAAAATGGTTTTGCTTTGTGTTTAATACCTTGCGTGTTATAGTTTAAAAAATGAGAAATTTTGTTGCGATTTTTTTTTTTTTAAGTTATCTGTTTATGAATATATGTAGTAATCTCATAAAAATTTATACAGAAAATAAGAAGGAACCTCGTAGTTACATTCTATAGCCACATTGCATTTCCAGCCTTACTTTTTACAGGGTGATCGTAAAAATTTTAATTATAATTTAATTTTTTACTGGTCTCCTTTTTATTTTCGGGGTGAAACTTTCACTGAAATATATGAGGAGTAGCATGTTACTCACACTCCTGAAGTATCAAGATAATCTGTCTAGTACTTTTTGCAATATTTGAAAAAAACTTCTGAAAAAAAAAAAAAAAAAAAAATCCTGTCATTTTTGGAAAGGTAGTGTATCTGTATATCTTGTTGAATTGTAAAAACTGATCATTATATCATACAAATTCTTATGTGATATTTTCGAAATGGAGATAATTTCCTTAACCTTTTAAACGCCGCATTCATATCCGGGTGTAACTTAAATTAGTTTTTTTTTACATATTTTGCCTTCTAATGCTTTAGTTTAAGGAACTCTATCATTTAAATGTGTAATAATAATAATAATAATAATAATATAGTTTAAGTTTTTTTTTTGTATTATTATTAATTCAATATTATTATATTTAGTATAATTAATTTAATGTTATTATATTTTATTTCATTTTAATAATGTAAGCTATTTTAAACATGCCAGCCCATTTTTAGAAGCATTTGCTCATTTTTCTACATTATGTGAATTTTTAAACTGCGAGGTAAAAGGGAAAACGGTAAAATGGTAAAATAGGTCCTTTTTATGATTTTCTGTACATTTCTCTTTTTATGATTGAACTGTAATTTCTATTTCAAAAAATCAAATCATCTTCCTATTATATCTGATATTTTTTTCAAGTCAGTATGATCTTTAATTTTTAAATGAATTTATAATTACATGTTCCATTTATGGAACATTGGCGTGTAAAAGGTTAAGATAAGAATAATACAATGTTATATGTAAAAAAATATTTATTTAATACTATTAAGAAACGTCAAATGAAGTGTTTTGTTCGCAGCTAATGCTTCGTTTACATAAATCAATCAAATTTACGCATTTAAACAGAATTTTTTACACAATTAAATTTACACATTTAAACAACAGTAATGTTGTTTGATTAGGTATTGTACAACATTAAGGTAACATTACATAAAAGCAAAACAATATAATTTTAGCTCCAAAGAAAATTTGCAAGAAGCTTAGGCAGAAATTTCTACAGTAAATTAAGCAGATCCAACATGCTTTTGGATAAATATTATACATTATTGGACATTTCCTGAGCTTAGATGTGTTATATTGGACCTTATTTCACATTTACGGATAAAACATTCTTTTGGTATGTCTTTACTTTAACAAGATTTTTAGGATTAAATTAAAAATATCTTGATCCTAAAAAAATACAACTCTGTGGCATAGACTCACTATTATAATCTGGATCTGGATGATTTAACCTTTTAATGTTCATTGATTTCATGCTCATTGTTCGAATGTTCATTCATTTGATAGTAAGACATTTAATATATATTTTTAATTTCCGAACATAAGAAAAGTATTGTAATCATGTCAAAAATCCAAATTTGAGATTTTGGTGTTTCTATAAGTTTTCGGGTCCCCTGAGTTCGTTTTTGGTATTTTTACGATGATGCATACGTGTGTGTGTGAATGAACACGATAGCGCCTAAACGCTTTGTTCGAATGAGCTGAAAGTTTGTAAGTATGTTTTAGGTCACTGTAGCACAAAACCTATTGATTTGGATAAATCTAGCACTTTTTTTTTTCTACAGGGACACAAATAAAAATTCTCTATCATTAAAGCCTATGAGGCCAAATTCTTTAAAGGGCAATATCGTCTGAACCGCTTAGTTTGACTAAGCTGAAAACTTATACACATATTATAGATTACCGTCACACAGACTGTATAAATTTTGGTGAAGCTATTACTTATAGATTTTTTCCAGGAAAACAAAGAAATTTTCTTTATCATAATAGCCTACGGGTTCAAATATTTTAAAGTACGACAGCGTCCAAACACCTTATTCGTCTGGGCTGAAAATGTATGCACATCTTATAAGTGACTGTTGCACGAACTATATAGATTTTAATGAATCTAGCCCTTATAATTTTTGACAGGGACACAAGGAAATATTCTTTATCATTATGGCCTATGGGACCAAATTTTTTAAAGTGCGATTACATCTAAACGTCTTATTCCATTGAACTGAAAATTTATACACATGTTATAGGTCACTATCGCAAAAATCCTATAGATTTCGGTGAATTTAGCCTAATAGATTTTTACAGGGACACAACGATTTTTTTTTTTCATTGTGATCTCTAGGCTCAAACTATTTGAATTGCAATAGCATAAAATTATGCAGCGGAGAAAAATACACAAATACACCATTATAATTTCCCATTTTATTTATTTAACTATTAGTCCTTTTTTAATTTATTTAAACGACCGTTAATTACTTAATGCTCGGAAAGTCGAGTGGAGTCACTCACGAAATTTTTGCATTGTTCCAATTACTTTTCCCTGTTCTATTCGATTTTTAAACATTTGTTTATCCTCTTTCTCAGGTGGCAGCATTAACCTTTTTTTTTTTTTTTTTTTTTTTTTGATCGAGCCATATGCAGATGTTAATCTAAATATCTTGATAGGCAAGAGTGCACCTTGTTTCTTTGATGATGCACTCGTACCTATTGCTTTTCCTGATTAAGGTATATGCGTTTAGACTTCGACCTAAAACGTCTATAGCAGTTTTTGCAATTTATAATGTTACTTACTGATATAACTTATAATGATATAACTATATTACTTATAATGTTTACTTACTGATTATTTACTGATTAAATCAAATATTTTTTGACCCTAATCAGGTTAACATCCAGATGTTTCAAACCAAAAATTTCCCTTTTTTTTTTTTTTTTGTTACATATTTATGATATACTACGTGCCTAGTAGCTACTTTTCTAATGAGTGTATAAATTTTCAAAAGCAAGTATGGTCGCAGAACAGTAAAGGATTAACGTAAAAATTGCAAATAATCAGAAAAATTTATAAAAACTAATCAGAAAACGTTGTAATATCAATGCAATTACAAATTCAGAATAAGTGAGGTATGATATATTAACAGAAAAAAAGCCATAAGGAATTGCGCATCAAAGCATCATATGAAATGTACAAGTACTAAAATATATACATAATTTGAATAAATTTACGATTGTTGTTGTTTTTATTGTCGTTTATGACAAAGTGCAGAAGTGATAAAAATAGAATTAAAAAAAAAAAAAAAAAGGAATAAAAGAAAGAATAAAACAAAAAGGGAGATAAAAACTAAATGTTGCCAAAAGCGTGGATCAGAGCCTTGGGAATGTCTATGACTCTTTCTGTGTATAAAATATCCATGTTGCAGTCATTGTCTATCTTAAAGAGGGCACCAGCAATGGAAGAGCAGCTAAAAAGGTGTTTGGGATCCAGTTGTGTGCCTGCATTCCGCATATGTCCTGGAATCATCGGGCAGTATCTACATTCCCTTAAAGTGCTTTGTCCGTAGTCTTGTTATGGTTGTTGTTATTTCTCGGCCGTAATTTAATTCTGGCAGCGAGAATTTTTTTCTTTGGGTTTGAGCAGAGCTTCCGTTTTGCGACTGCGTTTGCATCAAAAACTGCAGTATATAGAGTTACAGGCTCGAGTGTTCTGAATTCTTTGGCAATGAAATCGGCCACCTCATTCCCTTCGATATCTACATGGGCAGGAATACATTGAAGGGTACATGATTTGCTCATAGCTCCAATGGAGAACAGAAGATAGTTTATTTTTTGGGTGAGCCTTATTTTTCTTTCCTTTATGGCTTCGAGAGCAGATCTGTAATCGAGAACAGAATGATGCCGTCTGAGTTAGCAATGTTTGTCCATGCAAGGTAAATTTCTAAGGCTATCCTGATTTCTATTAGTTCACACGTAAAGTTGGATGCAATTTGCCCTGCTAAGACCCTGTACTTTGAAGTTGTATTATCTGGGAACTTAAGAAAGACACCAGAACCACCCTTTTTGCACTCTGTGTCTGAAGAGCCGTCGGTGTAGGCAGTTACTAGACGAGGCATCATAAGGCTAAGTATTGTATCCATGTCTTTCCTTTTAATTATATCTTTAGGTTCTTTTTTTTCGTGCACGGCTCAAGCAAGTCCAAAATTATTTTGACAGGGGGAGGTGGTTTGACTGGAAAGCAAGGTACCTGGATGATATCAAGACTTGTATCAAGACTTTACGATTAATTATATTAACTTATAATGGTTCTAGAAGTATTGTGATACTCGTGATGCAAGTTTTTCAATATGAGTATATTAATAACAATGTTTAATCTTGATTCTTTTATATTTTTCTTTTTTCAAATGACAATTAAAACATAATACATAAATGTAATAATTGCATAATTTCCTTTTGCCTTCATTTGAGTTATTTATTTCATAGTGAAACAATTTTACTCTCACATGAATTTTAAAGAATGGTACAATATAAAATATTCTTTAATATAAAATACATTATTTATTGAAAACAATAAATGTTTATCTTATTTTATGAAAAAAATCACAAAAAAAAAGACATTCTTAATAAGAGATTTAAAAAATATATTTAAATTCCTCCAAAGAATATGCTTCCTTAAAAAAGGGAGTTTTCCCCATTCATATATAAAACCATTTATTTATTTCATTTTATTTTAGTGTTTTTATTCCTTTTACCAAAAAGTATGTTTTTTTTTTTTGTTTTTTTTTTTTTTCCTTTCGTATATATGTTGTTTTTCTTTCCAATTCAGGTATAATGGAGGAAACCACTTTTATCTCTGTTTCCAATTTTCTGGCTCGTTAGACAAGGTTCTACTATTCTCAAGTGGTCTGTGTTCTGAATAAATGTTTTGGATGCAGAATTCTGCTTCGCAAGCTTTTTTATCTGTAAGAAGAATATTCAGATTTATGCAGTATTAGTTTTACGAATTACAAATATCAAGGTATGTAAAAAAACATATACAAATTTAGATACAGCTTATTTATCGGAGAATTATTTTTCTTCAAAAACAATATATAGATATTAATACGTTTGCACTTTATAAGGAAGAAATATATATTAGCATATAGGATATTAGTGTCATATAAAAGGATATTTTCTAAAAATAGTCAGATTACTGTCCAGATATCTTTACACGTGTAAATCCATCGGATACACGAAGTCAAAAATTTTTACGAATCTAAAATCTTCTTGTATTGAATATAGAAGAAAATGAAAATGTATATACGTGTGCAGCATAAAATCATCGTGCGGAGAAAAAAAATCTGTAACTGGCATTTAGAACCTAAATTGTGGCTCTAGAAAAAATAGTTACACGTCATCCTTTTAAATTCTAGTCCCCTTTGAAAGCGAGTTCTAGAAACCCCTATTAGAATTCTAGAGCGTTTGCCTATATTCTCGAAGTCAAAGTTATTTAAAAAGCTCTGAAAATGAATGCAAATACAAGAGGTGGGTTTCAGCAGCTATAATTTTGGTTTATTATCCAATTCTAGAAAATCAAGCGTGAATTTCTCGCAGTACAAAAGAATCAGAATATTCAGAATATTCTTTCACCATCTAGAAATGTGTAGACTGGAAATTCTCGATCATTTCGTCTATTCAGTTTATTGGCGTGCCTTATGTGCATAGCTCGGTAATCAATATTTCTAGTTTAGGGATTTAGAAAATGACCACTTATTCATTCTAAATAAAGGCGGTATATTTTTTTTCTCAGTGCGACACACTAATATGTATTAATATACTACATACGTTAATAATCATATTGCAGTATTGAAATTACTAAATATACTCTATCTTGTGGCTATACATCGTTGTGTACAATAAGTTACATAATTAACTTCTGAAATAGGTTTGGGGCACAATATTCTTAACGAAAAATATATGTACACTAAAAGGTATTTGGCTCTGTTTTATACAATGTTCACTTAAACATGTTTCCATCCCTAGAGAGTTCTGGCATTGACTTATTGGAAAATGTAGGACGGTGTGAAGGAGGACATAATTTTAAAGTATAGTTTTTCGTACTTTGCAACATACCTCATGGGAATGGTAAAATTTAAGCAAAACATTTATATTTCTTTGGCATTTGTAAAACTTGTCTTGTAAAACTTACCAAATAATAATAATAGTATTAAAAAGACATTAAAAGCTGAAATAAGTTTTTTGGTCAATGAAAAAGACTGTTGCGTTTCATGGGTAATGAGACTTCGGCAACATAAATTTTAAGCTGAATTTAAAGAATATATATATATATATATATATCTACTTAATTTACGGTAACGAAAATTTTTGTATTAACCCGTTAAAAGCCCGAATTAATTTTTAAAATATTATTAGCTTATTATTTCACTTCTAAATTAATAC
Organism: Salticus scenicus; assembly: GCA_963930645.1. Classification (NCBI taxonomy): domain Eukaryota; kingdom Metazoa; phylum Arthropoda; class Arachnida; order Araneae; family Salticidae; genus Salticus; species Salticus scenicus. The sequence goes on along the minus strand of OZ005656.1, from coordinate 252,488,388 downwards.
AGAGAACTAACAGTAAAATATATTAACTTAAACAATTCTTTTGATAGTTTTAAATTTAAAGCTTATCCACATTTATTGACGTTTAGTGTTCTAGCGAGAAAACTTCGAGTTAGAAAAACTTTGAGATAACAGATTAATTTCATATTATATGTTGACAAAGATCTTGAAAGTAAGGTATTTAATATATACTATTTTTTAACTTGATTTAAGTTAGTATACCTGCGCATGAAGCAAATATATGTGCGACGAATGAAAAATCATAAAATGACTATCCAAATTGTGAAATAATAGTTAATAGTAGGCACATAAATATTTTAGGGATCATTTAGAGTGACGCTATAAACTGTCACTAAAAAACAGAAATCATTCCAAGAAACCACAAAAAACATATGTGCAATTTTATTAGCTGTCCTCAAATGAGGGCACTGAGCGCTAACGGGTTAAAAAAAAAAAAAAAAAAAAAAAAAAAAGAAATCAGGTTAACTTGAATAATAAAAATATGAATGTTAATAAATATATATATTAAAAATATACAAAATAGTCTAAATCAATTTACTTTTAAATTATATTTTAAACTATTATTATAAAAGAAACTTTTTCACAGATATATTCCTTTATAAACACTTAAATATGGTCCTTTATTATTTTTTACATTCGCTTATCCATATTTATGATAGAAAAAGTATTTCTTTTGGGCCAGATATTCGAATTTTTTTTTTTTTTTTTTTTTTTAATCATATTTACACTCTAAATAGTTTCCTGAATCTGAGAATTCTGAATTTAGCGGTTGATCTGCATGTGTATGGCTGTCTATATGTGCGCATCTTTTATCAGCATAGCGCAAAAACAAATTGAATCAGGAAGTCCAAACTCAAAATTCTAATTCTCTATCATATAGTGATGCTACACTAAACCTTTCGTTAAGATCAAACAAATGATTCATATATACGGTCATCCAAGATAATTCAAATACCTTATGTCTATAGGCGTAAATACTTTTCAATATCTATAGACTACACACAGAAAAATGGACAATTGAAACTTGTCAAGAGACTTGTCATCTTAGGGATACTAAACGTTCGCCAAGTACACTGATAAATTTGCCTAAAATTACGTAAAATTTTAAACAATCAATGACAATCCTAGTTCGTCGTCAGACACAAAAGTCGCTTTATTTTACAATGTATCTTTAACGATGTTTCATCTGATGATCAGTTTTGGCTCTAAAACTTGTCAGATGACTAGTTTCCCTGGAACAGTTTTCATTTTCCTCAAATTTGACTGGTTAGTCAAATGAGAGAATAAAATAAATTGATCCAGTCTTGTCAATCGACAAAGAAGATTTTTTCAAGTGTACATTCTGACTAACTTGCCTTGTCTGGAAACTGTGGTTATAGACTAACCGTCCTGGTCAGATAATTACCATGATCGATTAGCCTTCTTTGTCTGATAATATTAACCTTTCTAGTCTGGGGTATTGTTTTGGAGAAAAATCAGCTAAACAGTCCACGTAGTAAGAACAGCTAGTGCTGTGGTAGCGTGTTTGACCTGTAATACGTAGGTCCTGGGATCAAGCCCGCAAGGGTGTTTTGTATTTTAATTTTTTCAAGTGTAGATTCTGACTAACTTGCCTTGTCTGGTAACTGTGGTTGTTGACTAACCTTCTTGGACAGATAATTACGATTGTCGACTAACCTTCTTTGTCTGATAATATTAACTTTCCTAGTTTGGTGTATTGTTTTGAGACTAGTTTAGCTAGTACACTTTTTAACTGAAGTTTCCTAGTCGGCTATTTGGGTTAGTCAATTCTGTAATGTCAGCCGAGCACTTTGCCTGGTCACTGTGACAAAATTATTTTTCTGTGTGTACACTAAACAAACTTGAACTAATATATATTTTTTATGCATAAAAACATGTTTTCTGTAGATTCTAGATTCTAGAATGAAAATCACTCATTATTCGTTCACTGGAATATCCAAAATACAGTGCCAGAAAAAAAAAAAAAAAAAAAAAAAAAAAAAAACATTTGAGCGGCAAGAAAAACTTTACATGTCAAAGTGTTGTCGATCACAGACGACCTCTCACTATCTTATCAACACTGTCATCACTGGGGTTCGATACATTTTTATGGCGGGAATGGCAATTGAACATGGAAAGGTTTCTTTTTTTTTTATTATTATTATTTCTTGCAGCTCAAGTTTTTTTTTTTTTTTTTTTTTTTTTTTTTCCGGCACTATATTTGGATTGGCAGAGTACGTCAAGTTGTGCAATGTGTTTTTCATATAGGAATAAAATTACACAATGTGATGTCTATACAGATCATAGCAATATACAGAGCTACCAAAAAATAAGCTTAACGTTCTTTTCTGTTGAATATAACGGAGAGAAGTGCTTTGCTATATTTTACTAATCGACGAACACTGCTTAGAGAGGAAAATAAATTTCTTATTCACATACTGTAAACAAAATATTTTTGAAGTTCTATTCTCAACTGTAGTATTTGTATAATGCAAGTTTTGAGATACCTTGAATACGAAAGTCAAAGTTTAGCGGTTTATCTGCATGTATGTCTGTTCTCAGCAGAGCATAAAGACAAATAACTACTGAAAATTTAAATTTGGTCATATAAAACACGTTTGATGTTGCCACTTGAAAGGTTTGATCAAGATTAGAATGTTTCATGTCGTTTTACTGGTAAAAGTTGCCTAATTAATTTAACTTTATAATTTAATATCAGCTTTGAATTTATTTATATATGGAAGTACTAAAACTGAATGAGGGAAATTATGGGACGGTTCCCCCCTCACACTGAATTATATGTCAAATAAAACTATTTCTAAACCTATTTTTGATTACTTTAAAGTAGATTGAAGTTTATTATCTCAACTTATTTATCTTACGCCCTAATATACAATGTCTCTATAAAATTGAAATGCAGGATAAATGAAAGTCGCTTGAGTGACAAATTAGAAAAATTTTTATATATCACCCAGATATATTTCATTGGCGACATGTTTCAATAGTTGGTATATACCAGTTTATATCACACTGAAACAACATATATTTTTTATGAAACTTTGTGTATTATTTCTTGGTCTAAAGCTGTCACAAATTTTTTGTCACATATACAAAAACAGATAAATACACAGTTGGACAGAAAATAGTCGTTCAAATGTCATTTCAAATCTTGTCAAAATACACTTAGGGTATCTTAAATTAAATAAAACCGCCAAAATTGAAAATTCATTTATTATTGCAGAAATTGAAAATTTATTAATTTAATGCTTTTTTTTTTTAGTATTGAAGAAAATAACATACGAATCTACGTTTTTTTTACATAAAATGTTTTCATTAATAAAACAATTAACATAATAATCCGTAGAAATAGCAAGTATTTCTCATGTCATGAACCACATCATTATTTGTCAAATCTAATGATAATTTTTTATCATTTGTTAGAATATTTGTGACATGCAGACAGGGGATAATCATAAGAAAACTAAGTTCATTCTTCCTTTCTTGTCGTGGTGATTAGCAAAGTTTTCTCTTCGAAAAACCATTTTTCTCAAAGAAATTCTGAATAAAGGAACTTTTCCTAACATTAATTCTATTTAAATTATGATAACTATAAAAGATGAATTATTATTCTAGTTTTTATTAATGAACACGGCTTTAATTTTAAGCGCCTTCTGCATAACCTAGAAATTCAATTTATGAAATTATATCATTAAATTATTTTGAATAAACGTAAATATGGTTTTAAATTTTATTTCTTTTCGTTAAGTTTTAATATAAAAGTACAATAATAATAATAATAAAAAGTTACAGTTTGTCGGTCAATGACTTCATCAATATATAAAGAGCAAATCTACACAAGTACTATAAAATGCTTAAGTATTCAAAACGAGACTATTTTAATAAAAAAATTTAAATTTAAGCAATATATTTTTGATTTATAAATTACATTCGATGTTTATATATTTTTCTATAATTAATTTAATTAAAATTAAGAACAAAATTAAAACATTGAATATGATTTTATACATTTCTATCAATGTATTTAGAAATAAAAAATAGTTTGTAAGGTAATAGAATTATTAAATTGATATTTTATTATACAATATCTAAAAATTAAGTAATACAATCAACAATAATGAAAAATAATTAATATAAATAATATTTAAAAAATTAAACTTCACTTATTTACATGGTCTGAAATTGCCTAGTTATTTTGCACCGTAAAAACTGACACAGAAGTGAAAAAATTCATTATCAGAATGTCATACTTATTCTTACGTACATAAAAATGCTATAAATATCTTATATATATATATATATATATATATTTATTTATTTACCAGTAATTCAAATCCTTTTTTTTTTTTTCATTAGTTTTTCGTGAAATAGGTACACTGCTAAAATTTTTATCTTTATTTTAACCAATGATAAGACTCCTCTGTGATAAGGTTAAGTGATGATTATTTTTGAATGTTAAAAGTACTTATTTTTGTGGCAATAATATATAAATTATGATGTATACAGGGTGATTGTAATTAAATTTACGATTTCAAAACGCTATAATTTTAAAACTACCCATCAGAGCGATTTGATATCTTACCAGAGCAATCGTGAGGCAAAGAAATTTTGTTTCACAAAAGAAAAGAAAAGAAAAATAATCTGGTGTGTCACTCACACGACTTTCTCTTACCCTGAAATTTGATACTATATATACAGGTTGGATATTAAGAGGTAAACATATGTTAAACAATTCAAATTAGGCTTCGGAAGAGATTTATATGAAAATTAGTTCTGTGTGAGGAGGGCTACCGCCTCCTCAACCCCCCGTTTTATTAATTCACCTACATTTATACAGAACTTAATTCGGTTATTAAAAAATAATTCTGTTTTTAAAAAAATAATTTATTAAAATTGTTATTTAAAAAAATTATCTTTTATGATAATACAGACGATTTCCATATTAGAGAAGTAGTATAACACTAAATATCTAAAACAAATGTTGAATTTATTCACAAAATTTCATTAAAAAAAAATCTGTTAAAAAAAAAAAAAAAAAAAAAAAAAAAAAAAAACGATAACTTTTTTAATTATTGCAGATCGATGGTACAACCTTACGTTTTAAAGGTATTGGTGAGCTCTTTTGAAAGATACCCATCACGAAAATGTACTCCCCTCGAGGAGGGACTTCCCCCAGGGGGGAGGCGAGGCTCCTACATATGCAAAAAAAAAATCGCAGTTGGCTATCTCTATAACAAAAAATATATATTCGTTTCATTTGGTTTAGTGCAGCCTATAGATTTTAAACTCTACTTACCTGCAATTTTCCCCATAGACGTAATGTATTTGATTACTTTTAAGTGTCTCTGTACACGAACCATTTGCTTCATCTCAACGAAAAGCTTACTGTAGCATCCCTATATGATACACATTTAGAATACCGAGTTTGGAATTTCTGCTACTATTTGTTCTTGAGATATGCTGTAAACAGACACACACACAGACAGACAGACCGTTCGCTAAAAACATGATTTTCGTATTCAGGGGACCTCTGAACATGTAAATATAACATAATCTCACGTTCGAAAATTTGACCCTAAAACAATACTTTCTCGACCCTATGGGTAAGAGAAAGTACAAAGCGAATAACTAATTGTTTAGTATTAAAATAGACATTTTCTGATTCCCTAATTTAGAAATATGATCTATACTTTTTCAGATGGTGAAACAATATTTTGACTATTATAAATCATTTGTTTTACGAGAAATTCTGGCTTCCTAGAATTGGGTCATAAATCAAAATTAAAATTACTAAAAGTCGTGTCTTGTGTTAGCATTTCAGAGTTTTTTTTTTTTTTTTTTTTTAATAAGTTTGACCACAATAATATAGGAAAACTCTCTAGAATACTAATAGGGGTTTCGACAACTCACTAGAAAAGGGAATTAGAATTTATGAAGATGACTTAGAACTATTTTTACTACAGCCAAAATTTAGTTTCTAGATGTTAGTCACAGAATTATTTTCACTGTATTAAATATATATACATACAGAGTATCCCTAAGTCCGTAGACATTTTAAAAATTCATAAACATTGAGTGAATTGACAGAATTGATCGCGATTCGCGAAAAAATAATTCTCGTAAAGGAGGTTTTTTTTTTTTTTTTTTGGTAAAGGAAAAATATAATTATGTTTCTTGTTGATGATAAATAGAGAAATAGTTAAATTTTTCACACGGATGTGAAAGAAAAGTATGCAAATGAAAGTCCTGTAAATTGCATAATTTTGCGATTAGAACAGTTTATTTCTTATTTTGCCTCCGACTTGTGCATACATGAAGTTTTAATTGCGATGCTGACTTGGTTGGGTAAAACGTTATTGGTGAAGATATTTTTCCTCAGATATGAACCGCCGACTGAATCTGCAGTTGGCAGTGTTATAACTAGATAACAAACTGTAATTTGTGGTGACGACGGACACATAGAATATGATTTATATACCTGTAAACATTTGCACTCGAAAAGGTACAGTTTTACATGAAAATGTGCGATCTGGTCCCACACAGTGAGCTCTATCGACAAATAACTTAATTATTATTATTATTATCATTTTAACGAAAAAAATCTTCCCCTTCACGAGAATGTTTTTTTCGCAAAATGCGTTCAATTCTATCAATTCATTCAATAGTTATGAATTTTTAAAATGTCTACAAACATATTAGACACCCTGTATATATATATATATATATATATATATATATATATATATATATATATATATATGTGTGTGTGTACATATAAAATAGTTTAAGTTTAAAGATGTTTTAATATATTTATCAATACTTAGAAATGTTTAAATTTTTACAATATTTTAGTAATACAATCAGAAATTTAAAATGAATCTTTTTTACATATTCAGTTTTATCTATTTTCAATTACAGTAGAACCTCGATTATCCGAAGTAATTGGGAGCGAACTTACTTCGGATAATCGAAATTTTCGGATAATCGAGAATTCATCAATAATCATCTAAAATATTTATCAGCACTCGTAGTTTGGAAAGGATGGCTTGCATACAAAAGGAATGTGGGAAAAAAAAAAAAACTTTAAAAATACATATTTGTTAAGAGAAAATTTTGGATGATAGTAGAAAGTGAAAAAAAAAGTGAAGAAGAAACCGACTTCGGTTAACGGAGAGTTTCGGTTAATCGAGGTGAGTTTCGGTTAATCGAGGTTCGGATAATCGAGGTTTTACTGTAATTGGTATTTACAAGAGAAACTTCATAACTCCGCATATCAAAATCTTAATTACTCAAATTTTAGCTAAATTTTAATAGTTAACACACTTATACTAACGTATGTATTAAGTTTAAATTGCTATTTGTCATAATTTAAATTGACCTTCTTTCATAAATTTACCGTCGTATAACTCCACAATTTATTTTAATTTTTGCCCCCTGTGTTGCATGTTTTAAAATCAAATCAATATCAGAATATTCTGTATATTGAGAAACGTGTGAATGAAAATATAAAATTACTTCAAATCGAATCTATATAAATAAAGTAAAGAGTTTGTCGGTGGAACACATCCGGGTGGACCACTCCTATTTTTGATTGGTCTAGATTTAATTACTTTGGTGATGAAATTCGTCAATTTATTTTTAGTAAAACTGATTATTTAAAAAAATAAAAATCACAGCATAGATCTTAAACATTTTTAAAAGAACTCTAAAAGCTATTCATATTTTTATGAGGACACTATATACATTAAATTATTAGATTTAAACAGATTACGTAGCAAGATTTCACAACGCGATATCATTCGACTGCATTTATCTTAAAATAAGAGTCTAATATTAAACAAAAAGCAGTCTAATATTAAAGAATAATGGATAACTTTTTAAAAATTATCAGCTTTGAAGTTCTAAAAGCTGCAGTTTTTAAATTACAGCCTACGTATTTCCCATACATAATCCATTAAATTTGTAAACAATTGTTCATTCATTTTTGAGAATCATTCACATAACATCATAGAGCATTGTTGCAAAACGAGTGCAAAACGAAAAAAATATTTAATTTAATTTAATTTGTAATATGTTATATTGACTTTTTGACATTAAAAGGAATTTTTAATCATGTTACAAAGCCCAAAATGTGATATAAAAAATAAATAGTGATTCAACTTTATTGAAAATTCATTTAAATATAGTGATCAGCGAAACGGTCATAGCCTGCTAGTATGAAAATATAACGCATCAAGAAAACTTATAATTTTGAGAAATATTATACAAACGCAATAGCTTTCAAAAACGCGCAACGAATATTTATAGCAAATATAACTTAGCACCATCTTCTATCATGCTACAATTATATAACGTTGGTGATGGCATAAAATTAATTATGAATTATCATAATCAAATACCATTATGGTATTGTAATTTAACTGAAACTTTGAAAACAGTAACATATAAAACTTGAAAAAGTAAATATTTCTAGTAATACTAATAACTAAATTATATCTGTTTCTTGCTGAAGAATATCTTTTAATTTTTAAAGATTAAAAAAATAATTAAGCGTTTTTATCTAAAATTTACCTTTTTTTTTTCTGTATTTAATAAATTTTTACCTGAAATGCGTTGCTTATCCAAGGAGTTTTAATTTATAATGAATATATTTTGAATAAGAGTACATATAAAATACTTATAAATAAAAATTCACTGTAATTTTGCAGTTTCATTAAAAAAAAAAAAAAAAAAAGTTCTATTACAGCAAAATAATTGTATAACTATAACCTGAATTCTAAAACTAGAAACGCTTGGGTTTCTAGATTTAGTATGTGCTCAGAAAAGATGAATATATTTTTTTTTTTCGAAATTTATATATGTATATATATCGATTAATCGATATCTGTCGAGCTTTTATTTTAATTTCAATTTAGGTTTTGGCATCATCCTTTTCTCCAGTTTGTGTTAACTGTTATACATGTGGTTACTATGCTTCTTTCATGTTATCACTTTGGTTTCCATTAAGATTTTAATTAATCTTTATTTAATCTTTGTTTTAATTTAATATTTCAATTATTTCTCATTCTTTATGGTTCTTGCTACTTCGATCGGGGCGTGAAATGATATAAATTGCTATGATTAGCAATATCGTTTTACGAAATCGTTGCAGCTTTCACAGCTTTATGAAGTACGCGCCCCTTGATATGTATGCTTCTAATTTTAAGCATTTATATCCAATTAATTCTGTGGTTAATTATTTGTTTTTCTCTCTCATAAGTTTAATGGTCCTTTTTTATTATCATTCAGGTCGGTGTAAGTATTTTAAGTTACTATTGTAACTCATTGGTTCTAAATCTATATCGCAACTTTTTGCGTCATTCTTTCCTCTATGTTAAATTCAGTTCTATATTTTTGTGTGCTGTTATTGTTTTAGTTCTATTAATTGCTAAATTTTAAGATGAAATTTTATTACGTTATCTATATATATATATATATATATATATATATATATATATATATATATATATATATATATATATATATATATATATATATATATACTATATATATACATTTTGGGTAGATATGAATTCTATATAATACACTCAATAATGACGAGTGTTTTAGTTAATGTATAAATCGCACAATAACTTGTTTTGTATCTTTGTTGTATATAAATAACATTAAAAATAAATAAATAAAAATAGATAAATAAATAAATTTGTAAACATGTGAACTATAGTAAATTCAAAATGTTTATCAAGGTTTTAGAAATCAATAGATAGTTTCACTACTGAATGGGTTTTGCAATTTCCTATAACGAGAAATCTATAAATACCATTAAGATACTACGTATGAGATTTTTTTTTTAATTACAACCTATTTGCTTTCTAGAGTGCATATCCACGAGAATCTTACTCTTCTAAACAACTTCACTAACCTTGACATAGAAAATTTAGCTAAGATCATTCATCTTTGCCTCAGACACACTTTTCAAGAAAAGAAAATTCGTTAGTCTAGACAGCTTTTTATTTTTTTCTGTTAACTTCATTTAAAACTCTCCTCCAACTGTAATTGATTATCATAAAGCATGCCAAGTTTTGAGTAAAAGTACCTATTCTAAAAATAACATCAAATATAACAAAGAACTGTTTTTTTTATTTTTTCTAGATTTCATTTTTTAACATTGCAATTTTTTTGTATTAAAGGTAAGAATACATTTCAACTTTTGGGAAATGAAATAAACATTTTAGAAAAATCCCATTATACTTTTGTATTTAATTACTTTGCAACAATAATTAGATATAAAACTATTTTTACTCTATTAAAACTTCCTATTTGTAATGTAGGCGAGATGTTTGCTCCGAATATTACTCCCATTTTGCCCAGTCATCCACCATTTTCTAGAAACCCCACATCCTCTCTCATATTTTTTTTTTTTTCTTTTTTCCTGTCCGATAATTTTATGACCACGAATTCTATATGAAGAATGAAAAAAAGATTAATTTAACACCTAAAAACAAAAACAAAAATAAAATAAAATGAAATGAAATGAAAATAAATACATAAATAAAAAGTTTTAAAAATAACATTAATAACAGATTAAAAAAAATATAAGATATGTAATACATAAATTCAATTTTAAATCCTCCTAATTTTTTTCCCTTGTCGCAAATGTCCATGTCTTAGAATTTTCTAAATCTGTAGCCCCTCAGAAGATATTTAACTGTTGAAATAACCTTTCCCCCTCCTGAAAATGAAATTTATAACCGTAAAACCACCGAAAATTGATAAAATAGGGGGCCGTCTCTAAAAGACGGTGGGTTATAGAGCAAAATGGGCGTCATATTCGAATTCAGGAGGTCATTTTATGTAATAATATACTGAAATGGTATCAGAAGCAATTTTCGTGCCGAGCAGTGCAATTTTGCATGCAGTCAAACATATTTATCACCGTAAAACAATAATATGTCATCAAAACTTTTTTGTATGGGAAACTTTAAATGAATTTGTAAAGTTTATGTATATATATATATGTGTGTGTGTGACATATGGTATTTTGCAATTTCGTCTGCAAATTAGTATACATCTTAACTATTTCAGTATACATCTATTAGTATACATCTATGAACCGCAATATAATAATAATAATAATATTAATATTAATAAATCAACATTGTAATAATCAAACATTGAATGACATTCTCTTTGAGCCTAAAATCAATTTTATCAATATTAAAAAAAAAATATATATATATATATTCAGGTTGATTATAATTAACCACCACAAGTGTGCAGAGTACTACCAAAATTAGAGAAATTCACTTTTTTTTTTTTTTTTTTTTTTTTTTTATGTAAAGTAAAAAAAGCAAAGAAAACTAATTCGCATAGGTGGACTCTGCTCAGTTCCCCATCATATGTATGTTCTCATAAATTTCTTGTACAGGACATATTATATTCATGTTAAGAGAAATGAATTTGACCAAACGCTTGGCACAATGACAGAACGAAATCCTCACCTGATAGGCTGCCCACCACTCAGTTCAACATATTTATCTTATTCTAATCTATTAATTTATTTTATTGGGATCAATTTCATAGTTTATTTTTCATGCTAATATTTCCAATGCAACAATCCCAAAAATGCATATTTGTATGAAATATCGCAACATTTTGCTATGTTGATAAAATCTTAAATTTCGAATAACTTACGAAATTTTCCCATTAGAATATTTGTAGTCAATCATGTTCATTCAAGTATCATAAATGTTATTTTGAAATTGTCTGATATATTTATGATCCTCAAAATGGACGTTTGTGCTCGATTTTGCCTTATTCTGCCATTTTAAGTAAATCGTAAATTACAAATAACTTACGATTTTTTTAAATTGGAAAATTCATACTCTATGGTATTTATGTAAGTATCCTACATAATATTTCAAAAGAGGTTTGACATCTTTACGATGAAAATATCCCACAAGATTTGACGTTTGTGTAAAATTTTGCCCTATTCTATTGTGATAAGAAATTCGTAAATTTCCAATAACTTACGAAATTTTTATATTGGAAAAATCATAGTCATCAATATTCATGCCAGTGTCCTAAATAATATTTCAAAAGTAGTCTGACATCCTTACGATGAAAATATCTCTCAAAATTGACGTTTATGTGAAATTTCGCCCTATACCACCATGTTAAGAAATTCGTAAATTTCCAATAACTTGCTAAATTTTCAAAGAAGCATATTTATAGTTACTGATGTTCATTCCGGCATCAAAACTGATATTTTAAAACTGGTCTGACAATTTTACAGTAAAAAGTTTCCATTTAATGCACGTTTAAGTGAATTTTTGTCCTATTCTCCCATGTTAAGAAAATCGTAAATTATTAATAACTTGCGAAGTTCTTAAAATCGAATGTTGCAAATGAATAGGGTTCTTGCCAGTGTCGAAAGTAACATTTTAAAACTGATCTGACCTCTCTGCGACAATTTGTTCTTGAGATATCGTGTACACAGACTAACAAACTAACGAACTAACGGACTAACGGACTAACGGACTAACAGACACCCTACAGACAGACACCATAGAAATTTTGTCATTTTCGGATTCCTCACACCTGAAAACGTGTAGAAAAGTCAAAAAACCGAGGTCGAAAATTTTCACGATTACCTAAGTTCCCCATACCTATAGTATGATGGGGAACTAAAAAAGTTGCCTGACAGGAGAAAAGACTAATACAAAACAACGTTTCTTTAACAATATATGAAAATAAGAATTTATTTAATTAATATAACTACTTTTATACGTCACCAATTTGAGTTAGGACTGTTACAGTTTTTATAAACTACCGGAGTAAAGTCCAAAAAGTAAAACTATTTTTTGAACGCTCTTTCAAGTTGCGTATAATAAGATCAATTTAATTTTAATTCACACTGCAGAGAAAATAATGTTTATTTTATATTTGAAGCTGAAAAAGTAACCTAAAATAAAAGAATAAATACTAATAAAAAATCAAACTTAAATTAGAAATGTATACCATAATCCACCAAAAAAGTAAAAATTGAAAAAAAAAAAAAAAAAAAAAAAAAAAAAACAATATTAAAAATTTATAAAGCTACATTGTAAATTTGTGGTAAAAGAAAAAAAAAAAGTTGGGTAAGGGATATCAGTAAATTACATATAAGCTGTCAATGTTAAATATAAGATTGAAGCAACTATTTTTTAAAGTATTTTTCTGTCTTTATGGGGTAAAAATATATATCGCATTAAAATGTAACACGCAGTATAATCACAAAAGAATTATAAGATAACAAACTTTTTAAATTTTCTGTTGAATCATAGCTATAGAAATACATTAGCAATTTATCAACGTGTATAAAACTTTTAAAGTGATAATGACGTCAATTTTTGTGAGATGCCTGATTTAACTATTTACATTTTTTTCACGTCCACATTTAATTAAATATATTTATTTTTATGTCGAAAGAAAATGAACTCGTATTTATTTATTTATTTATTTTATTTATTTATTTATTTATTTATTTAATTTTTGCAACAATTAAATTATAGATACTATTTTAATGGCTATTTTTAAAGCTATTAGGAGGTTGTTATTTTCATATTTTAATTAATTAAATGAAAATTAATCAAAAATTAGAAAATCGGACTTCGAAGTATTGTGTTGTAATCGGGTTCTGAGCTATTCTGAAAGTTTCAAATGTCTAATTAGTAGGAAAGTTAGTTAAAAATCGATTGCAAGATTTGTTCCGGACAAGCAAACAAACAAGAATCGAAGTTGATAAAACATGGTAATAATGTAATATTGCAGCATTTAAAATACATTATATTTATAACTAGATATACATTTGTTCTCTATGTATTTTTATAGAAACATGATGGTTCTTTTAAAGATCTGAATATTTTTTTTACTAAATTCTTTATAATATATAACATTTTAAAAGCACTTTGACTTGTATAATCTTTTCTGATATTGAGTTTCTTGTAATTTTAGTCATACTTTGATATTTAAACTTGAATACCAAAATTTTTTTATATAAATTTATTGAGGATTATGATATATAAAATGAAGTCTAATATGCAGAAGGTATTAAAAATATTTTTTACAGTAATTTTTTTTTATAATCTTTTTGGTAAAATAATAATTTGAGCTCTTTCTCCTTTCAAATATTTAGATTTTAATAGAATTTTCTTATTTAATTCTATTCGAGTTATTCTAATTTCAAAAGATTACATTCTCATATGTGATTTAAAAGTTGTAATCCAGTTTTTTTTTTTTTTTTTTTTTAAGTATGCAGATTAAAAAGATAACAGTCGACAAAGGATGGTTCGTTAATTGAATATGTAATGCAAAAAAACAATTCATGAGGAGAAAAAAAAGTTTTTTTTTTTTTTTTATTAATGAAAGAGACATAGTTTTAAAAATAATTTACAGTAATTTTACATGTAAAGAGGTTTTATTTCAAAATTTAATTAGCTTGTGTTATACTCACAATTTTAATGACTAATCTTTTCTGGTTTGAAAAAAGTAAGTATACTTTCTTTAATACTTATTGAGATAAAATAGGATTGTTTATAGGCAAATATTTAACAGTTATAATTCTGAAATGTAATAGATTATTAAAAGAAATGTTAGAGTCATTCCATGTTAAATCAACACAGCTAAACACCTGACCCCCCTCAGATTTTTATGAAATTGGGCTTATTTGTTTGTTGTAAAGAGAAATGAATGTATACCAATTAATAAGTCCCTATATTTTTTTAGTTCTTGATATACAGAGCTACAAAAATGGGTAAAAAATGCAAATTTTGAAAATTTTTCTACTACAAATGTATCCATATTTGGTTTTGTAACTAGTGATATAAGTTTGGTATCGTTAGAAAGCCGATTCTTAAATATAATTCATATAAGTTATTAATATAATTTTTAAATAAAACACTTGAAGTTGATTTTTTTTAATCTCTGCTGAAATATGATTACAATAAATATCCAGAATTCATATTACATATACACTGTAAAAAAAAATCAGTAAAATTCCGAAATTTGACAGTTAAATTTTACGGCCAGCTGCCTTCTTTGAGCCCGTATTTGTAGCAAAGTCCTGTAAAATTCAGAGTGTTGATTGCTTATTAAAGGTCACATCTCTTCTTCGAGAAAAAAATTAGGGCAGCTTTACAGCCATAACTTTATTTTTACGGCCAATGTCTGTAAAAATGTTAACGGTCACTGATTGGCAAAATGTGTTCAAATTTTTTTTTTTGTGTATATATATATATATATATATATATATACAGAGAGAGAGAGAGAGAGAGAGAGAGATATGTATATTATATTTTAAATTAGTAGGAGGCTCTGTCCCCTGCTTGCTGGCTCCTCAACCCTCGAGGGAGGCTTAACCATACCTCACTACTCGTTTCGCTCATTAACCTTGCTGGGCACTACCCGCTTATTCCCATTTCGACAAATAATAATAGTAATAACGGTCAGCTGTAACAGTACTTTTTTTTATGTATATATAGAGAGAGAAAAGAACAATTCATTTATCTAAAAAACATTTTGAGTTATAAAATTTTTAGTGAAAAATTCGAGATGTATTGTAAACTTAAAAAATATCAACCGCTAATCCTTATTTTGTTAAAAGTTTTATATTGTTGGAAAGATAATTAAACATCCTTTCTGATAATACCTATAGTTAATAAATTTAACCACTGGTTTTTTGTACAAATATTAAATGATCTTTCTGAAAAGAATAATTTCTGCTGCACTGTACGCATTTGCCAAACATTTACAATACACAAAGCTCAATTACACCAAATGAAACATATAAAATATAATATGAAATGAAATATGTGAGAAAATAAGAAAAACAAAATTACAGAATAATATCTACAAGAATTAAAAATTTCAAAGAATATCTGAAAATTAAAATAACACCTAAATTGATTTATATTAAATTACTTCAGTTGAAAGATTTTAAAAAGGAATATATATATATATATATATATATATATATATATATATATATACACAATGTATATGTTATTATACGCACACATGTTTATCTATATTATATATATACTATATATATATTAGGGTTTCCTACAAATGAGGAGGAGATTTTGTTTTTGTACAGTGAAGCATCCATAATCCGGAATTATATAATACGGCTGCACAATAAACTTTTGACTAATGCACTAATAACTTTTTTTTTTTTTTTTTTTTTTTTTTTTTTAACCTCCGCTAAATTGTAGTAGTACTCATCTCGATACTCGCAGAATGCTTGCGTACTTTTATGGATAGTTAGCAAATTTTACGGATATTAAGTCAATTTTACAGATTTTACGAACTACGAGTATAACGTGAATTTTTTACTGATTAATCTGGGTGATGGATGGCGAAAATTCCGAAAAAAACAACGAATTTTTTGTCTCGCGATGGCAAATGCAAAAGTTATTAAAAGAGATCATTCCTATTCCTGATACCGAAAATCAAAATAATTACGACCACCCGAAATATCGTTAACAGTTTTTAGAAGGACTTAAAAAATATGATTTTTATCAATGATAACCAACTAATGAATATGCATATGTAAATCAATCAGCAACAAACTGAAAAAACAAAAAAGAATTAATCAAAGAAATTGACTGACATATTTAATAGAATGTAGCATTGTCAAATTCCTGACTTTGTATGTTATTAAGGCAGTATTAATATCAATGTTATTATTATTATTATTTGTACAAAAATAAACTATCTGTATTACAGTTTTATAATTGTTATTTTAAAAATTTTAATTTACTTAAAATATTATTTCAATTATTTTCCCTTTAAAACTAATTTAAAAAAAAATCTTTAGATGCTATGACTGATATATGATTTCTATATACATTTTCGGAACACCAATAATCTGAAAAAAATGCGTAATCCGGTTATTTCTATTTCCCGTTGATGCTGGTTATCGATGCTTCATTGTAATTTTTTTTCCCGATGAAATCCGATACGCATACGCTCTATTTATTATTATTATTATTATTTTTTCTTTTTGACCTTAAACACTTTTACCAAATTATCAGCTCTTTATGATAAAGTTAACCCATGACGGGAAAATCCTAATATCTATATTTTACAGTTTATCAGTAACAATTAAGTAATATTTACGTCTATGTTCCTTCAGGAAAATATAAGATTATTATTTACGTTTAACTAACTTTGATACTAAATTCAACAAAACTAAATGCAAAACTGGTGTACAATAGATATATAGACAATAAGACTTCTTCACACACCATAAATTTTAATCCAGCACAACCGGTTTCGAAAGGACGTAGCCTTCCTTCATCAGGTGCAAAAAAACACGTGCTACTGCCTTGGAGGCAAAAGCAAGACAGTATACCTATACATATCAGTCTTGCTTTTGCCTCCAAGGCAGTAGCACGTGTTTTTTTGCACCTGATGAAGGAAGGCTACGTCCTTTCGAAACCGGTTGTGCTGGATTAAAATTTATGGTGTGTGAAGAAGTCTTATTGTCTATATAACTAAATTCAACGTTCATAAAAAAACTAACTTCTGTATATTCTTATCTTTAGTACCTATACATATAATAATAATAATAACAATAATAATAATAATAATAATGCTTCAAAAATGCGTCTTTCTTATGTAAATGATTACTGTTTACATAGAAATTCTACAGATCCGTTAACATGTTTGGAAACCATTTACTTAAGACGCATCATGCAGCTGCTGAAAGATTTTTGTTTAATTTTAATTTAATTTTAATTCCATCTCATTCTTTTTTTTACTTTGTTTTTTATTTAATTCAAAAATTTATAAGCACTACTTCAACTTCAACCCCGCTGAGCAGACATGCTAGTACATTATATTTTTACTTTTTACTTTTCTTTAATCGGTTTATGTAAATACCACTTTTCTTATTTCATAGTCCTAATTTATAAATTCGTGTAAATTGTTAAAAGTAACGTATAATCTTAAATACATTGTTCGTAATATTACTGACAAATGTTTTTCTCTGATAATAGAACCCATATGACCATAAATGAAAAATTCTCAGTAGAAATCATCACAAAGAATGATTTCTTAAAATAGCTACATCCATCTTCATTACTTATACAGAAACAGAATAATTCAGTAGATATTAGCATGTGCATAAACAAAATATTCCATTGGGCATTACAAAAGTACGCAATGGATGAAATGTCAGTTATTAGACCATATTGTTTCCCTTTTTCCCAATAATTTTCTTTTTGTTTGTTTATGGTATATTTATTTATTTAAACAATAAATAAAAACAACATAGAAGTGTATGTATATGAAATTAGAAAATAGCATTTCACACTTTATTATCTTTAAACATTTCTTTTTGAAAAGTATATAGATCATGAGTTCCAAAGACAAATATACAAAATTGTTTAATATATACAAGAATGAATTTCTGTGTGGTATCGTAAAAGGTAATTTTACTTTTATTTAATAGAAACGTGTAATTATAAAATTGAGACAAGCTAACCAAAGATATTCAAATTTCTTCATTCACTAAGGAATTTTATTTCACGTATGAAATTAACTTTTATTCACAAATATGTAAAATGTAAATAATCTTTTGTTATTGTAATAAAACTGTAAAAAAAATTTAATATATTTTATTCAAAGTAAGTAAAATATTTCAACAATATATGTTATAAAAAAACATACAGTTATGAACATTTAGATTGGTTGTAGAAAAAGAAAAAAAGAATACACAAAGGTAAATTTGAAAGAATAAAAAAATAAATAACACTTGTACTATTACTATCAGGTTCCATAGATTTTTTTCCTTGATTTTTAGGTGAATTTTAAAACATTCCTGTCAATGAAAAGCGAAAATTTTATATTTGTATAGATTGGTTGGGTTGAGGTTTTTTACGTAGCACTAGTGCTGCGCAGATGGGCAATTGGCGACGGTCTGGGACTCACCCCTAGAGGTGGTCTGGAGACATGCCAACGCAATTTTGATCCTCGATGGAAAGGATGGCTCTTCTGCTTCTTCGACCCCCAGAGGTATAATTTGTGATGGGAACATGGAGGATATTACTGCCAGGGCAGATTTTATGTGTAACAGCCATCGTTAGTGTACGCGACGGTCTTTGGCCGGCTCGAGTACCGAACAGGCAATCTTCCAATTACGAGGCCGGCGCTCTACCGACTGGGCTACCGCTGCCCTATATTTTTATAGAAAATAAAGTATTAATTTAAATTTAATGATTAAAATGAGAAATAGAGCATTCTATGGAATGCCGTACTCATAAAAACTTTTAGAAAATGTCTTTAAAAAATAAGTTATAAAAATTGTTGGCTATCGTTTTAGTGTAATATCGCAGCTTTCTACGTTATATGTTAAACCAATAATAACAAATTCTGCTATTTAATTTCCTGAAATTATTTTTATAATTTCGTGAGAACTAGTGCTAGTATAACGCTCAAGATTTTTTTTAAATTATTATTTTAAGTTCAATGTGAGGGGGTAGGGGGTAGGTGACTAGCCCAAGATGCTAAATATAGAGCTATAGTGCATGTCATGAAGAAATGTGTAGAATAAGTATAAGCCGAAGACAGCTGGCGACAAGTAAACTTTAATTATACAAATAATATAATACTTCATCCTTTGAACGAAATCGAAGTAACACTAACATTGTTGCAGAAAAGTTCTCCTGAAATTGTAGAACAGAGAGAAGAAAAAAAAAAAAAAGAAAAAAAGAAAAGCTCTATTGAAACTCTCTGGATTTGAGCTCCAAATTAAACTCAGTATTCAGGAACTCAAACCCTTAAACTGAAGTCTCAATTAAATTTTTAAGTACAAAGTCTTGCTATTTAAACAGTTCATTACTAGAGTATTACTTTACATGTATATTATAACAAATTTTCTTTAAAATAGCTTATGATGCAATCATACAGGAAAACTGGACTGGAAGTTAGACTTCGCAATTCTACTGTAACCTACACCACAAACTTGTTGAAAACGATCCAGTTTCAATTAATATACCTTGTTTCAACAGATAGAACCACTTGAACTAAATATTTTTTTTTTAAATCTTCGTAACGTTAGACACTCCAGCGAAATAGTATCTATGCAAATCTATCTATTATCTTTTAGTTCAAGCACTCACATACTTTCAATTTAAGGAAATATGTTTCCGTAAAGAAAAAAAAATGCATAATATTATAACCGCAATTTATAAGAAATATCCAATTTCTTCTAATTCTAAAATATACCCTAAATATAAAAGTACGCTTGAACTCCAGTGTAATAAAATTAAACATTTTCAAATGATACAAAATTACTACATTTTAAAGCGTAAGTTTAGCGCGAGAAATGTTACAATTTAATCTTTAGTGTATTTGAACGTGTCGTAATTACTTTAAAAATAAGTTTAAAATATTTTTACAATAAATAAATAAATAAATAAAAATATTTTGAATGCTTCTGAGGTGGTGGTGGTGGTGGGTGGGGGGGGGAGGATGTAACTACTCTAAGACACTAAATATTGAGCTATAGTGCAGGTCATGAAGAAAATTGTGGAATGAGTATGTACCAAAAACAACTGGCGACCAACGCAAAGATGAACAACGTAATTTATTTCCTTAAAATTACAATATAAAATGTTAAAGGACACAAAATGTGAAGATTTAGAAATAAATTAAGTTTTCTTATTAATGTTAATCGCATACATTTCATACAAATGTATGGGCGGTTTATTGTAAAATAGGTGTAACTCCATATTTTTTAAACAAATATTTTTTTTTCCTTAATTGTATCACATTTTGTTACATCTTTCATTGTAAAAAAGAAAAAACTCCAATAATTGCATTAAAATCCCATAAATGGCATTGTATGTTTTTATCAGAAAACTAAAACTTCTAAATATTCATTACAAAAAGGAAGTTTTTAAGTTACTTCAAATTATTTTTAATATAATTTATAAATTCTTATGATTTGTACTAAACACAAAAATCGATAACACTTACTGAATGTTGATTTCTTTTTCATAGATATAGTAATTTATATTAACTACTGTAACTACTCTAGGATGTAACTACTCTAAGACACTAAATATTGAGCTATAGTGCAGGTCATGAAGAAAATTGTGGAATGAGTATGTACCAAAAACAACTGGCGACCAACGCAAAGATGAACAACGTAATTTATTTCCTTAAAATTACAATATAAAATGTTAAAGGACACAAAATGTGAAGATTTAGAAATAAATTAAGTTTTCTTATTAATGTTAATCGCATACATTTCATACAAATGTATGGGCGGTTCATTGTAAAATAGGTGTAACTCCATATTTTTTAAACAAATATTTTTTTTTTCCTTAATTGTATCACATTTTGTTACATCTTTCATTGTAAAAAAGAAAAAACTCCAATAATTGCATTAAAATCCCATAAATGGCATTGTATGTTTTTATCAGAAAACTAAAACTTCTAAATATTCATTACAAAAAGGAAGTTTTTAAGTTACTTCAAATTATTTTTAATATAATTTATAAATTCTTATGATTTGTACTAAACACAAAAATCGATAACACTTACTGAATGTTGATTTCTTTTTCATAGATATAGTAATTTATATTAACTACTGTAACTACTCTAGGATGTAACTACTCTAAGACACTAAATATTGAGCTATAGTGCAGGTCATGAAGAAAATTGTGGAATGAGTATGTACCAAAAACAACTGGCGACCAACGCAAAGATGAACAACGTAATTTATTTCCTTAAAATTACAATATAAAATGTTAAAGGACACAAAATGTGAATATTTAGAAATAAATTAAGTTTTCTTATTAATGTTAATCGCATACATTTCATACAAATGTATGGGCGGTTCATTGTAAAATAGGTGTAACTCCATATTTTTTAAACAAAATTTTTTTTTTCCTTAATTGTATCACATTTTGTTACATCTTTCATTGTAAAAAAGAAAAAACTCCAATAATTGCATTAAAATCCCATAAATGGCATTGTATGTTTTTATCAGAAAACTAAAACTTCTAAATATTCATTACAAAAAGGAAGTTTTTAAGTTACTTCAAATTATTTTTAATATAATTTATAAATTCTTATGATTTGTACTAAACACAAAAATCGATAACACTTACTGAATGTTGATTTCTTTTTCATAGATATAGTAATTTATATTATCATCCCCATGTTAACGAGCAAAGATTTTTGATGCCAAAAAAGTTTTTTGGCATCAGCCATTAGAGAGTTAAAACTCGAAAACGGTAATAGAATAGAATGGTTATGAATTTTGAAAATGGCGAAATATTGCGCGGCTTTTAAGTGTTCTAATAAATATATGAAAAAAAATGGGGTAGGTTCCATAAATAAGTTATATTCAAGTGATTTATGAAAAATATAATTTTTTTAATCAGTTGCTTTGTTTATTATAAGATAATTACTGTTTTCATATTTAATGGAATACTCTTTTTTTATTTTAATATTTTTTAAGATTTTATATTAGTAAGTAATATGGAATTCTCACAGCCGCGAAAGTTTTAATATATAGCTAGTATGTTGTGGCTACCACAAGACTTTCTTCCATGTATAATCCTACACAAATTTACGCAACTTAAATAATTTATTAAATTATAATTTATTAAAATTATTTTTCATGATGAATGCAGACGATTTTTATCTCAAAGAAGTATAATAATAATAATAAATGCCAAAAGAAAGACAGTTTTGTGCAGACATGAGTATACTAGTGAATAGTAAAAAAAAAAAAAAAGAAAGAAAAGAAAAGGAAAGAAAAAGGGGTATCTGGAGTTTTTACTTCTCTTTTAGTGCATAAATTGTATTTGTTAAATTACCTATGTGTATTCCCGTGTATATTCATCTGGGGAAATACATATATAAGAGAGTAAAAATGGCCGTCTTTTCTCGATTAAAAAAGGTATCACTTTTCCCCTCTGAATGATCAATCTATGTCTTATTAATATATCTATGTTTTTTTTCCTACCCATAAATTAAAAAAAAAAATCTCGTTATTTCAAAATCAGTTTCCAAGGAGATAATTCACTTTTACAATTAACGACCTATACATAAAATAGTTTAAGATTAATTTAGTTATAATTCTCTATTAACGCGTCATTACTCGCTTATTAATTTACAAATAATATTACCGCAAAATTTTTATATCTTTAGCTCAACGATTAAATTAAAAGAAAAAAAATGTTTTGTAGCATAATGTGATATTAAAACAGAAAAAAAAAAAGAAACTTAAAAATTAATAATATTTTCAACATCAAATTGAAAAAAGACTTCTTATTGCAAAAATATTTTTTAATTAAAAGTGAGTTGATTGAAAAAAAAAAAGAAAAGAAAAGAAAGAAAAGAAAGACATGTATATAATCCATAATTTATGAAACAAATCATACTTAAAGGAAATTTATGGATTGTCAAAGAGGTCATTGATTATTGCTGGCACACGACATTTCAAAAAGAGCTCATTAATCACTTTAAGTAAAAGAAAAACAATAAGGGATAATAGTTTAGCTCGCTCTTAAGCAGCAAATGATGGAGTTAAGCACGACTCACAGTTTGCTGAAAAAAAATTTTAACCACTCACTTTTTTTTTTTTTCTACTTTATAAAAAAGAATTCAATTCCTACTTAAAAACATGATGAATGGGATTCTAAATATTTCCTGTAATTTGCATCAATTATTTTTTGAGACGATTTCATTATTTAGGAACTAAAATCAATTTTTAGTTTTTGTGAAACATAAGAGAGAGAGAGAGGAAAAGAATATAATTGTAAAGTTCTCTAATCATATTTTATTGTTATTATTTTTTTTTTTTTTAAATAAATAATTTAATACAAAATGACTGCTTTTAAAAATATTAAGTTTCGTGATACAATCATTTTCCTATTGAAATAAGCCTAAGTTTCTGGAAGCTGATGCTTAAAACTGTTGACATTGCTAAAACGATTTCTTGAAATACCGAAAATAAATTATATACTTTTTTAGACGGAATTAATGAAATAATGGAAGAAGGATAATTTCACAGGGAAAAAAATGCCGGCTGCAGAAAATTCGATTACTTATACAGTAATTAATAAAGACATTCGGTATTTTTGGTTAAACAAATGAAGGAAATTGTTTCATGTAAAATTACTATGTAGTTTGAAACAACTGATACCGATAATTTGAAAGAATTAGATTTCTCAGGTTTTTCTGTTCAGTAAAAGCACTCTAATAAGACAGTTGTTTCTGCCTAAATGTCAATGGAGGCCTCCCTGTGGTGATTCAAAAAGATTTTGGGTTCCGTCTGTGTGTCTGTTTGTTTGTTTGTCGCGCGATAGCGGCCGCAAAAATCACGTTATCGACTTGCAGTTTTGTACACATATTCACAAGCCTCATGAAATTTGTTTTGCAGTATTGGGTGGGTGTGTATTCTATTTGTAGCTCGTGTACAGGAATACTCCAAAGTTTTCCCCATCATTACGGTCTATAGAGAGAATTCGTATGTACCGCAATAGCGGCTGCAAAAATCCGACAATTGACTTGCAAATTGGTACACACGTTCTGGCTTTGTTTAGAAAAAACTGTATATTTTTTTATATCTTGATTATGGATTGTGTATAGGGACATGCCAAAGTTTTTCTTATCGTCACGGCCTTTGGTACAAGCATTTAAGAGTTAGAAGGAATTTATACAAGGCTATCCGTTACTAGTAACATATATACAGATAAATATGGAAAGAGAGATACAGCGGGGGGGGGGTAGATGGAGGCCGCTTTTTATATACATTACATAAAAAGAAATAAATAAAAAATATCTGTTGAGTAATGTGTGATGTGAATAAGACGTTGAGGCTTCTGATCTGCAGATCCAACAGTTTACCTAATTTTACTGTAATTCACATGCGCTTTCAATTTTTCATTTATTATTTTGGTCAAGTAGGTTGTTTAAAATAAAGTTTTAGTTGATATGTAAGATAATTCATTTTAGTTGTTTATTTTTTAGTTATTTTTTTCTAAGTTTTTGCATGTATATTTTTTTTAAGTTATTCTGTGCAAAACATAATTGATTGTTACTAGTACATGACACTTTTTTTGATTAATTATGACTGATTAATCCTTTTCAATAAAACAAAACAACAACAATAATAATAATTAATAACTGTTTCTTGTTCATAAACAGTAACTGAAGTAATAGAAGTGACTAATTGCTAAAAAACGTTTTAACCACTCAGTTTACTTTCTACTTTACAAAAAGAATTCAATCCTGACTTAAAAACATGACATATTAAGTATAATAAAATTATAATATAGTTAACCAAAACTTATACAGAACAAAAAATTGATATAAACTTTAAAACTTTTACAAAATTAGCCAATTAGCATAGGTGAAACTACAAAGTAGCCCGAGAAATCTACGAAATTCTAGCCAATGAACATACCGTAATGAGATAGAATAACAGAGTGTGAGAAGGTAAATGCCATTTCTCAGCAGTTTTTCTGAACTTGGTAAAATATAGTACTCCATTTGAATTATTACATTCAACAGAGAAGAATGTATTCGCTCAAATTTGGGTGGTCTTGTATATTATCTATAAGTTCACACCACACAACATGCTTAAACTTATTACAATATGAAAAACAAATATCACAATCTGAATTACAAGTTTTGCAATTTCTAAGTAAACGTCCTTGTTTATCAGAATGTATTTTATTTTATTTTATTTTATTTCTTATTTTTTTTTTTTTTGGTGGGGGGGGGGCTGTAAGTGATTAGCAAATAATTTTCGTATCATATCATCCGTACTATACATGCCTTTATAAATTAAAAAAAAAAAAAAATCATTTTCTTTAATGCAGTTTTAAAGGTATCAATGTGTGCTTAACAGACATTTTGCGTATAAGCGTATTATATTTTAATTACATTGAATGACCCAGCATGCGGCCAAATTGTTATATCGCAGTGAAACGATTAGTGCAGCACCTTTACATTATACAGTTTTAGAATACCAAGTTTGGACCTCTGACCGATTTTTGTTTCTTAGTTATTCTTATAACAGGCACACAGGCAGACGCAGAGATAAACCGCTAAAAATCTGATTTTTTTTTTTTTTTCTTTAGAGGACTTCAAAACATGTAAATATCATAAAAACCCAATTTTAAAAATTCGACCTAAAAATAATCGTTTCTCTACATTATATGGGCAAGATAAAATAAATATTCACTAAAATGCAAGGAATTTGAAAGCGCAAACCCTTCAGGTTTTATTCAAAATATAAAAAGAAAGAAATTTAAATGTATAAGATATAAATTTAAATAATTTATTTTATATCTCAGTTATAACATTTAATGCCTAACAAACGCAATTATAATCTGACTCAGTTGTAAGCATAGGAATAAGTGTAATAATTTCTTGATTTCAGATTTAATGCAGAATGTTATAATTTATAAACTAAACAACGTTTACACAAAATTTCACAAGGATTACAAGAAAAGAAGCGCGCTATATGTATTAAG
The DNA here is from genome assembly GCA_963930645.1 of Salticus scenicus. Taxonomy (NCBI): domain Eukaryota; kingdom Metazoa; phylum Arthropoda; class Arachnida; order Araneae; family Salticidae; genus Salticus; species Salticus scenicus. The sequence continues at coordinate 252,461,806 of OZ005656.1, read as the reverse complement.
AAAAATTGGTTATTCGTGAAATTTAAAACTTAACAAAAATCATTAAAGTTTAAAATATTACAACCATTTGTAAATCCAATATTGTTAAATGGTATTAATTTAAGTCTTTTAGTTTTATATTATATATTGTTATATATTTTTAAATACATCGATTATGATATTTTTCATAACATACTGTCCCCTTAATTAATGAGTATAAATTATCTTATAAATTCTAAACGGAATTTATGATCTATGCAATAAATAAAAATATTTATTCATGCATTTACCTATAAAGTATAATCAATTAGATATTTTACATTGTTTAATTTTTCATTTATAAAAATTATGCTAATGCTACACGGTATTTTTAAAGATTTTTTTTTTCAGTATATGATGTACAGTCGGTAATAAAAGTCTCCTATATAAAAAAAAAAATCCTATATAAAAAAAGTACACTTAAGTTTTGCTAAATAAATCATTGTCGAATCCTGTTCTTAGTCAGTCTAAAAGCAGGATTCGACAAGGATTTATTTAACAAAACTGTATCAAGGGCACATTTTTTGTATAGGAATTTTTGCTAGTGTTCGGAGACTTTTGTTACCGACTGTAGGTACTATGAAGAAATACTGCTTACTTTTGTACAGAAGTCTGTGATGCATTCACTATTACTCATCCGTCAAGTTGCGATGATTTTATTCCAATACTTATAAAAGGGGGGAAATGGAACATTACGTCCTATGTTCCATTACGCCTTACGTGTAAGTACTGTTCTTGAACGAACAGTATTCAGTTCTTGCGTACGGACAGCAGCCACGAAAAATAATTTAAACGCTATATTCACTATGACAAAAAATTTAAACACTACATAGAAGCTTTTGTGACCACTTTATTGGTGATAATTTGCTGAGAATTTTGGAGAAATTTTTTTCCTCCTATTTCTTTCTTTCTTTCATTTTTTTTCTTTTTTTTTCCCCCTTTCATGAAATAGTGGTTAATAGTTGGATCTAGTAATAAACATTTGGCATTAGTTGGGTAATGACGACCAGAATAAGATATCCCAGGGTCCTAATTGATTGTTCTAGCATCCTAATTCTTAATTGTTAAGTTTATTAAAGGAGTTAGTTTAAAATTCCTAACCGTTGGATATATGTTTTATTAGATGTAATTTGATCGAGGAGGTGTACGGAAAAGTTTGTAAGAATTCAGATGTTTTAAAATTTAAGCTTCTAAAATTTATATTTATTTACGTATTTATTTCAATTTATGGACACTTGTCTTACATATCGCTTAATGGTGTATGGTTATTAGTGGCTGAGTTTACACTTACTATAAATGAAAGTGGTACCACAAAACAAAATTTTTATTTATTTATTTATTTTTATTATTTTTTATTTTATTTGTTTATTTATTTATTTAATTTATTTATTTAATTTTTATTTTTTGTTTGTAGGACATTGTTAATTTATTAAAACCTCCCAATTTTTAAAGTCCAATTATTTACAGATTATACTTAAAAAAATTAGAAGTGTAAGTAAAATATCAACTGAACAAAATTAAATCTAAATAGAAGTATACTGAAAGGTGATTGCTCTTATCCCATTTCACCCTACTTTATATATTAAAGTAAATCCTGTAAACAATTACAAATTAGACACCATATTTTACAGCCAAAGGTAATTTTTCAATTTTTCAAATTTATTGTTATTTTTATTTATACTTGTGGATCATTTTACGTTAAATAAAATATCACTCCAAGAGTGAATCTTCTTTAAATAATTCTTCTTTATTCTATATAAAAACAATCACACAAGAAATGTTTCCTTTACTTACATGTTTCAAATGTTTCAGGATAAGAAAATTTTCCTTAGCGATCTCTAGAAAAGAAAATCAGACGAGAATAAACAATTGAGAGAACTTCTCTCTAACTTTACAGGTTTCACCAGAAGAGACACTTAGTTCTTTTTTTCTTTTTTTTTTTTTTTTTTTTTTTTTTCATGATGTACCGTTCAATTTTATGGTTGGCTAAGTCAGTGTCCAGTTTTTCCTGGGTCAAATGTCTGAGACAAGAGACTTTTCTTCCGGAAGTTTGAGAAATTTTCTTTAGTAAGAAAGTTTATTTCCGTTATTTGACTACAATTTTTCCTACATAAAATACATACAATGTATCGGAAAAGTATATGTTAACTTTCGTTTAGTAGAAAATCTCAGTTATAGAGTAATATTTAAAAATATATACATAATAAATATTATTTCGCTGTATTTATTTATTTATTTCCCAGGTTTATGACCTATAGGTATAATAACTTTTGTCTGTATTGATCCACATTAAGGTAAAGACATCAGTGCTCGTCACCCTTAAAATCTGCACCAGTGTTCGTCACCCTCACAAAAGACATGTTAAAAGAAGCATTAATTAACATCTATGGAGTTGGATCCGCTCGAGCTAGATTCTTCGGTTCTAGGGAATCTGGTACTTGTGGTTTCAAATTCATAGATGTTATTAAACGTTTATTTTAACATGTCTTTTGTGAGGATAGCGAACACTGGTGCAGATTTTAAGGGTGACGAGCACCGGTGTCTTTACCTTACATAATTTCATAATAACAATGGATAATTTCTCATACATTTCACGCAACAAACATCCATTCCTAAACAGTGATTCGAACCCAGAATCTGGGAATCCATACATTCCTTTGCATTTTAAATGTTACATCTCTATTATTATGAATGACGATTTACGCATGCACAACCGTAGTAATACAGTAATTAACCTTGAAAAAGAAAAAGATTTGTTTGGAAAATTATACCATCAATAATAATTAAAAAAAATGCAGAATTAATTTGTGTATCCATTATTGTTTATGTGAAAACAAACGTGTATTTAATTAGCTATTGTTGCAATATAAATAGTTAAAATAGCATTAAAAATAAAATTTACATTTATAGATCTATCACGCTTTTGTGTTTCATCTAGCATCGTTTATGTGCACATATTAAAAAAAATGTACTGATATTGAATTTATATTACGTTTATATTTATGTCTCTGCTGTAAAAGAACCTAACAATAATATTAATAAAAAGAAAAAGAAAAAAAAACACAATTGCGTCTTCTACTATAATTATTATTGTTATTTCAAATTTCCACTGAGGATCTGATATTTGGCTGATATAAGGATTAATATTGTGCATTTATGAATCCGTATGACACATTATAAATTGGTGTCTTACCTTAGAAGTGGTATAAACCTATTGAAATCTGCGTATATGCTTATATGTAAAAGAAATAAACAAAATATCCCAATAACAAGACATTAAAAATTAAATTTACATTCATAGAACTTTCATGTTTTTGTGTTTCATCTAGCATCATTTATTTGCACATATTTAAAAAAAAAATGTATTGTTATTGATTTTGTATTTTTTTATATTTACTTCTCTGCTGTAAAAGAACCTAACAATAATATTAATAAAAAGAAAAAAAAAAAAAAAAACACAATTGCGTCTTCTACTATAATTATTATTTTTATTTTAAATTTCCATTGAGGATCTGATATTTGGCTGATATAAGGATTAATATTGTGCATTTATGAATCTGTATGACACATTATCAATTAGTGTCTTACCTTTGAAGTGATATCTTTTTTGGTATAAACCTATTGAAATCTGCGTATATGCTTATATGCAAAAAAATAAATAAATAAATAAAATAAAAAATAAAATAAAATAAACAAAATATCCCAATAAGATCAAAGGAGACAAATAAAGATGTGATTTGATTTAGCATTTTCCAGTGTGTTCTCTTTTTAAAGAGTTTCGCACGGAGAAGTTCCAGAACTATTAGAATCTCTGAAATGTTTTTACAATACGCATTCTTTCAAGCTACAATTTCATTTCTTTCATTACCTGTCCCTATCATTCATCCTATTCTACCTATCAATTTCAAATTTTGTCCAACAGTTTCTTACCTCACTTTATCACAGTAAGAGCATATTTTAACCCTTTATCTACCAAAGATATTTTAAAGTACCTCTAGATTCAAAATTTAATAAATACATTTTGTCGTTGGAATGCCACCGGTACTTTTACGTACGAAATCAATATAATTTTTTATATACTACCTACACAGCATTAGTAATTCCATGGAGTTGTATTCGTTCAAGGTGGCACTGTCATCATCTTTTCTCTATTTCCAACAGTCACTGTATGAGCTCATCACCTATGTTTGAATTTATTTATACATTATCTCGAAAATTGAATATAAGTCACATATACATTTTTTATTGATTTAAAATACTTTATCAATCATAATGCTCCAACTAAAATGAATTTATGTATATTTTTATAATATCTACTACTTATTTTGCAGACTAGTACTTATAAGTACCGTTGGGTCATAACGGATGATGATTGAAGACAAAATTTTGTTTTGCAAATACTTATAATTGATTTTTACGCCTTTATTTAGAAAAGTATTACATATATTTATAAGTGATATTTATTTCATAAATTTAGATTTTTATATTTTAAACAGTGCTTAATTTGTTTTGCATCGTGATACTGATGTTATTAGATAAATGATCAAGAAATTGCCTACTACAAATAGAATGATAACAAGTGTATTATTTTACTGTCGAATTACTACGGAAATGAAACCCGTGTTGTTAAAAGAACATCAAAGGATCGCACTAGGATATATATACCAGCTGTTAATATTTTAAAAGAATACAATGAGCATACAGCTCATCGATAAAGCTCATATGATGTGCTCTATCGATAAAGCTCATATGCTGTGCTCCATAACGATAGAGACAGGAAATAAAAGATATTGTGTTACGGTTGTTTTATGCAATGGTGGAATAAGCTTTGATGAACTGCTAAGTTGCATATATAGGGATAATTGTGCGAGGAATAGAAAAAGTAATTTGAATAGAAAAAGAGAATGTCTCAGTGTTCGTTACCACTTTTGAAACAAGAACCTAAGATGTGAGGACGACTGAAACCTTTTGACAATCCACATAATTACTTACTACAACTTAGAAGGAATAAGGGGAGAGAAAGAATTTTTCTCTGCCAAATGAATTTCGCCTCCAAACTGGAAGATGTCAATGGCCAGCATTTGTTAATTCACGAAGCCACAGCGAATTTTGCTCCAAAAAAGGCATTCAGAAGAGTAAACCTCATTTAAAAGGTATCGTAATTAAAGTGATTTTGTGATACATAGAGTAAAAAAACTTTTTTATCCATATCACCAATTTTAGATAAACAGTGAATAAGATTAAAAACAAATTACATTTAAAACAATTTTAAACAATTAATTAAAACAATTGGTCTTATTCCACCCTTTGTGTACCGATTGTACTTGAAAGTACTATCTCATTCAATTGTCATTAATTACACTGAGAAAAAATTCTGTAACTGACATCTAGAATCGAAATTGTGGCTCTAGAAAAAGTAGTTCCATGTCATCCTTATAAATTCTAGTCCCCTTTGAAAGCGAGTTCTAGAAGTCCATACTAGAATTCTAGAGTGTTTGCCTATATTCTCGAGGGCAAAGTTATTTAAAAATCTCTGCAAATAAATGAGACTGCAAGAGGCGGGTTTCAGCAACTATAATCTTGGTTTATGACCGAATTCTAGAAAATCAAGCGAAAATTTCTCGCAATATAACATATTCAGAATATTCGGAATATTCAGAATATTGCTTCACCATCTAGAAATGTGTGCACTAGAAATTCTCGATTATTTCGTCTATTCAGTTTATTGGCGTGCCTTATGCACATAGCTCGGAAATCCATATTTCTAATTAAGGGATTTAGAAAATGGTCACTTATTCCTTCTAGAGGAAGGCGGTATATATTTTCTTTTCTCAGTGTATTACAATGATTTATTAATGACGAATTTTATTACTTATATCTTTCAATTTGCTCTAAAGTAAACAGAAAGAAAAAAAAAAGAAATATATTTACTACGTAATTCAAAATGTGGTAGATAAAGGGTTAAGCAGCCATTTTATTTCCTTCTCTATTCGTTTCTTATCTGTCATCCTAATGAACTTCTCACTTTGAAATTTAATCCAAAGGTTCATCTGAAATTGTATTATACTGACCTCTCCCTTTAAAATTTCATTTTTTTTTTTTTCTTCAACGAGGATTGTGTGCGAATTGATGTCTTTCTGTAGGTGTTCAAAGGGCCCGAGTAAGGCGATTCCGCAGGCAGTGGAGATGCAGGCAGTGGTGACCTTGATCATTTCGGGCGGAAAAGACGAGGGACCATCACAGAGGTTTAAATTAATTTCAGTAAAATTTCATTTCAAAGCTTTTATTTTTTGAGGTTGTGTTTTAATACAACAAAACGATCAGGACACAGATACCTCTAACGATTATTCCTCTAGCGATCAGGACACAGTGTTCTTCGATTTCTTATAGTAAATAATTAGATACTTCTCCCTTACACGCGTCATCAATGAAATAAATCGACGAAAGAAATTTCTGTACTTCTGAGTACTATTTAAATCTCAAGTTTATTTCTGGAAACCGCACCTATTTTTCCGCACCTAAATTTCAGACCTATCTATCGAGCATACCATTCAATTCTACTTTCTATTTCTAATTATTTCACAGATATGCCATTCCACACTTTGGAAGTCCTTTCTTAAACACCCTGTATATGTACATGTAGTACTTTAATTATTAGATTCATAGTAGCTTTGAGTTTGATCATATCAATTGTTTCATATGAAAATTTTCTTAAATTTAAATGTTTCAAATAATTTAATATCTTTTTATTATTTGTAGGGTAAGTGCAACAGTGATTGACATGATTAGAACAATCTCTGATGTTTTTAATGTTCTAGTCACCAGAAAATATTCTTAGAAATCTTAAGTTAGTACATATAGTTAGTATGGAAGACATTCAGAACCACATATATATTAAAAAATATATATTTGATAACAATTATTATTTTTCTGAATTTTTATTTGACATCCACTCAATGTTCCAGTAATTGTCACTGCCAGTTTTTTCTTTTATTAGTAATTGGCACCCTATGTTCCAGTGTTTGACACTGCTAGTTATTCATTTTACCAGCTATTAGCACCCTATGCTCCAGTGTTTCACATAAAATATTAAAATTCTTATATGGAAAATATATGATTTTATTGTTTTTCTTATTTATTAATTATTTCGAGAGAGATGTCAATTACCTGAGCATACAAATAACTGGAGCACCTACCAGTAGTATAGAAATCAAGCACTTAAGGATCATGCTGGAAGGATCCTCACACTTAAGAGTCATCCGGAAGTGAATGTCCTCTCTTTGTTTATTTACATGTCAATAACCTATGCATAACCCCCCCCCCCTACACCCCCCGGCTCGTCACTTGATTGACCTTGGGGGTTCATTGAGCCCAAATATCAACAATGTACTTATGTGTGTTGTGAAATTTGCGTAAATATGTAGTATAATTGTATTAAAAGCATGCCTTATTTTGTTTATTTACCTTCGCGAGGACATCGTCATGCATCCCGCGACCACGTGCTCATGTTTCATTTTACTTTGTATTACAAGGTTGGGTGATTCTTCCTGAATTTCACTCTTTGATTATTTACATTTGCGGAAGCATCGTTATGCTTCACGCATCTGCACATCCATGTTCCATTTTTACTTTGTACTACAAGGTTGAGTGGTTATTCTTGAATTTCACTTTCATCTGTTGATGTTTTTTTAAAACACGGAAGCATATGTCACAGAGAAAGTACTTTTTGTATCAGTGACCTACATTTAAAAGTAATGTTTTGTTATAGCCTTGAAAGATTGATACATTTGATCGACTGTTATGTAAGTAAAAACATTTAAGTTGTGACAAAAAATAACTTTTAATGTTTTCAATATTGTATCAACAATTTAGATAAAATATTTTATCTTTTTTATTATCAAAAACATGTATGACGTAATCAAATATAGTTGTTTTTTTTTTAATATGGAAAAAAAATTTTAGACTTAAAATATAATGTCATATAATACTAAATTGTAAATATATCATTTGTATAAAAAAAGTTACAAAACATTGTTTAAAAATTGCAAAAAAAAAATTATTTGTAATTTTTTATTTATATTATATTGTAAATAATTTATTATGAAATATTGTAAATTAGTTGTTAAAAATGGGATCAGACAAGATTTGTTTTATTTACTAGAAGAAAAGTAAAGAGTTAAATTTTTATCTGCAAAAGGAGATAACAATTTTTTAATATACGTTTTTAAAACTTAATTTTTTTTTTTTTAACGGTAAAAATAAAACATGACAAAAATAAAGACATACACATATTTGCACATTAAAAAAGGATTTATTACATATTAATTACATAATATTTTGAAAAAATAGATAATTTTCACATGCATTGTGAATTTAAAAGAAAATTATTTATTACATATTAATTTTTTTTTCACAATGTGAAAAAAAAAAAATATTATAAATGCTTTGTTTTATATAAAAGATGAAAACATACGCATGCATATCAGTTTTTAAAAATTGTAGACAGCGAGCATTGTATAGTTTACAATTTATTTTTCCTTGATGAGATTTTATTGCCCAAGATGATCAACTTCTAAAGCACACGAAAAATCATAGTCGACGAATCTTGTACAGTTCACGATTTATTATCTTTGATGTCATTTTTGTAATGCAGTTGACGAACTCGGGATATATACACCAAAAAGTCACAGATGATAAAACACAAGAAGTTGCACAACGGCGAGCACTGTATAGTTTACAATTTATTTTTCCTTGATGAGATTTTATTGCATAAGATGATGAACTTCTAAAGCACACGAAAAATCATAGTCGACGAATCTTGTACAGTTCACGATTTATTATCTTTGATGTCATTTTTGTAATGCAGTTGACGAACTCGGGATATATACACCAAAAAGTCACAGCTGATAAAACATAAAAAGTTGCATGAAACACAGGGTTTTTTTTTTTTTTTTAATCTTGCAAAACAGATACGAAAGAAATAAAAAAGAAATGCATATATAACACGGAAAAGAAAAAACTAATGTCATTGTTTTTGCGTTTATATAATATTTTATTCATCACATTGTTCAACATTTTTATAGTGACCATAACTATTTGTTGTTATGGCATCAATTAAATATTTTTTATCATAAAATGCCGAAAGACTCACTTTATTTTCTACCATTGTATTGATATCATGTTTTTTAGCTAATATCGAATATTGTTGCTGTTTTATATATGTTTCCGAGAATAAAACATTTTTATATGACTCAAATGTTAATGATTGAATGCTAGTTTTTTTTACGCCTTTAGCTTTTTTTTTGCACTCGTCATCTGTAATAAAACAATACATTTTTGCCTTTAAACCGATAAAAGCTTTTATTGGTTTAATAAACTCGCTTTTGAGCAAACCGAGTTTACCTTTGTTTGAATCATTATACATAGGATGATTTTTCGGATAATTACTACAATCCAATATATTTGCAAAGTGATTTTTTAAATCCTGATAGATATCATTTGTTCGGACGTCGATATAAATTGAATCTGTATCAGAATATAAGAGTTGGACGTTGCTCTTATAAAATTTTTTAAAATGGTCATAGTAAAGAGAATACATTCGAAGCTTGCTCAGCTCCAAAACGGCAAAACCTACAAAAATTGGCTTATCGAGAATTAAATTTTTTTTTTTCATTTTAAATAAAGTGAAATCTTTGTTGATAATTTCGAAATAATCGAGCATTGGATTTGACAACAACTTTTTACACTCATCGATGTTTAACGCCCCTTTCAAGTTTAACTTTTTTCGCACATTCTCGCAACATTTACCATAAAATGCGTTGTTTAACTTTTTAAAAAATGTTTTGTCAAAATTGTTGTCTGCTTCGTTTCTTTTGTTATTATTAAATTCTATATAATCTTTTAAGAACGGCGTTTGGGTGAATGCTAATATTCTATGAATTTTTGTAATAATTAATCCGTGTTCGACATAGAATTTTAGATTTAAGTAATGCGTGATGTAATTGTTTTTGTCAAAAAAATTTGGAATTAATTTTTTACACGGAAAAATAGATTTTAAATTGAATTGCTCGCCCATTTGTTTTGCATAGGGTGATAACATTTCCCAATTCAGAGTTAAATGCTCCGGTGCTAAAGGAAAATCATTGTGTGCATCGTGTAACGAAGGCGGATAATGCAAATCCACTTCTAGGAAATAACCAACATTTGAATCGGCGCTTGTTTGTAGAATGTTAAAATTTGCTATTTCGTCTGCAGTTAGCCAAGAAAAGTTATTTTTTGGAAGGGGGAGACATTGAATAAATCCATACAAATTCGTTGCGTCGAATGTCATGATATAATTTTTAGGTAATTTGGGCTTATACGAATTTTCCAACAATGGATTGTTGGCTTTCATATAACGCGTGCCCAAAAAACAGATTCCGCCTCTCATCTGCGATTCGAACCATATATAATCAGTCGCATTGTTTAATAGTTCTAATTCGGTCTTTGTATATTTTAATCCACTCGAAAATGTAAATTGTGAAATGGAAAAAAAAATGAACCGGATCTAGCGAATAATATTTAAATGCTGTGCGCCTAAATGATAGAAATACCTCTGCTAACATAATTACATCTGTATTTTGATATAATTCAAGATAGTCTGAAAAAGATTTACAATTAAACGCGTTAAACACGTGTAATGCGTGTTTATATTCTTCCTCGTCTATATTTTTATTTTCTAGCACGTTATAAAATGCTTCTTTCGGGGGTAACGTTTTTTCTTTTAACACATCGAGCGATTTAAAATATGCATATGGAAATATTCCTTTACGTTTTAATAAATGCGTGTGTTCGGAACCATAAAAAAAAGAAGTCAAAATATTAAAATCATGACCCGAATCGCTTAAGTTTTTTACCAATGTGTGTAAACTCGCATCCAAGAATTGATAAGAATCGATGAATCTGATGTAATCCAAGGAAAAGCTTAAAAATTTTTGCATGTTTGTGGGAATTATTTTTATTTTATTGGCATATTGTTTTGGTATATGTTTCAATATTAAATGCGCATCATAATTTTTAAAATTGTGAATGATGATCGGAATGAAATATGTACTTCTGTAATTCAAATTACATGTATTATGTGCAAACCCTCTAAATTCACCGGTGCCGTAATGGGAATGATCGCGCACTCTCGTTTCGTTTAATCCAAACGGTTTTTTACATATGTGACAATTATTTGCTTTTGTTATGTTGCTTCTTACATTGAGAGGTATTATTTCCTTCATTTTTTCAATGAGTTTATTTACCAAATCTCTAAGCGTATTTAAAAAATGCTCCGCCGCTTGTTCGCCGCAAAAATATTCATGGAATATCGGCTTATCATTTATATCCGTAGCCAATAATGCATAACTGACTGGAATATGGTTTTCTATGGGGGTCGAATAACTCTGCGAACTAGAAGGCAAAACAGTGCTAACTTTTGAAGTTATGCACTCGAAATCTGCAAAGATAACATAAGGATGTTTAACCATTTTTGACAAGTCCGTAAATTTAAGAATAAGATTTTTAGGTATGCTTGTTTTTTGTGCTTTATATAGACCGCATAAACTAACATGATTATTCAAACCGCTTCTCTGACTAAAACCGTTCATACATAATTTGCAAAAGTATTGACGGCGTTGTTTCGAACTTACCAAGCGTTGAAAATTTGTTATTAAAAAGAAATGATTTTTATATAGTAATAAATCGACGTCTTTGATGATAATAACATTTGGGGATATATATAAAGGATAAATTTCCTTTTCCTGATAACCGTATATATTAATACGCAAATTATTTGTTCTTTCAAATGATGGTATTTGGTTAAGCGCTACGGGAAATGTCAATTTATTTGTATTGAAATATTTTATGTAACTTTTGTATGGTCTGTTTTTGTTATTATGCCGAGGATGTAATTTAGCAGCCAAACAATGTAGAAAACATTTGTTGTCGTCGCATTTAATATTTAATAGAGCGCGTTTTGCAGAAAGTTTACGCGGTAGTTTAATATTTTTACACCCGCCCCTGAGTTCTCTATAATTTCCGATACTAACGTCAATGAAAAGAATGTGCTTTATTATCCAACCGCTGCCATTGCGAATGAAATTATCAACCGAATTAAGAATTTTTTGGAAACATCTGTGAATCGCCTGATCGATCATGTAATTAGATAATAATCGTTCGACGTTAGAACAAAAGTAAAAAGTTTGAGTCATTTCATTTTCGAATTCGTCATATTTTACAAACAAAATATTAATACAAATTAGAAACCTCAATCGTAAAATAACATTTCTGTTTAGAAGAGATTTAATAAGCGGCGTAGATTCAAATATCGTTTGATAGAGATCCGTATAATTTTCATCCAAAACAGCGCGATAACTTTCTACATAGCCTCTGTGTGCAAAATCTCTTAGAATAAAATTAATCATTTTCTCACTTAAAAAAAAAAAAAATTAAAGTATGTATGAAATAAATAAACAATTAATAAATAAATTAAAAATAAAGTATATATTTGAATGAACAAAATTTTAAACACAAAAACAATGACTTTTATATATTTTTTTTTAATCCACTGTTTTTTTAATACTTTTTTTAATTTCGATTATGGCCTTTTCCAAATTAGGTAGTTGTTTCAAAAAAGTGATATAGTTCTTAATATATAAGTAAAATTGTACAAATTATACATAAATGAGAATTAGAAGTATTTTTTATGACTTATCAGAGAGCGGAAGTTATGGCGGAACAGGAAAAGATTTATAGTTTTTTAATATTTAAGTAAAAAATTGTGCAAATGAAGCATAAATTAAGATTAGATGGATTTTTAAAGGTTAATCAGAGAGCGGAAGTATTATTCTTCGACCAAGTTTATATTAGCATTATGATCGATAAAATTAATAATATGATTTTTTCCCCCCTTTTCATTCATCTGTTAATATCCGGGTTTAAAATTAGCATAATTGATATAATAGAACCATTCCAGAAACAACTTCGTGAACAAATAGTGTGCTTTTATGTTTCTCGCGACGGATTGTGGGCTATTTCCTGTTGAACTTGTATAAAAACGGTTCGCCTGGAATATTTTACCATTCACTCGGCACCTAATGACTTTTTATGCGTATGTGAATGCTACAACATGGAAGTTGAAACTTTTTAAATGATTTCTCTTTTTTTTTAAATATTTATGTTTAAAATGAAAATGCTAAAATGAAATACACATAACAAAATAAAGACAAACACATATTTGCACAATAAAAAAGGATTTATTGTATATTAATTACATAATATTTTGAAAAAATAGATAATTTTCACATACATTGTGAAAAAAAAATATTTATAACATATTAATTACATTCGAGAATGATGGAGTTTGGAGATCTTTTACTATTTTTGAAATATACAATTGTTGCACACAGATCTTTTACTATTTTTGAAATATACAATTGTTGCACACATATAACTCAGTTCAGTTCCATACATATGAATTACATCCAAGAACGGTGCAATTCGGAAATAATTTCCTCGTCTTTTAATATTTTGAAATATGCAATTTTCACATGCATGCTGCATTCAAGTTCTTCAGAAAATTTCTTTTCTTTGTTGTTGTCAGTAATGCACTCCATTAAATCATCGAACAGTGCATATGAATGCGACAATAAGGATATGGGGTCTCCAGGCTTGGCGGTCAGATATAGGTAGCCATATTGAGTGTCTTTCTTCGAAGCATGCAGTAATCGAACCATGTCCGAACTTTTTAAAATCTTGAAATAGCTGCACGTTTCATTAGGTTGTTGTCCATAACTTATAGATAATTGCATGCAATCTTTCAAATTTTTGAAAAAATTGTTTTGAACGTGTAAAACCTGACCTTTTTCTTTATTCACATCGTCACAACTTTGTTCAGGCTTATACACGCGGAGAATTCCGAACCGTTCCATCCTCGTCGTTCGAAAGCAAACTGATTAATGTGAACTATTCAAAGCGGAGTGCATCTTTATCCAGGCTTTACACTTTTGTTGCTTGGCGTGGGACAAATGACAACATCTCACGGGTTTAAAACGTTGTAACACAAATTGTTTAATAAACTGATCATTTCTTCTTTTTTTGTTTATAATAATATCTTTAAGTTTCAAATGTCTTGCGCGACAGTACAAGAAGTATAAGCAATAATGACCGCAGGTTGTGCTCAATTTGTTTTGAAAACATTCTGTGTTATACATTATTGTGTCGGCATTTCTCTTCAAAAAATTCAAAATATTTTGATTTGTAGGAGCAAGACCGTAACTGTCGAAATAATAAACACTCTTGTTATGAAAATGAATGGCCACCCAATGACTTCCGGGCAACGAGATTGGATCTAAATTTGCAATATACATTGAATAACGAGGATTTCTTTTTCGGGGTAAAATATTCGAAGGGTATATACCTCCGAACGTCGGTCGAATCTTACCATCGCCGCATGCGAGGCGACACAATGTGATAGTGTTCATGTTTTAAAAAGACAAATTTTCAGTGATACTTCTAAAAACTGCTTCACATATTTCATTTTTTTTTTCAGGATGTCGTTGAATTAATTTTTCTGCGAATACATAAAAGTGAGCAATGCGAGAAAGTGTTATGCCGTCGGAAAATAATTCGCCACCAATTTCGGCTATAGCTTCGTCTTTCCATTGAAACTGTTCGACCAATTCTTCAATTTGTTTTCCAGAAAATTGTCGCACTTCATCCATTTTTAAACTTTGAAACTGTTCGATCAGGCTGACAATTTCCTCGTTCATTCTTAAAAATCGGTTGTAATTCCCCGAGATTTGTCTATCTCAACTATGTTTCTGTATTCAGCATACACTACAAGCGTTACCGTCTCTGGCAATGCTGCGTTGAATTTTATGTCAAAAGCGATATTTCCAGTTTTATTTATACTTCCGTGATTCTCACCGGCTGCAAGATCTGGCGTTAAATCAAAAGCATACAAAGTATAACCGTCTTTATATTCCGCATAATTTATGTTAATGTTGGGAGAATTGTGATATCTGTTTAAATCGGTGAAAAGGCTTAAATAACTTCGCGCGTAGGCATCATTTTCGAAGTTGGGCTGATATGGTTTTGAGGGTATCATCTGTCCGCCATTCAACACGCAAAGATAATTTAGACCGTAATGATGAAATTTAAAAGGATTTTTACCGAAATTTCCGTTATATGCTTCGTTAGAAACAAACCCCAATATCAAACGCGTAGGTAGTTGACCTATGAAAGCATTTGCTATAGTAGATGATTGCAAACCGGTTGAAAGAGCAAAGGTTTTAACTTCTACTCTGCGAATGGGTAATTTTGCAACACCTTTCTCCAATGCTTTCTCGTGTGCTATCATCACAGAAGGCGCAACATTGATTTTTCGGATGTACAGACTTGCCGCTTCAATTTTAATCGAATGTGTATCTGTTGTCGACATCAGCGCGAATGCATCCTTGTTCCGTTCTAATTTTATGCGAACGTTAACACCGTTGATTAATAATTTTGGTTGACTAGACAAGTCAAAATGAAGCGGGCCTATGAGATCTATTGCTTTACTTAGTTTACAAGCTTTTTCTCGAGTGTTATAACCTGCATTTGTTAAACTTTTTGTTTTTACATCGTGATGGCCTGCAGTATCTTTGTAGAAGAGGGCGGCGGTCAGCAGACTTTCCTGGGCAGACTTAGAATAGAGAAGCAAGCTCTCCATAAACGCGCGATAAGAATAATTGGCTTGAGACGAAACCTGCTTTTCATTTAAAAATATCGAACATTCCGAAAATAACGTATTTAGAATATAATTTACAGGGGCTACATCATCGGTTGCTTTTAAATCCGTGCCATCGGAATTCATTACTTTAAGTCTTAAATGTAGAATTGCATGAGCCAAATCTACATAGTGTTCCCCGTTTCCGCTAATATAAAATTCGATCGGTGTTTTTTCTGCCAAAGAAGACACAGGATGTATTTCGACAAAGTTGGAATTATCAATTGCAAGCTGCGTCGGATTTAACTGAAACAAGTCTAGCTCACTCTTCAAACAGATTTGCCCGGCCATTATTGCTGCTAATCGAATATGTCTCGTGTTGTCTTGCGACGTTTTGTCTTCGAATGACGCGTTTTATTTCTACGTTTTCTTTTTATACCTTGACCCTGTTGCTGCAATTTTTCAAATATGTCTTTTTGTATATTCTTTGATGTTTCGCCGAAGCGGTTTCGAGCCGAATCTTTAAATGACGTACCACTTGCAACATCCGAAATGACATTTTTTCCAGTTTGAAATAAATTTTTTGCCAAATATCGTCCCGCTCTCATTGCCAGCGGACTGATATAACGTCTCAAATCACCAAAAAACCCATAACCTCGTTGGTGAGCTATCCCTTGAAAATAAGGACCGCCGCCGCCGACTTGCGCGCAATAGTATGCCTCGCAATCTTTTGCATGTAGATGCATTTTCCCTATTGCGACAACTAATGAAACAATTTACGAAATGTGCTTTCTATTTATAGATTTTTACGCCGAAAGGATAAACCGACTATTGTTTTCCCGCCAGTAAATATGATGTTTTTACCCGAAGATGATCGCAATTCTATCTCTATAGTGTCTATAAATTGTTTTCTCAAAGGGAAATAAATCGGTTTGTCATAATGTTTTACAATTTGATCTCCTTTTTCATTCTGAGTTGCTATTACTCTCAGAAGAGGTACATAAGAATCGCCGCAAAAATGAGACTCAACGATGTCAGAATAAATAAATATCTCCGAAACGCCGGCGTCCAATTCTAGAGGATATGTGCCAACGTGTTGCCCGCTTTTATAGTGCGTGTCGACAAATCCTAACATGTCTGCGAGACCGCGTCCGAAAGTTATCTCATGATTTTCGGGTACGCGCAATTCTACTTTAAAATCAGGCAGTTGTCGCAATCGAATTTTATTAAATTGTCTAAACAAATCTCCTGCGGTTTTATATATGCCTGGGTTCACTCGTAAATTCTCATGAACCTTTCTATATCTTTTCACTCTCGGATATTCATTCACAATTAACTTTAGGGTTTCGCCTGCTTCGACATTCAATGAGGAATTAATTTTAAATGATTGTTTGTTTTTAATAAGTTGATCATCGTCTTTACCAAGAACATGCAAGAAAGTTTGAGCGACCTCTTTGGAGATTTGCATTTCTGCATAGTCAGATACTTTAATTTCTAACTCGTCTGAATCCGCATCATAATTAAAAGTTACATAATTTTGAAGATTTAGGTGTTCGATGTTTTTGTTAATGTGTAGAAAAACTAGTCCTTCGTATGCGAAATAATCGACTTCGCTTTTTTTAATAGGATTGATGGGAATGATATGAGTTGTTGAATTTAATGGATTTTTATCGATAACAGTAAATTTTTGACTTTTTTTTTCGTTCGAGCGACGAAACTTTGTAGTAAAAGTTTTTGCTATGATGGTGTCCTCGTTAGGTAAATAAAGCATATATAATAGTTTCGATGTATCAGATTTTTTCAACTCTATTTCAAATCCTTCTTGAATATCGACTGTAACATTTACTCTATCGTGATCGGGTATAAATTTCACGCTCTCCCGATCGGACACGTGTGTTTAAATTTTTTTATTTAGTTCAATAAATAATTCATCGATGTTTTTTCCGGGGTCATATTCGAATCCTATATCGTAAACTCTCTTTTCCAATACACTTTCCGTTTCCTCTTCATATCGCAAAGAATAGTCGTTGTTATGATCGCTAATGTTAAACCAGTTTCGAGGTATAATAATTTCGGATAGACCGACTTCCCATGAATCATTTAATAACAACGGCGATGACAGTTTCGTACGATAGGATGATTGCGTGTTTTGAGGAAAATACTTTGCACTCGCATTGCTAGGAAGCGTAACATAAAAATCATTTATTGCCGCATCCATGACGCTTTTATCCACGAATTATGCGTTTGATCGAAACCCGCCCACTTGACAAAATATTCTTTGTTTCTGCCTTTTCCTCTTGTCTTTAAAATCTTCTCTATCTTCCAAAAGTCGCGAGAAGTTTTTGTCACTTTCTGAAGTTCTGGTTCGTAAAATCTGCCTTTTATACTCGTTTCTTTAAGATCTTTCAAAAGATAGGTGGGTGGATTCGACGGATAGCGCTTATCTATTATAAAAACTTCGTTCGCCCAACTGGGCAAGTAACCTTTGTGAAACGCGCGTTTTGCTTTCGATATTCTAACGCGATCATTGACCTCGAATTTATAACTAGTATTTGATCTGTAGCCGTAAAGTTTTTCGAAAATTTCAGATTCTAAATCCGGTGTCACATTAATCGGAGCATAACCGATGCTGCGGTGTTTGCTCGCGTTGTAACTTTTCATAACATGTTTCAACACGTCTATATATCTGTAAGACCCGGTGTGAGTAAATATACGATAAAGTTTTTCTTTAAGTGTTCTGATAAATCTCTCTGCGACTGCACATTTGTTTTCGCTAAGCGTAGAATAGTGATTTATATTGTGATGTTTAAATAAAGATTGGACTTTTTTATTATAAAATTCTTTCCCTTCGTCTGTTTGTATGTTTGGAACGTGCTTTACCTGCTTCAGTAATTTTTTAAACGCGTCAGCCACGGAATCAGCGTCTTTTTTCTTAAGGGGTATTGCATATGCATATTTAGAGAAAACATCAATTGCCACGAGTATATATTTAAAACCCTTATTATATTTTGAAAGTTTTGAAATGTCAATTAAATCACATTGCATTAATTCTCCGATACCGAAAGCTAACACTCTGCGTCGTTTGAACTTATAGCGCACTGGTTTGTGAAGGGTATAAGCGTCTTGTTTTGTCAGCCATTCGCGAACAGTTTTCAAAGGTAATTGAGCAGACTTTGCCAATCGTGATACGCCTCCGTATGAGCCAGGATTTTCTGCATCATAATAGATTTTTTCTAAAATTTTATCTTTTAAATTGATTGCCATTTTGCCATCTTTTGCGGAGTTTTCATCGAGGATCGAATGCGCTGTTGTGTTTTAAAACGATCTTCTCTTCTTTGCAGGTTGATGGCACGTTTTGTAGACTTACGAAACACGTTCTCTTCGGAATCTTCGCTATCTGACACTATTTGAGAGCGCGGCATTGCTTTCATGTGCGATACTAAATTTTGATTCGCTATCCAGGAAAGAGGAACGTTAATTTCTTTTATGGCTTTCAAGAAATGAAAAAAATGACGCGGTGGTGATGCAGTTTTGGAACTTGTCATGAGATAATGAAAATAATCTATCACACTTGATCCGACTATTGGTTGTTTTTTTTGCAGAAACTCTCCTTTTTCGTTCCAAGAGTATTCTCTAGTTTTCAATTTTTCTGCAATTAGAGATACATATTTCGCAGAACGCTTTGGAATTGTGGACATAATACCTTTCAATATCGGATCCTCAACGATTTGTTCACTTGGCTTGGTGATATTCTCCGGTTCATCTGTTGTCATACTAACGCGAACCGGGTCTGGAGGTGCGTGCACAACCTTGTGGTATCGCATGATAAGTTGGCTCAACAGTTTTACTTTCAAATCATCTGGAATATTTGCTCTCTCTAGTAATGAGTCAATGTCATCTTCCAGACGCAACTCCGGTTTTTGAAGTTGATATGAAGATACCAATTCTTCGGGAATGAGAGCAACTCTTTTGGCCATGATCACACGTCTTAATTACTTCATCAATTTTTTTGAAATAATCGGTCCTAATATACTGCCCAATGCGGATATTATAGCCGGTGCTATAATTGGTAAGAATCCACCTGATTGGTTGATTAACATTTTCTTTTTCTTTTGCGTTGAACAAGTTTTGCTAGAGAGCATTCTAATCAAATTTTTATATTTTTTCATTTTTCTTACGCTGACGGGTATATTTCCATTCAATATGTTCAAACATATTTCGCAGACAGAATCAATTTGTGCCTTATTCGCCGTTTTTAGCAATGCACGTTTTTGCTGCGGATGAGAACGAGACAATATCCGTAAAAAATGATATTGTCTTTGAATGTTCTTTTTCGTCATTTTGGTTGAAATATCCAACAAAATCCGTCCTGAGAGGGAAAAAGACTTTCCCGCATGCGCAACTCCTCTGTTGTTTTTGGATGCAAATCAATGACTAAATAACCAAAAGGTTTGTTAGTCGCTTTTATATATGCATCCATGAAAAATTGACAATTGTGCGGATATATCTGTCTTCCTAAACAATTCACTTGGGAGGCGTCTCTCGCATTTTTAAACAGTATGATATAGTGCGCATTCAGACTAATGTCTCTCATTACTTTCAATCTCGGAAACATGTTTTGTAAAATTAGTATAACACTGGTTCCGCAATGGTGGGATGCTGCAGTAAAAAGATCCGCTATTTTGTCGTTCAGATGATGCATTAAATCATCAATAACAATCAAATCGCCTTCTTCATAAGTCGTTGGAAGCCCTTCTATAAATTCGATGCAGGGTTCGTTTACAAACCAAGGTGCAACATATGAATAACACCATTTTACTTTCTTAATTTTTGATCCGTAAATGTTATTATGAATCATTTTCCGAACCAAGGATGTTTTACCGGATTGACTGGGACCGACTATGAGACATGAACTTGGGTGTCTTAAACGTAGCATATTTTTCCGTAATTATTATTATTTTTTAGCTTCAAATCCGATAAACGCATCGTCGCATGCGAAAACAAAAAACTTAATGTTATACCATTCTGTTTTTATGCTAATTTTATATATTTGACGGACAATATTTGCAGACTTTAAAAAATTCTTTTTCATTCATTTGAACGCCGGTTCTATTGGCTTTCAAAACATTATTTTCATTCTTCCAAAAATAGCGTATGTCATATACATTATTATTATTTTTTCTGCAAATATGGAAAAAGATTCTTCGACCTATATAATCCGAATGCGAACAATTAGAATTTTTTAGATCTACTTGATAATTATCCTTTACACAATAATTCCAATGGTTTAATATATAATATAAAGAAAATGAAAAACTAAGTATATTCAATGCGCACAAAACTAAATAAAACGAGACATGCTTTTTAACGTTCATATTTTTTTTTTCTTTCTTCGAAAAATAAATCACGTCAGATGCGATTAAAGACTTTCACCGTTTATGAGAACTTGCTTTTCATGCGCGACTGATTTATATTAGCATTAAGAAACACAACATTCGACCTTGCGGTGAAAGTAGAAAAATAAGATCTGTCACATGGATGCATGAACCGTAACGATGTAAATAAACAAAGAGCGAATCTTCTTTTCATGCACGACTTATTTATATTAGCATTAAAAGTCATCATTCGACCTTGCGCCGAAAGTAGAAAAATAAGATCTACCGCGTGGTTGTATAGACCGTGACGAGGTAAATAAACAGCGTAAGACATGCTTTTAATACATTTTATACTACATATTTAGCAACACACATAAGTACATTGTTGACATTTGGGCTCAATGAACCCCCAAGGTCAATCAAGTGACGAGCCGGGGGGTGTAGGGGGGGTTATGCATAGGTTATTGACATGTAAATAAACAAAGAGAGGACATTCACTTCCGGGTGACTCTTAAGTGTGAGTGATCCTTCCAGCATGATCCTTAAGTGCTTGATTTCTATACTACTCCTACCCTATCACTTTTATTGTAAATGCTGCACATTGCACTTTTGATAGAAATTGTGTTTAGTTTATTAAATTTAATTTGTACATTTATGATACAACAAAATGATTTGAAACACAATTTGATAATACTTAAGCACAGGTTTAAATTCCAATAAAAATTTTAAAATACTTTATTTTGTAGCTGCAAATTGTGCATATCATGTTATATTCAAATTCTAATTCTAATTAAATATAAATATAAATAGGAAATTTTCAGTTAAAAATAATATCATTTAGTAATTTTCTATGGTTCTGCATAGAGTAATATAGGTGAATTTAAAATTGAGTAATTTTATGATCATTCTCCGGCTACTTTAATTGTTAGGTTCAAAGTAGCTTTGGGTTTGATTATATCAGTTGTTTAATCTGGAAATTTTCTTAAATTTAAATATTTTAACTATTTTAACATCTACAGTGGTGGTCAAAATTATAAGGAAAAGGGAAAAATCGACAAATCTTGGCTACCTTTCTCCGGAAAATTATCCAAATTTTATGGCTGGGAACCAATCATAAATGAAGCTTATTTTATTAGTATTTATAGAAATGTATGGAAATTTGCTATTCATAAAATTTGTTTTGGATTTAGGCAGCTTTGTGACATGGACAAAATTATAAGGACAACTGTTCATTCTCAATGTA
Organism: Salticus scenicus; assembly: GCA_963930645.1. NCBI lineage: Eukaryota > Metazoa > Arthropoda > Arachnida > Araneae > Salticidae > Salticus > Salticus scenicus. The sequence goes on along the minus strand of OZ005656.1, from coordinate 252,439,440 downwards.
TTTTATTTCTTAGATTCTTAGTAGCTTTGGGTTTTATCTTAGCAATTGCTTAATCTGGAAATTTTCTTAAATTAAGGTATTAAATATTTTAATATCTATTTATTTTTTGTATCATTTTTATTGTAAAAGCCGCAGATTGCGCTTTTGATAGAAAAAATAATTAGTTTATAATTAGATTTATTCATTCATGATACAGTAAAATTATTTGAAACACAATTGGCTTATCACTTAAGCACAGATTTAAATTTCAATAAAAACTTTTAAATACTTTATTTTATAATAGCAAATTGCGCATATTACGTTGTACTAAAATTAAAATTAAAATTAAAATAATATAAAAATGTCAATGAAAAATAATATCAATTATTAAATTATTATGATTCTGTGCGTAACACAGTTAAATTTAAATCTAGCATAACATAGTTAAATTTAAAATTCAGTAATTTCATGATCATTCTCAGGCAACTTTAATTATTAGATTCATAGTAGCTTTGAGGTTGATTGTATCAGTTATTTAATCTGGAATTTTTTCTTAATTTTAAACATTTGAAATATTTTAATATACATTTATTATATATGTATTTTTATATGTATATATATATGTATAACGAAATATATCAATAATAACATATGGATATATCAAAGTAATATTATACAGAATTTTATTCGATTTGTTTTAGAAAATATTAAAATAACCGTATTTTAGCGCTTCGTAATAATTATAAAAATACATATAATATTTGCTCTGCAGTCGATATAAGTTTTTCATTAATTGTTTATGTATGCTCCGCTTCGTTATGTTGAAAGAGACAACATTGCTAAAGCATTATATAAAAGTAATTTTCAATATTGTGTAGATTTTCTAATAATGTTTAACTTTTTACTTGTAATCTAATCAATATGTAACACATGTAAGAGGATAAATACGATTTTAAGGGCCCGCTTCGCTCACCGCCGCCGACAGCCGAAGCTAATGTTATTTTATGGAAATTTTTCTTTACAAATAACTTATTAACTAATACATATTTTTAAATTCTGTTTTCACATTCTGAAAATTCCCAGCTGTTAAATTGACGGGCCTTTTTTTTTTTTAAATATTTTTTTTATTTTTTACATTTTATTTTGAAGCTGCAAAATGCGAATTTTCAATTTGTGAAATTTTTTATTTTGCAATTTCAAAATAAAAAATTTAAAATAAAAAAAATTTAAAAATATGTATTAGTTAATAAGTTATTTATAAAGAAAATTTCCCCATAGAATAACATTGGCTCGGGTTTCCGGCGACGGTAAGTGAAGAGGGCCGTTAAATGTATGTTTTCAAAATTTTTGACATTATTTTTTCTTCCGCGAAAAAGTATTCGAATAAATTTAATACTAATGTGAGAAATGCCGCGTTGGTTATCAGCCAGGGTAGCTCATTGGTTTGAGCATCCGCGCGTTAAGCGAAAGGCCTGGGTTTGATTCCAAGCTTTGGTTTTTTTTCAGATAGTTGGTAAAAAATCAGTCTTCCTATCGAAATAACTGTATTTTGTTATAATAATGTCTTTTAAAAATATTTCCTTAAGCAATATAATATATGAACGTGTGTATCCATCAAAATTTATATGCTAAAATTAACGAAAAATATTAAAATCATTAAAATTTTTCGTGGAAACAAAACATTTCAAATCAATGGTTTAAAGTAAAAGTAACGTTGAAAAGTTTATTTAAGAAGTATTTAAGTTAACACTGGATTGTTTTTTAAAGCGAAATTTTTCTATTTGTATCTTTTTCGAACTATAAGTCAAACTTAATTACGTAAATCTCTGCAAATTAATGTGGTAAACAGTAGTTTTTCATTTTATTCTGTTCATTAAATGTGATTAATGAGATATTTTAGAAGTTCATTTTTCAAAATTAATAAATTGCTCCTTTGATAGTCGAAAAATTTCCTTCTCAAGCATGACTTACTTTAAAAATTATGGTTTTTAAATTAGTTTTTAATACACTTAACGAGTGAAAAATAGACCATTTTAGCGGCTGAACAAAAATAGCATTTAAAATTGAAAAATCTCTTACACATTTTTTTTTTTTTTTTTAATATGATTTTATATTTAGTGTTTTTATATAACGTTTAATAATTTCTTTAATCTCTGATATCTGAATATTGAAGAGTTTTTTGAAGGGCGTTTTAAGTTTTGCAAAAGAATAACTGTTCTGGAATAAAATGCGGTATGTTAATTTTTTTTCTAAAGTTTAATTTCTTTTAATTTACTGTACACGAAAAGAATGCTAGGAGAATTAAATATATATATATATATATACCGGGTGATCCAAAAGTCAGGACAAACTTTAAAAATGAATAATTCGAAAACGAATCAAGATTCAAATATACGGTTTTCACCAAACGGATGAAAAAGAAACCGGGTTTTGTATGGCAACGAAAATAAAATTAGTTCTGTTGGCGACCAACAGATGGCGCTATAGTGTTTTATTTCATCAAAAGATGATTTAGAAATGAAAAAATGGTTGATAACTTACAAGTCAGCTTAATTACAGTTAATTAGTACTACTACAATAACTGCTCAATGTGCTGTCCATCATTCAGAAGTACAGCTGTAATTACACAGTAAGTACACAGTACGATTCACCACACCGTTCACATGATTTAGTAGCATTTCTTGCGTTATGGCAGACACATTTTGGCGGATGTCATCTTTCAGTGCTGCTAGTGATTCCGGTTGGTCGCGGTACACTTTTGACTTCAAGAATCCCCACAGCCAAAAGTCACAGGGTGTCAAATCGGGAGATCTTGGAGGCCATGCGTGATTAAAGTAGCGACTGAGAATGCGATATTTCGATGCATATAAGCTTCGACAACCATTACCTGCCGCAGTTGCTCCTTTTTATATCGTTTGTTGCTTTGCATAATCCTACATCAGAAATCCGAGAGCGCCATTTGTTGGTCGCCAACAGAACTATTTTTTTTTTCGTTGCCACACAAAACCCGGCTTATTTTCCATCCGTTTGGTGCAAACCATATCTTTGTATCTTGATTCGTTTTCGAATTATTCATTTTTAAAGTTTGTCCTGACTTTTGGATCACCCGGTATATATATATCAAACGTATTTTAAACAGCAATTTAAAAATTTTCTGCGGAAGATTGCAGTACAATGTGGTGCTACAAGTATTACCTACTAACTGCGTTGTATATTTAATTTGTGATAAAATAAATTTACTGTAAATTAGAGTCCTGCGTGGGTCGGGTTTTACCCGACCATAACCCGACAGATGAATTTTATATCAACCCGAAACACGAACCGAAACTGACAAAAAAATTTTCCTCAACCCGAAACTCGACCCGAACCCGACAAAAAAATTTTCATCAACCCAAAAACTGACCCGAACCCGACCCGAAACCCGACTTATCTAACCCGAACCCGACCCAAAATCCGAAAAACTAATCAACATAACTTATTCATCTAAAAATCATGCAAAACAAGGTGAAATGATATAACATGATATAAAATAATGTACATTTTCATTCTCACACAGTTGGTAAATTATAAAAAAAACTAGTATGTTGCGGCCACCACAAGGCATTCTTCTATATTTTTCTGTCAAATTCAGTAAGTGTGAATAATTTATTAAAACAATTATTAAAAAGTTTAACGCGATGAATGCAAATAATTTTCATCTTAGGGAAATCTAACACTAAATATCCAAAGAGAGACAGTTTTATCGTCTATAAATAACTTCTTAAACAATGCGTTTTTATAATGGTTATCTCACATATCATGGTTCGTACAGTTATATAGTATAGAAGCTGAGATATAGCCATCCTTTTATCGATTAAATTTGCAGTATAACAGCGCCACCTATTGGCCGACAAGCATTCAAACTAAGTCAGCATAATGTCTCATAATCGCCTTCTTACATATTAAGTTTTGTTTATTTTATAGAACCTGATATATAGCTTTCCTTGTAATGGAAATCGCTGTGTAGCAGCGCCACTTGTTGAGCGGTTTACACCAAAAGTTGACAGGCGCTAATATATATTAAAGGCCACCTACATACAAATTTGTATGAAATTCTGTGCAGTAGTTTCTTGAGATATAGCCATTCCTTAAATTGTGGAAATCGCTGTGTAGCAGCGACACCTGTGGCTAATAGGCATTCAATTTGAATCAGCGTAATATCTCATATTGGTCTTCTCACATATCAGGTTTTGTTGGATTATACGCAATGAAACCTGACATATAGTCTAAACCTCTCAAAACTTGTAAACCCGTTGAAAACCGGAAGACGAAAATTTTTACGAATTCAATACTTTCTTCGATTGAATATAGAAGAAAGTAAAAAAATAAATAAAATAAAATGTAATTACTGATTGTATTGAGTTAAAAATTTAAAAAAAAAAAAAAAAAACTAAAACAATTTTTTTTAATAATAATGCTTGAACATTTATGCGAGTTCTGAATTTCAAGATTACAAAAATATGCTTCACTTTCAATGTTAGTAGTTCGTTGTTTAATGCTTATATTATGAAATATATATATATACATATATATATATTTCTTTATTTATTGTTTTTGTTCGACATTAATGTTTATAATAATTTGGGTAGCAGGGATATATGATTTACAATTGAACATCTGCTTTCCCACAACCACTTTCAATCCACACGATCAGCAAATTATCTTCTTAGAGTTGCAATTTTAGGCGTTGTCTATTTGTTCTAGAGAAGACGTTAAAGAATATTATCACTATACCTTCATGGAATCCGTTTCCTAAATGTGTTTATTTCACATTACTTTTTAATTTCTTCTGTATTCAATTGAAGAAAGTATTGGAATCGTAAAAATTTTCAGCTTCCGATTGTTGATGGATTTACACGTTTTGAGGTTTCCAGAACACAATTTCACTAAGTATTCTTAGAAAATATCTATCTGTCTGGCTGTGTGTCTGCGTGAAAAAAAAAAAAAAAAAAAAGTTGTGCGACTGTAACTCGGGAACTACTGCAGTTAACTGGATATAAATTTATATGCAGATGTAACTTGACCTAAATTAGCACCTATCAACTTTTCGTTTCAATTTCTTAACAAGTGGCGCTGCTGGACCGTGATTTTCACAATTTCAGGAAAGGCTATATCTCAGGAACTACTACACGATTTTGTATATAAATTTATATGCAGATACACTTTGACATAAGTTAGTGTCTACCAATTTTTGTGTCAATTGCTCAACAGGTGGTGCTGTTATACGTCGAATTTCGCATTTTCAGGGAGGCTATATCACAGGTTCTGTTGTGTATAATCAAACAAAACTTGACATGTATCAGTGTAGCAATTATATGACATTACGCTGATTCAATTTGGATGCATATCAACCAATAAGTGGCGCTGCTATAGTGCAGTTTTCCATGAGAACGGGATGTGGCTACATCTCAACTTCTATGGCATATAACTGTACGAACCCCGATGTATGAGGTAACCATTATGAAGACGATTTTTTTATGACTTTATTTATAGAGAATTAAACTGTCTTTCTTTCCTTATATTTAGTGTTAGTTTTTTTTCTAAATGTAAATCATTCATTATGGTAGATAATTTTAATAAATAATAGTTTTAAAAAAATATTTTTACTGAGCGAATTCCTACAGAAAAATATAGAAGAAAGTTTGAGGTGGTCACAGCATACTAGCTTTAAATGAAATCACAACAAGTATTTTCTTCTATATTTGCTGTATAAACAAGTATAAAAGGAGGAAAATTCAAAATTCCGTTTCCGAGTCCGTTTCCGAGTACAAAAGTCCGTCAAGCGAGGATTGAATTTCATTAAAAGTAAAGGTATTAAATAAATAATAAATAAATAATAAATAATAAATAATAATAATAATAATAATAGTAAACTAGTATGTTGTGCCTACCACAAGACTTTCTTCGATATTTTCTAATACAAATTCGCTCAGTACAGATAATTTACTAAAGCTATTATTTATTAAAATTACCGACCATAATGAATGCAGACGATTTTCATCTTAGCGAAAAATTACATTGTACAAAGCAAGCCAGTTTTATTCTCCATAAATAGTATATAAAAAAATGCGTTTTTATAATGGTTATTTCACTTACTGTATAGCAGCGCTACCTTTTGAGAAATTGACATAAAAAATTGATAGGGACTAGGTTTTTGTCAAGGTGCATCTATATATAAATTTATATGCAATCCTCTACAGTAGTTCCTGAGATATAGTATTCCCTTAAATTGTGGAAATCACTGTATAGCAGCGCTATCCGAAGGGCACCAAAAGTTGATAGGCACTAATTTATTTCAAGGTGCATTTATTTATAAATTTATATGCAATTATGTGCAGTAGTTCCAGAGATACAGTCGCCACAAAATTTTTGTCACTCACATACAGAGACACAGACTGATATTTTCTAGAAATAGTCAAATCGTGTTCTGGACTTTCAAAACGTGCAAATTCATCAAAAACCGGAAGTTGAAAATTTTTACGAATCTAATACTTTCCTCTATTGAATATAGAAGAAAGAAAAAAAAAAAAAAAAAAAACTTGTAAACTGCGAAAACTTTTCAATTTCCAGAATGTAAAAGCGAGGTTATGCTGTATTTGTATTTCTTTAATTTAGATATTAACAACAGTCGAGAAAGATTTATAATACTTTTCTAATTTTCATACAATTTCTACAAAAGATACATATTAGTTCCGTTGAAGAAAAGGAAACAGATCAAGATACAAATACAAATCTATTTTTCTGGCGGATATCCGGGGATACGTATAGGGAGGTCAACCCGACCCGAACCCGACCCGCATAAAAAAAAGATCAGTCAACCCGACCCGAACCCGACCCGCAGCAGAAAAAATTCTGTTAACCCGACCTGAACCCGACTCGCGGGTTCGGGTAAAATTGGGTTACCCGACCCGGTGCAGGACTCTACTGTAAATAAAGAAAGCATGTGTCCATCAATCTATATATTAAAAAGAAAATATTCGGATATGTGTTCGTTATTCCATAGCCTCCTAAACTCGATGCCTGTCGCGTGGCTCGGAAACTTAACAACAATTCAATCTGTAGACAGCGCCACCTGGTATAGATATCGCGACTTTTTTATTCAACAGCCACCAAACATTTTTAAAAGTAGGGTTTGATATACATAAAAGGCGAATAGAAACGAAGAAAAGTCGATTATATATATATATATGTATAGTATATATCTCTTCTTAAAATTATTGGGGACAGTTGAAAAAAAGTCGCGCAATCTGTACCAGGTGGCGCTGTCTACTGCTTGAAATGCTACAAGTTTCCAAGCCACGTAGAAGGCATCTAGTTTAGGAGGAATTGGCAGTACAATGTGGTGATGCAAGTACTACCTACTGACTTTGTTGTATATTTATTTTTTTTATAAAATAAATTTACTGTAAATAAAGAAAGCACTTTGTTTATCAATCTATATGTTAAAAAGACAATATTCGGATGTGTGTATACACTAAAAAACAAATAGACCAATTTACGTTCGTTTTTTTTTTTTTTTTTTTTTTTGCATGTTATTGATATTGCCCATAAAAGACGTAAGTTAGATGTCCTAAATCGTGACGTCTTCTTTTTAAGCTACCATTTTATTTCTTTCACCTCTGTGCCTACTTGTATGTTGCTGAGCCCATAGGTTTGAAATTTCAACGATTAGTTCCTTTGCCCCCTTTAACAAAATGGTCCTTTTTTTTTTTTTTTTTTTTTTTTTTTTTTTTTTGCAGCCGACATTTTGTCTCTTTTAATAACAGGAGATTTGGCGTTGGAATATTAAAACCCGAAAAAACTACTACGTCAGAAACGCCAAAGAAAAATATTGGAAATGCATACAGCTGTTTCGGTAGCCTATAGCGTACCGTCTTCAGTGCAAAAAGGATTCTGAATCAGGACACGTGCTCGTATATATAGGAAAGGGGCCGGATTTAGTTCAACCAATAGGATTACGGGAAAGGTGGGGAGAGTGGCCAATAAGAATTTAGGAAAGTTAGCTCTGTAAACAGAAGAAAAATTAAGAAAATGTGGACTGAATATAAAATTTCCAACAGTCAGACAAATAGGGAATAGCGAAATCACAATTTACAAGGTTTTTAAAATTTTTATAAATATGAAAAGCTTCAAAGAAATCGAGTTCATGAATGGATTTAGGTCTGCAAATTATTTTAGCTGAATTAAATTTTAAATTATGATTTTCTTCCCAGCAATGTTTAGAAATAGCCGATTTATTGGTTTCTTGTTTGCGGACGTAATTCATATGTTCTTTAAGACGAAATTTAAGACTGCGTTTAGTTTGGCCAATATATGATAAACCACACTGACAGGAAATACTATAAATGCCTCAAGAATTATGCATATCATTGGGATCTTTTAACTGAGAAAAGGTGAGTTTATTGGAAGGCGAAAACATTACTTTAAAATCATATTGTTTGAGAATTTTAGCTGAGGTTTGACTGGATTTAGGAAAATAGGGACACAGAAGAACTCCACTTTAGCACATAACCGACACATGCATACATCTGCTGTACAAACATTTTTATACTAGACTTTTTTTTCTCAATGAAAGCTCAGTTTCATTGTGAATTCAGAAATTTTTTCGTCTTATCCACCTTTGTAGAATAGAAAATTAATAAAAAGGCTTTTTAATTGAATATCAAGATGCTACTTTATAATGTCAATAACATAATAGTAATAATAATGATATTGATGATAATGATAGTGATACAAATTTATTTAACACTTTCATGACCGCATAGTGTAGAATTTAAAATTAATATTCCGACTTGTAGGGGTTGCATGTGGTTTGCAAGACGAAATAGTATATGACTGCTCCGTAAATACAGATTTGAGAATAAATAAGTATTTCTCATACACTTAATTATTTTCCCTTCTATGTTCCAAAAAAAATAAAAAATACCAAAGTGCAAGATTATTGTGTACAATTTTTAGCAGTTTTACAACATGTAAATTATAAAACTTATGAGCATGGATAAAGTTACATATTCCTAAATGACATTATTCTACTTTACTTGTTATGCATACATTAAAAAAATTAGAAAACTCAACATTCATATAGATTTTAAAGTTTTTTTTATTTTTTTATTTATTTTTTTTTATTATTATTATTCATTATATAAATAACGCATTTACAGTTTTTACGAGATTCGATTTTTTGTGAAAACCTACTAATGTAGTTTACAATTAAAAAATGTGAAGTACTTTAGAATAAGTCATGCATGTTTTATTTATTCAAAATGTTCTTTGGAAAAAATGGATTTTTAAAGTGAAGAAACCACCTCTACAAAATCCAAATAAAATAAATTTATAAAGTAACATTCATTACAATGAAAGAACTTACTTTCTTTTTTAAAAAAAATTCTAAACTATACACATTCTAAAGTCGGATTTTTTATTCCTTGAAATAGAAAGTACGTTTTTACTCTCATATATAAGATTGTTATTCTTTTTTCCGATTCAGGTATAATGGAAGAAACAATTTTTATCTGCGTTTCCAATTTTCCGGCTCGTTTGACGGCGTTGCACTATTCTCAAGTGGTCTGTATTTCGAATAAATGTTACGGATGCAGAATTTCGCTTTGCAAGCATTTTTTCTGCTAAGACAGTGTTCATGTTTATGGAGTTTCATTCAGACTTTTTTTCTTTATAAATACAAATTTATGTGAAAAGTTGTACAATTACTTGATTACTTTAAGGAATTACTTCTTTCTAAAGATTTTACAATATAAGAAAGTTGCTTTATAAAGTACATATACACGCTGATATAAGTTTAGAAAAGTAAATGTATAGCAAAATAAAAACGAAGAATATTTATGCTCATATAATTATGTATTAATATATTAATAAAAAATAGGCAAAACAAATATACATGTAAGTAAAAAATATTTAATAAGGCAGAGCTGTAAACTTTTATAATTTATTCTGGAGAATTGTTAGCCCAGCTTTCATTTCATACCACTTTTTGTTTAAGAGATTTTCTTTTTTCATAGTAGTTATATATTGAGAAAAAATATCCAATGAATAAAGTGGTGTAAAATAAAGATGTGGCTAAAAATGCTGCAGAACATATCATATTTCGTGTGTCCTTGATATTTGAATGCTGACCATTATAGCCATGAAAACAATGCGTAGGCGTAACGTATATTTCCCATTTACACAACTATAGTGTCTAATTCAGAACTGCCATCCTAATCCGGTAAATTGTTAGTACCGCCCATTTTTCTACACCACTTAATTTTTAGAATAAATTTCTTCTTAATTCATCGTAGATAAATTTGAAGATAATTACTCGAAACATTAAGTGGTGTAGAAAAAGGGGCGGCATTAACATTTTGCCGGATTAGGTTGGCAGCTCTGCTAATTTCTTTCAAATAAAAGGCTCTGTACTTTTTTTTTCAATTCGAACTATTTTTTACGTATAATTTTGTAGTGGTTGTTTAAAGATTTCCCATTCTCAAAATACGTATGCACACATATACACACATACGCACACATATGTATACAAATGCATTTGCTTAATTATACATATCTAGCAAAATTGATAACGTTCCATTTCAATAGGGGACGGGATTTGTGCCATCTCGGAAAAAAAAAAAAAAAAAAAAAAAACAGAAACTAATGTTTTTTAATTAAAGATCTGGAAGGATCACAACAAAGTACGTTAAAAAAGCTCTAAAATATCACACTATATTCCATTCTGTTTTCACAGACGAGTTACAATAAATAAAAATGATATATAGATAATGATCGAGCTTTTGAAAATAGGATTACATAAAAGTTTGGTTCAAACATAAATTTATATGTGTTTTAAGAAAAAATATATATATTTCCTTGTTTTTAATTTGTATTCAGCACTAAATGTGGCAGGGATAGTAAAAATCGTTTTTGACATATGATTTTCACTTTCTAAAAATCCAGAAATCTACGCAAACACAAAAGAAATACATATTTCTATGTATAAATTAGGATGACATTGTGGATACTGTCTATATGCCCTAAGTAGTTTAAGCTGTTTCTTCAAACAATATTTATCTTAGCGATGACTCAAATTTTGTATAATTATCTGAGTCTGACGTCGAGTAACTTTAACTGAAAATTATTGAATTAAAAAATCTCGAAAGTTCGATTATGTCAACATGTAATGTTTAGCAGTGCTTAGAGTGTCTCACAAGAGTTAACAGAGAAACATTTCATAAATCAAATTTCTGGTTACGATTTTCTATTTCTGCTTCATAAAATCGATCCATTTTTTGACGCGGGTGGTTAAAAAATGTTATGTATAAACAATATTAAGAATAAAAGATCAAGATGCAAGCACGAAGTTATTATTTCAGCCATCCAAAAACTAGTTTTTGTCAGATAATTTTTATGCTATACATTTGGTTTTACTGGAACGAAATCGTTTACAATAGAAAGTTATTAGAAAAAAAAAACAGTATATAACTCTGTAAAAGACTATGTGCATAAAAGTGTACAACGGGATAGATGAGACCTGCATTAGTTTAAAAAAATTTAATTGAATTATGTTACATGAAGACAATGGTACTAGATCACACGTATTTTTCCAACGGAACAGAAACCAGTGTTCCCAAATTTTATGACTTTTTTATTCTATTTGCAGCAATAAATTTTAAATGTAATATTTGCCAAATCACTTCGAATATTAATCGTTCACTATGTATTGGGTTGTTTGGAAAATAATTTCGTTTTTTCCTTTTAAAATAAAAGACTATTTTCTTTTATTGTATAAACATTTTATTGAATTATATATTCTCCACTTTGATCGGTTTCATAGCGATCTCACGAGTTGTTATTTGCCAGTTTTCACAAATCAATACTTTATTTTGTCTTCATTAGCATAAACTGGTTTTCCAGAACGTAATGCATCTTTAAAGTCGAAATTGACGTAACAAAATTTGGTAAATCAGTTTTTACACTGAAGTTCTTTAAATAAATTTTCTGTGTACACATCGTATACTTTTATCCTTGTTTGAACAGAATTTTCGTCTTTTTGATAGCGAAAAGAAAATATGCCGAAAAAGTCTCATCCTATTTTTCTTTATTTGGTAGGGCTTTTCATAAGCAAGCCTTGCCATATCAGCTGTCACAATATATAATGGTAATGCAGCTTAATTGTGAAGATGGTGTGAAAAAAATACAATTAAGTCCTCTGCTGGGAAAAACTATACTTTCCGAACAACTCAATGTATCAAATATCATTTCTCAAAATCATTGGTGACTATTGAATAAAAAAAAAAAAAAAAATCTGGCTATACCGAGAGATACTTTTAAAACTTCACTGAAACTTGTTTATTAATATGCCATATTACCATTTATCCCGATCACTTAAAAATACTTTACTAGGTTAAAGTTTATTTTTTTTATATAAAGTTAAAAATTGCCTTGATTAGTTCTTTATCAACATCCTTATAACTTTTATAAGTAAACGAATATGCAACAACCGAAAAGGTAGTAAAATAGCATCTTACAGATTGGGACTTATTATGGAAATTAAATATAAGTTTAAATAAAAAGACGTGATTTTACTAATTTTACAAAAATTGGGCGTATATTTGATACGACAAAATATTATGTAGCATCACCGATATTCAAATTATACGCTTCTGTTTCAATGTTAGTTAATACGATTAATATTTGACTTAATTAAATTTTTATGTTGGATTTTCTATACATATAAATTGCATAACATCTTTAATTTTTAATGACTTTAAAAAAGTGTACAATGAATATACAATAAAGTATAAAATGTAGTTTTCCAGTACACAATATATGATAATTTGTGACATAATTCTGCGTTAAAAATGATGAAAATGAAGAGGAAAGCTTCAGAGCGTCGAAACTTACAAACAGTTTATGGAATGATATATATATATATATATATATATATATATATGTATGTATGTATATGTATATATAACATTGTATTCTTGTTCGAAAATTTAAACATCGGTAGTTTAGTAAAAAGTTTAAGGAATGAGTAATAATAAGTTAGTTTCTACTTTAGTTTCTATTTTAGGGTTTACTTAATAAATGTAAAAGGAGGTTTTACTTCGACGTAAAGTATATATTGTTATTCAATTTGTCTAAACTTAATCGCATTTATTATTTATTTATTTATTTATTTATTTATTTATTTATTTATTCATTTTTTTTTTTTTTTTTTTTTTTTTTTTTAAGAAAGTAATATAAAATATCATTTTATTAATAAAATGTCAAAATTGTTCAATTTTATTTTATTTTATTTATTTATTTATTTATTTTTAAATCACAAATTAATTGATAAAGCTAGATTGATTTTATTAGATTTTTTTTTTTATTTATATAGAATTTAAAATGTTGCCAAGTAATGTATCTTCCTAAAAATCTTATTTTAATTACATAATTGTTAACAAATTTTAAATCTGTAAAATTACTTTTCAGTTAAAATTTGCGAAACATTTTTGAGAATCTTGATACAAAAAATAGTCATATTTTTATTTATTATAAATTAATAATTATCAATAATAATCTTTTTAATTATCTTTATTTAGTTGTAATTAAAAAATTTCCTAAAATTTCCGAACTGTTGCATGCGACACATATTCCACTTACTCCAGTAATATATCATTAAATATTCTGAAATATATATATATATTGGGTTGTCCGGAAAGATCGTTCCAATTTTGAAGGAAAACCGAAACGTAACACATTTAAACGCTCGTGCATAGTGAATTTTGATATTTTTAACATTTCTGCTAATTCACATGTCGTATGGTGTGGGTTATTTTTTATCAGTATTTTAACCTGAACTTCATCATTGGAGGAGGGCCTTCCCGTGAGTTATTGATCTTGAAGGTTGAAATGACCAGTTTTAAACCTAGCAAACCACTTACGCACCATTCTTCTAGCTACAGTACCTTCGCCGTAAATAATGCATATATTGTTTGTCACTTGTGTAGTATTTTTGCTTCCTGGTTTATTTATAATGAGCTTTATCTGCTTCTTATATCCAAAAACGTATAAAACTGAGAACAATTAGCATATCGTAACCAAAGTTATTTCTAAATATGGCTGAAGTACCGACTTTTAGAATATGTACGCATGTCATTTTTTTTCAATCATTCTGTTACAGTCAGACCTGCCCTTATGTTACCTAACGAAAATCGGCACGAACTTCCCGGACGACTCAATATAATTGCATAATTTATAACAACAACTATAATATATTGTTAAAAACAATATATTATTGTTTAATAATATATTGTTTTTAATATATATTATTAAATATTAAATATTATTAAATTATATTAATAATATATATTATTAAACAATAATATATATTATTAATATATATTATTGTTTAATAATATATTGTTGACAATATATTGTTAATATATTATTAATATTTATTAATGTTAACAAGATATTGTTATAATGTATTGTTTTTAATTTTCTTATTGTTTATATATATATATATATATATATTGTTAACAATGTGTTGTTAACATAAAAAACACATTGTTAACAATATATTGTTAATATATTGTTGCATAATATATAGTTAAATAACATTTTTCAACAGATAACGAATATTAAAACCTAACTAATATAACTATTCTAAAATCTTTTGATTTTAATAACCTTTTTAGTAATATTGATGTTGAAGTTATGCGTGAAACTATTAATATTATACCTAAACAAAACAAATATCATCTACATATTAATGATTAATATATATATATATATATATATCAGCTTTCAAACTTTTAACTAGTTTTATATGATTTTATAATAATATAATATTTAAAAATGTAATTTATAAACAATGAATCGAAATTTCATAATTTGGAATATCCTCTAGTGTGCTAGCTGATTTATTTTTATATTATTTTGAAAGAAATTCACTTTGTACTGATTTTAAATTGTACAGGCCTATTAAGAACACTACTGCATTTTATTTAAATAATTATAACAATAACTTTGATTTAATTGTTAATAATCTGAATAGTTATTGTCTTGGTGAAACTGCTTTAAAATCAAATGAAAAAAGTCTTAAATGTAACAATAATATTTAAGCTTAATCTAGTATAAGAATTTAACCCCATACTATCCGAACAAAAAGTTTATGAGATTTGCTTCATAGTGCCACTAGTCTCTTTCAACTCTAAAATGCGTAAATCCTTCGCAAACACTGTCAAGATCACTTTCAAGGTTATTTCATTGCATTGTCAAGACGTGTCAGTAATTTCACTGGTAGCAGTACAATACAAAGGAACGTACTTCAGAAAAACGTATATATACGCCATAGGCAGTTAAGGGGTTAATTTACATAATAAACGTAAAGATTTTTTATTTAAACTTTTTTTTTCCACAAATTTCAAAATTTTCTTACATAAATCTATTTTTTATAAATTTTATTTTACGCATTAAACATTTAGTTTCTGATTATATTTAGGAAAATCAGTACAACTATCTAAAAATCTTGCCACAGCCAATGGATATCATGTTAATGTGTTCTGAATGTGTAAACTCTGAATAAAACAACAAAGCTGTTGTGCATCCACGTTTTCTACGTCTAGCAATGAGGATGAGTCCAAAGGCTAGGAGGAGTGCCAAATTGACCAGTTGGTTGGGATTTAGTAAACATCCAGCCATTTGGTGTTTCCTTATCACTCATTTTCTCTTAAGGACAATGGTTATCACCTATATTTTAATACCATACTCGTTGTGTCCACATTTGCACAACGGCTTCCATGGACACAAGCAATGTCTTTCAAAAATATTGAATACTTCACTTCAATTTTTTAGTTAATTAATTTATTTACTTTTTTTTATTGAAACCTTTCACAAATTTTTATTTATTACAACTGATACAAAATCTAGCTCTTATTTAACATTAAAAGGATAAAAGTTGAATTTAGTACTGGAAGAATAAATGAATAATAATATTTTCGCAAATCACTGATTAAATTACAGCTACATCTGAAAAAAAAGTAATACTTTTTTAAACATCTGTTCATAAAATTTAATCTCAATAAATGTTTAAAAAAAATATATATATTTCCTATATTATTATTTTTTACTTTCCGAACACTATAATAGTGAGGAAAGTATTGTAATCATGTCAAAAATCCGAATTCGAGATTTTGATGTTTCTATACGTTTTGAGGTCCCCTGAGTCCGTTTTCACTATGTTTACAATGATGTATGTGTGTATGTGTGTATGTCTGTGAGTGAACACGCTAGCGTCTAAACGCTTTGTTCGATTAACCTGAAAGTTGGTGCGCATATTGTAAGTCACCATAGTACGAACCCTATGGATTTTGGTGAATCTAGCACTTATAGTTTTTTTACAGGGACACAAAGAAAAATTCTTTATCATTATGCCTATGGGGCCAAATTTTTAAAAGTGTGATAGCGTCTAAACGCCTTATTAATCTGAGCAAAAAATTTGTACACATGTTATATATCACAGTTGAACTAACTGTATAGATTTTGGTGAATCTAACACTTACAGTTTTTTACAGGGACACAAAGAAAAATTCTTTATCATTATGGCCTATGGGACTAAATTTTTAAAAGTACGATAGCATCTAAACGCCTTATTCAATTGAGCTGAAAATTTATATGAGTATTATAAATCACTGTTGCACTATTTATAAGCATTTTGGTGAATCTAGCATTTATAGGTTTTTACAGGGACACAACGAAAAATTCTTTATCATTATGATCTATGGGCTCAAAGTTCAGTAGCGTTAAATAAAACATCGTGTAATAGATGGAGAAAAATACTCAAACACTCTATTATTGTTTTCTCTTTTTTGTTTGTTTAACAACTCCTCTTTCTTTACTTTATCTACAAAACTGTTAATTACTCAATGTTCGGAAAGTCGAGTGGAGTCACTCCAGATTTTTTTTTTCTTTTAATCAAGTATACATTATATATCAGCATCATAACTATTTACTCGCGTAAATCCATTCATATATATTTATTTAGAGAAAATAATTTTATTATATAAAATACTATAAAATGAATAATTTATTAATCTTCTAAAAATATAATCATACTTATTATATTAATTATATCCTAAATCTAAAAAGTAAAATAAGTAAATATAGTCCTAGTAAATATAAATCCTTACAATTTTTTTACTTCACTCTACGGTGATATTATCTTATATTTTTGAACATCTTAACTGTGATTACATGATTGATTATTCATATATTAATTACATGAAAATATTTCGTATTTTTTTATTAAAATTTTAACGGGAAACCGGAGTTATTTTCTATTTACATTCAAATGTTCTATGCATATATCTAGTAAGTAATTATTGTATTTTTTTTTTATTTATTATTATTATTTTTTATCTATTTTTCTATTTTCAACACTTTTCACATTTGAACTTATAGTCCGTGCATTAAAAGTTAAGATTCAGTAGCATTATGCTCTTAACAGTTTCGCGACCGCTGACGTAGATTCACGTCATTTGAAAATCTGTAACTCCGCCAGTGGGAGTTTCTTTCGAAATTTGTATGTTATTTATTTGTTAAGAATATACCCTATATACATATTTGTACAATCAAATATAATATGAATACAAGTATTTTGATTAGGAAGAATATAATTAAAATGCATATCCATTTGTATTATAAATTTTAATATATAGAAACTTTTGTTCTGAAATATTGTAACTTGGGAGAATTACGACCAGAGGCGGACCTTACTGTCAAAAAGACGAAAAAATGCGGTCGCTATTGTTAATTTTACAGGAAAACATAAAAACTTGTTTGTACTATTCGTATAAAGCAGCGGGTGAAGTTATTAATTCTATAAATTTTTATTAGAAATGCTGATTGCATTTCCATTACTTTATTTATCCAATTACTTTATTTATTTATTATTAATATTTTGTCTTATTTTGATACATTTTTATCAAATTATATTCTAGTAAATTTCTATATTTTTCATATATATATGCATATATATGTATATATATATTCATACTTGCCAATATCCTAATTAATATTCCGTAGTGTTGTTAGTCACTCCCTTTTTTTAAAGCAGTAAATCTTTAGAGTAATATTCTCCAAATGCAATTACGATTAAATAAGAAGAAAAATACTGTAAGTAGATACTGGTGTGAAAAATAAGGCGGAAATAACAATAATACGAAATAAGAATACTAGTATGTTGTCAAATATTTATGTTTATATATACATATACTATATATATATATATATATATATATATAATTTTAGATAGAAGCTAATAAATAGGCATAACAATCTAAAAAAGGGGGTATTTGGTGAACAAGAAGAATTTAAAATTGTTAATAAATATAGCAAGAACAAGTTTGTGTAACAAAAAAAAAAAAAAAAAAAAAAAAAATGTAAAACAACACTTCATCTGGAGACACCTACCTGCTTCCTCTTCATTGAGTGGTAGCAACAGAAAAGATATTTTTTAATAAAACAAGAAAATATGAAAGGCTTAACCTGTTAAGCATTCGGAAATATATAAAATATAAAATATCGGAAATATATAATAATATTTTATAATTTCAGGTTGCGGAAATATATATAATATATAAGTATTTCCTATCACCACATATATAGTTCCTAAAAAACATTAAATCTTTTATTTTATTTCCACATAAATATTTTTCTATCTCTGGAGAGTTCTGTGATCGACTTATCAGGACATTTAGGACAGTGCGAAAGAGAATATAATTCTGAAATACTTTCTGAATTTCGCGACATACCTCGTGGGAATGCTAGACTCCGATCTAATTCACACAAAACAGCTAAAGGAAAAAAAGATCTTGAAGATTTATTGTTTTCAGTCTTTGTGACCCTTATAAAAGTTAAAAAGCAAAGTAAAATCTTAGAAACCATTATATTATTGAAATAATATTTTGGAATATAACAATAAAAAAAGTAGTGGACGTTATAATTTACTTTTTTGTTAATTGCTGATGGATATAAGAGAGATATGATAATTTGCAAATACATACATAGAAATATATTATTATAGTATGTTACATTTCTTGAAAACTATTTAAATTTAATATTATAAAATTAAAAATATGACACTTATTTTAACTTTTAAAATAGCTGCATGCTAGTTTATTTATTTCTTTCCAATTTCATATTATTAGTGTTCAATGATATAGTCGTAACATATTTGGGTTTAAATGTCTTAATTCATTGACGAGACTTTTTTTTAAATGCTTTTGTGTTTAGATGCTAAAAATGTGTATTAAATTATGTGTATGTAAATGTGTATTCAAATATGAGACAGTTTAAAAAAATTAACTTATTAATGAATTCACAGTGTAATATTGAAATGCTTTTAGAATATATTGTTAAACTATAATAATATAAAATCAAGGGACAGAATTAACAATTAACTTAAAAGAGTGTATTAAAAATAATAATAATAAAATCAAGAATTTTATTTTTTAATAATTCAATAGTTATTTTCAAAATTTTAATATACCTTATATTGTTACATTTCAATGCATATGTATTAAAATTTCACACAACAATACTAAAACAATAACAATAATTTGTGATATATTTATATATAATTTTCAGCATCCTCTTAATGGAAAATAAATTATATATAATAGTTTAAATACTTCTAGAACAATAAATAATTCCTTGGTTATATTTTGTGATGTAAAAATCAAAAGTATCTGGGATTTTGTTTTAGTGAAAAACTAAATAAATAAAATAAATAAATAAAATCCCATTTTCGCATCACTTTGGTCCATCTGTCTAGATAAACTTTCTCTTTTCGAAATTCATTTAATAAAATGTTAATTTTTTATATTATTAATACATATGTAGGCTTGAAACGTTTATAAATATGCTTTGAAAATCAACAAATTGCAATATTATTGACTTTTTGCATAATTTCACACACACACACACACATATATTTTTAATTAATTTGAATTTCATTAACAGACTATATTTAAAAAGTTTTATCGTTTTTCTATCTTAAAAAACTTTAAATATGGTAAAAAGATGATTTTTCAGGTGTTCACAATTATAAGGACAGCTCGAATTTTAGTAATTTTTTTCAGTTATTCTTTAAATTAATATTTTACGGGGTCTCTTTTTAGGGTTAAACAGTCAGACATTCTCTCTGGTGTATATATATACATTTTATTATTATTTTTTTTAATATTCAGTTTCAATACCATTTCGTATAGCTTATATGATATTCCTAATACATTTAGACTATTTAAAATTACTTTCCACTTGCATGCACTTTTCTAATATCATAAGTTAAGGTATTTTAAAATTTTAGGCCATGGGAAAGGCAATAATAGAGAATTTTCTTTCTTCAAACTCTTTCCTATTGCTCTAAAAGTAGAGCAAAAAATGTAAGTCTTGTTGAAAAAAAATATTATTATCCCCCAAAATCTAACAAAAATCTGATAACTCCACGTTTAAAATTTGCGGATATTCTCTTGATGTTCATAATAATAGAAAAAATTAATAAATTCATTCTGCCTTCAGTAGAAGCAGCTCCCCAGAGCACCATAGATCCACCTTTAAAATGCCCGATTCATATCTGCCTTTAAAAAATCTGCTCTGTCTTTCGATATCTTCAGATCGTGCCAGTAACTGTTAAAACCATTTGGTTAATCAAGAATAATTTTTTTTTTCATCCGAAAATGCAACATTTTACCATTTAATATTGTCTTTATTCAACTTTAACACAGACGTTCTTTCCCCCATTAAATGCTGATTGATTATTACAGGTTTTTTATTCATTTTAACATATTATTAATTATTTTAAACATACATAAATGTGGACCCTAACCTTTCGTTAAAAATTAAGAGCAAATTCAGCGGCAGTCATTATGAGTAGAACAGTAAGAGGAATTATGAGTCTTCGATCTCTGTAAAACAGCTCAGATTTTGCATCAGATCTCTCTCCTATCGAACCAGCAGTTCAACGTTTGATCACATTTCCTTCAGCAATTTTAGACCTTCAAATTTCATTAGAAATTTGGCGGATTGAAATTATCCTTCCACTTAAAAAATACATTTATCATACTTCACTACTTGAACGTTCTTTTTTTCGAGGAATTATCAGTAATGTCCATCCAAGAAAAATTGAAGGCTTATATATGAATTAATCTAGCCCGGTAGTTAACAAATTCACATGTCAACTGTAATTTATCCTCTAGTAAGTTAAATAAAACGAAAAAATCTGGATTGTCCCTATAATTATGAACACCTAAAAACGTGGAGAAAAGCACATTTTGCATTATATTTTATTAATTTTGTTTCATATTAAAAAAATTATAGCAATTTTGGTTTTTAGAATACTAGATATATTAAGTGAACTTAGTATAATCTTGTTCACAATTATTTTTACATTAGTTATTTTAAAATATAAAGTGTCCTTATAAATATGAGAAAGAGTGTATGTATATATATAAAGATCAAATGGGATAGAAGAATAGTGTCTTGACTTTAAAATGCAGCAGATATTAAGGGTATTATCATGAGTGTTTTTTCAACTATTCATTTAATAAAGTGCTTGGAGATTATATAGGCTTAATATATATATACAAACGAAAATATAAAGCATACTTTATATAAACCCTTAATACATAGATTGAATAATAAAAAGTATAGCACCACGATTAAATCGACATTACCAGGGGAAAAAAAGATGAAGTCGAAGTAGAAATAATTAATTAATTTAAGTCGTATTAAAATCACTCATTTTTTGAGGATTGCCACAGATTAAAGCAACAAATGTCTAGTGTGCGGGAGTTTCGTACGGCTTTATTTAAATTATAAAATGATTAGAATATGAAGATATTATCATTAAATGTAACTCATCAAACCTATCCCGTTTAATACCGCATTCTTATAGAAAAGAGAACGATTTTTTTAAAGGTTTAAAAATCGGCTTATCCGTGTGGGGGCTACACTACTACAGATAGCAACAAATACAGATATACACTAGCGTATAAAATTAAAGGAACAATCTTTTTTTCAATTTTCTTCCTTTCGCATAACTTTTTAAGAAATAAACACATGTACATAAAATTTAGATGGAATATTCGTTATCATATCAATAATCCTATTTTATATAACTTTATGATAAGCAGCAATTTTAAACAAATAATTATTCCTTTTTTCTTAAGTAAACTCTGGAAAAAATGAAAATTTTCAACTTTAGAAAAGAAATCTTAAGGAAAAATGTTCATACGTATGTATTACAAATAGATAAAGATGCACATGCTTCCATGTGTTAGATAGAAGATAGAAGATTAAAACTCCGCAATTTATAAAATATCAAGCAAAATGGTCTAAAAAATCGCGCATTTTAATTGATTTTAAAAACATATCAAAGGGATTTCCCCCAAAACATAGCTAAGAACCATTTCAATCAATTTAGCGTTCTCATAAGGAAAACGGCATTTAAATTGGTTCAATTGTTTGGGAGCTACAATGCCACAAACGAACACACATACTCAGATAAAATATGCTAACAAGCTTATAACAGCCGTAGTCTTTGGGCTAATGAAATTATGTCTGATTACAATCTTAAGTTACGACGCGTCATTTTTATATACAAATCTCATTTTACGAGCACTTTTAAATGTATGAATACCTACTCTTTCTCTGTTTCCAATCTTTATTTTGATTTATTATTTTGAAATTTAGTTTATTTTATTTTTAGCACGGAAACGCATGTAAATTTTAAAATCTACTATATTCGCACATTTTTATTTATTTATATATATATTTTTATTTATACTTTTATTTAATAACTAATTGAAAAAAATCTGGAGTGACTCCACTCGACTTTCCGAACATTGAGTAACTAACAGTTTTGTAGATAAAATAAAGAAAGAGGAATTGCTAAACAAACAAAAGAGAGAAAACCATAATAGAGTGTTTTTTTCTCCATATATCACACGAGGTTTTATTTAACGCTACTGAACTTTGAGCCCTTAGATCATAATGATAAAGAATTTTTCGTTTTGTCCCTGTAAAAATCTATAGATGCTAGATTCACCAAAATGCTTGTAGTTAGTGCAACAGTGATTTATAATATTCATACAAATTTTCAGCTCAATTGAATAAGGCGTTTAGATGCTATCGCACTTTTAAAAATTTGGTCTCATAGGCCATAATGATAAAGAATTTTTCTTTGTGTCCCTGTAAAAAAACTGTAGTGCTAGATTCACCAAAATCTATACAGTTGGTGCAAATGCGACCTATAACATGTGTACAATTTTTTTGCTCAGATTAATAAGGCGTTTAGACGCTATCACACTTTTAAAAATTTGGCCCCATTGGCCTTAATGATAAAGAATTTTTCTTTGTGTCCCTGTAAAAAAACTATAAGTGCTAGATTCTCCAAAATCTATACAGATTGAGTATCTGTGACCTATAATATGGGTATAAAATTTTTGCTCAATTGAATAAGGCGTTTAGATGCTATCGCACTTTTAAGATTTTGGTCCCATAGGCCATAATGATAAAGAATTTTTCTTTGTGTCCCTGTAAAAAAACTATAAGTGCTAGATTCACCAAAATCTATAGGGTTCGTACTATGGTGACTTACAATATACGTACCAACTTTCAGGTTAATCGAACAAAGCCTTTAGACGCTAGCGTGTTCACAAACATACACACATACACACATACACACATACACACACACATACATACATCATCGTAAAAATAGTGAAAACGGACTCAGGGGACCTCAAAACGTATAGAAACATCAAAATCTCGAATTCGGATTTTTGACATGATTACAATACTTTCCTCACTATAGTGTTCGGAAAGTAGAAATAATAATATTTAATGTTATTATTTTCCGTAAATTTATTTTAGGCTATAAAATTTGAATATTAATATACACAAGTTTCCTTTTAATTTAGTTATCGTGTTACATTTATATATATATATATATATATATATATATATTTCATTTACTGACAAAATTTCTTTACGATGCTTTTTAAGATGATGTATGATTTTTCAATCATTTCTTTTAATTACGATATGTAAGTTTAAAAGGCTTATTACAATTTAAAAAAAATAAAAGTATATACATTCCGACAATATTAAGAAAAAAAAAACATATTTATTTGTATCCCGATACTCTAGTGGCGGCGAATGTTCTACTTTAAAACATAGCTTTTAAAAGCCAAGCTTTTGTGAAAGACAACAACATGAAATAGCAAAATATAACCATCTAGTAACGAGAAAAATAACAGAAATAATGTAGAATTTTAGAAAAAATTATAAACAAATTTATGAGGAGTTTTCCCAAGAAAAAATGAACTTCGCAAGGTCGCACGCATTTCCTGATAAACCTAAAATTTTATTTCCAAGATGACAAGGGGATAAACAAATAAATTATTAGAGGCTTACAGGAATATTAAAGATGAATGTCCAGGACTGACTAACCAGTAGATATGATATGGTATGATAGTCAGAATATTCACTACTCGCATACATACATACACACATGCGCTCATACAGATATAAAGACCGACAAATTAACAAAAACCACTTTTTTGGACTCAAGAGACTTTAAAGCATGTTAATCAGGTGAAAACCCGGAATCGAAATTTTTGACGAAATGAAATGCATTGCGTATTGTATGTTGGTTATGGAAGTAAAAAACATCTTTCATTTCATTCAGGCCTTGGACCTACGTACTGATAATTGGTATTAACCCCTACAAACAAGCATTAATTCACAAATTAATAGTCAACTTACAATCTACCCTATGTTGAATTTTATATTTAAATATGCAGGAATGTTGAAAGTGAGAGAGATGTTTTACAACGATTTCATCTCACATTAAATTTTGACGACCACTATACGTTTTAGAACAATAAAAGAAGCGGTAAGGCGGTAAAAAAATTCTTATGATATAAAATACGTGAAGTATTTTTTTTTCCTGCAGCTATTAAGAAATAAATTAAAGTTCGTATATAACGCAAAAAACATAATTTTCTGAAAGTAAAAACCTAGTGAGAAAAGCTTGACTATGCACAATTCTTTTAAAAACAATTATTAATATTTTTATGTAACAACAACATTCGCACTTTCTTGTTGAATGAATTTTTGATAAATATTTGAACAAATTAAATCTTATTCATTTCAAGTAAATAGTTTTTATATAATAAAAGCTAACTTTATCAAATTTAATAGCGCAGTTCTATCATTTATTACAGTTTTTATTTGACAACGACTGATGTTTGCAAGACAGCTTAAATTTTCTCCTATTCATTTTAACGTGATTAAAAGTAGTTTTCTGAACAAAACTTATTTTTCCTTACGAGTACTGAATAATGAGTTTTTTAAATATTAGTTTTCAGCCTTGAACTCTGTCATTAGTAATGAAAACGACAAAAGATGAATGGTTCTACTAGTATTTTCAAACGAAAGTGGTATTAGTTTTAGACGATTTTTGTTTATTTAAAAAAAGAAACAAATCCTCTTTAGACTATCAGAGATGAAAATAGATAGTCTTTAAAGCTTTATAATCATCTTTCTTTTTTTTAGACATATTGGTTATATATTAAATTAAATCTAATAAATAATTAATCTAATCTTTGTATGTAATGAATAGGTTTTTTATTTAAATAAATATAAAAATGTTAGTATAAAAAATTTAATTTTTTGGAAAAATTTCCTTTTATATTAAAATTTACCAATTTATTCAATTTGGTCAATATAATTAAAAATACATTTTTTCCGCTTAATTATCTCACAGTTAATTATCAAGGAATACTTTTTTTGTTTCAAAATAAGTTTTTACCCAGACAAGAACTAGACTTACATACATTCGAAAGTACTGTTTTTAAAA
Organism: Salticus scenicus; assembly: GCA_963930645.1. Taxonomy (NCBI): domain Eukaryota; kingdom Metazoa; phylum Arthropoda; class Arachnida; order Araneae; family Salticidae; genus Salticus; species Salticus scenicus. The sequence continues at coordinate 252,413,519 of OZ005656.1, read as the reverse complement.
TTACTTTCAGTGGAATAAATATATAACAACAATAAAAAAAAAACATAACAATAACATTAATAATGATGAATTCTGCAATAAACACACACAAGAAAAAAAAAACAGCATTTTTTCAATTAAATGTTTTTTTTTTTTTACAATTACTTCCATGAGAAAAAAAATTCGAACATCAGATATGTACAAAAGAAAGGATAAAACCAAACAATAACATAAATAACAATGAACTCTAAAAATATTAGTAATATTTTTTTTTTTTCGAATTTAACTGTAATCAAATATTTCAATTTCAAACTTCAAAACGAAAAACTCTTCTCAACTCAAATATTTATACTTCTATGAAGTTCCGTAATTAAATCCTTCATGAAATTCTAATTTCAAGGGACATCAGACGTACAGTTGCAAAAGAGATTAAGCAGATGCATTCCAGCATTATGAAGAGCACACAGATTAAAAAGGAAAACCAGAGGTAGATGTATGTTTCTTTAATTGAATATATAATGCTACAAAATATTCCAAGTTTAAAAGGATTATGTTCATGAAAAATTTATGAATGCTTTTCGGTTCATTTTAAAGAAAAAAAATCATTCTACATTTATAAAGATAAGTTTGTTTATATGCGAATTATATGTTCAGATATCAACAATTCATTTTTTCTCCCAACTATTTGGTTAAAGTTTAAAATGTATTAAGTTTAAAGACGTTTTCCTTTTAATGTAAAAAGTTATATTAATATATTTCATTAACAGTAGAAACTAACTCTACATTTTAAATTAAAATTTGTTTTAAACTACAATTATTGTTTTTATAGTTCTAGATCAAATTGTTTACAAGTTACAATATTGGTTTCTTAAACATTTATTATTACATCTTCTACTTAAAAGTAAAATTCAGTGAAGGCAACATACTTTAGATTTAAAGTGTATTATTAAAAAAGGTAGTATACTTATTAAATAATTAATTAATTAACCCTTCGTTTAATTAAATTTCTTCCTTTAAATTATAGATAGCTTTAATTTCTAAAATGTATTTTTCTTATGATTATTTATTAAATGCTTTTACTATATTACATAAATAATTATATAATAAAATGTTTAATGAAAGAAAATGTATAATATAAACGTTTAGAAGTGATCGAAACTCAATGCTCAAAGTTATAAGAATGTAGATATATATATATAAATATATATATATATATATATATATATATATATATATATATATATATATATATATATATATATATATATATATAAATTCTTATAACTTTTAGCACAGATAACTTTTACAATGTCATCGTTTTCATTCCGAAGATGAGATTAATATGTTTTTATAATTTTTATCAATTCCAAGAAATGTATGAATTGAAGCAAATAATTAGTAGAAAATCGGGCTACAAAAGTACATTGATAGAAGGGAATACTTTGGACACTCCTAAGATTTGGTAAATTTAACTTGTACCAGTCAAATCCGAAATATTTCAGAGTGACCCTCTAATAAAATTAAAAAAATTTATTTGTATCATTTATTTTATGATTAAAAAATAAATAAATAAATAAATAAACTAATGTTTGTTTTACCTAATACAAAAAGTGTAACAATACTGTCTACCCTCAAATAAAAAAACTTTTAAGTTATCCACATTTATTATTTTTTGCAGAAATATTGAGGTTGCAAGCGGTTTTCGTCAGATATTCGCAAAGCAAGGTTACAAAACTGTTGAGTTGGATTTGTAGGGGTTACTCTACTAACTAAAGCTCTCTTTTTGCTGGAAGTTATACGCTTAAAAAGAACGCTTTAGATCTTGCGAGATTTAACAGATAAATCAGTTTCGAAGTATGTTTTCTGAAAACGGGGTTGAATAAAATATGCAAATTATAATGTATAAAAGGAATGTTAAGATTGTGCTATGTTGATATGGAATCAATGCTTGGTTCAGTTGTGGTTCAGCTTTAGTTCTGATTTGGGAGCAGTCCAGTAAGACGGCTGTAGTTTGACTTTTTTCTTTTTTTTTCTTTTCTTTTTTTTTTTTTTTTTTTCGTAATAATTCTTATTTAAAATACATTTGGCGGCAAAATTATTGAAGCGCTATCAGTAATTCCTATTTAATAGGTGTGCATCTAATACTGTTTTTTTAAGTAAATATATGTCTAATTACGAACTAAGTCTTATGATGTTTATAAAAAAGGAAGTTGATGGTGAAAATTAGCAATGAAACTAAATATATATATGAAAAATATGGATGTGTGCTTCAATAACTTTGATGCCGACTGTATTGTACTGGGGAGCATAACCAAGTTTGACGTCTGCTACATTATTTCCTAGAGATGGAAATATTAATTTAATTATTTCTTTGTAGATAAGTGAAAATGCCTGTGCTTGACTTTTAGTAATCTGTAATTATATAATTTATTCCTGTTTACGCAAAGAATATAGAATATTTATATTTAATGGGTCGACTAGGATAGTAGTCCCATTTACCTCCGCAATTAAGAGTTTCAATTAAAATATTTCGTTATGTTTTAATACTGTGTTTGTTATTTCTTTATTTATCATATAGCAGATATGGAGAGGTATGAGGAAGGCGCGCAAGATACAATCACACAAAGGTCTATCCCATAGCTGCCAATATTTTAATTTATTCCGGAGTAATTTTAGCCCCGCCTCTAATTCGTACCACTTATTTTTTTAACGTAATTTTTTCTTATTATATCGAAGTTATGTATTGAAGAAAATTTTTCTAATAAACAAAGTGGAACGAAATAAAGGCGGGGCTAAAAGTACTCCGGAATAAATTAAAATATTGGCAGCTATGCTATCCTCACAAAATAAGTGGCTTTTAGTGAAAAATTAAAAATGTTCATTTTTATGATAGACTCGGGAGAAAAAAAAATGTGGTGAATTGTTCACATTATTAAACTGCCGGTTTACTTTATTTAGTTGCTGCATAACAATTTGTATGTAGATTTTCTAGCTCTGGCAATGTGTATTAATAATAAAAGAAATGTGGTATGAATATTTTGATGGGATTTGAATTACTAAGAAATTGAATTAGTTTTAATTACTTCACCAACTGGAAGGAATAACCATATTATGAATAGTCACAGATATTTGCCTGTTTTATTCCAGTCCCAAAACTCTCTGTTTAAACTCATTCCAATTTATAACTGCTAACTGCCTAAATATTTTAAGACAACTGTTATTTATTTATTTTTTTTTTATTTATTTTTTTTTTTTTTTTTTAGTATTTCATAATGTTTTGTAAATATTAAATAAGGTGTAGGGTTTTAATCGGGCAAAATGAAACTGAAAATTCGTTTGGAATGGTATGCCTGTACAGCTAATTCAAAGATGTCAAACTAGAAGTATGAATTGAGAAAAATAACGCTGTCATTGAAGGAATTAAATGTAATCTAAATATTTGTAAAATGAAGAGTCAATTACGAAAGAAATTAATTTTTAATTACATCAACTTTTTCTTTGATTTGAAATGTTAATGTAAATTCTATATGGCTTTTATTATTATTATTATTAAATACACTGCAAATAAAGAGGTCTTAAATTCAGACATAAAAACATCAGTAAGACAGGAAAGAAATCGTTATCAAAACATCGAGTTTTGACGTATTTGCTGTGCATTTTTTAAAAGTTCTAAACCTCTAGATATGAAATTTAAGATAATAATATATATCAACTTTAAGATACTATTTAAGATACTATTTTATACATAATTTAATGGTACAAAATACGAGTTAAAACATATAACTGAAATTTTTGTTTCGCGAATAATGGAGTATATATTATCATACAAACAAGTTTTGCTGTGTTCCGTGGTGGCATGGTTGCTAAGACGTTTAACACCGATACGAGGTTTCGAATTCCATGGACGGTATGGGTTTGATACCAATGTCGGGTAATAGGCATTTTTCTTTTCAAATTTACTGATATTTTATATATGCTCTAACAAATTCGAAAATCTATATTTAAAAGAAAAAAAAAATTGCACGCAACCTTTATTTATTTATTTATTAAAAAGCCTTAAAAATGGTGGTGTTTTTCATCCTTACATGGCGGACATTTGCAATGTCTTAATTTGAGATTCAAAAAGGTGTCTTAAAAAGTAAGACTTTTTTTTTTTTTTTTTTTACGCTTAAAATGTGACTATCAGTATAAAATATTTTTAAAGTGAATTTAAGACGTTTAGCATTTTTATTTATTTATTTATTTTTTAATGCTGTTTAAACAAGTATGCAATGCTAAAAAGTATATAATATAAGAATAAAAATGTCAAGTTTGTGCAGCATTTACATTAATATTTTTTATATATTTGTGCTAAATATTGGTTTAATTAATCGTAACTGCTTTCTTATACAATAATCATAAAGTGCTCTTATCAAACTAACTTACACTTTAAATTTTAAAACATATAACTATAATAAAGGTTTTATTGCTTATTAAAATATGAATATGTGAAATACTAAATATGAAATTAAATGTTCAAAAATAATTATTATTATTATATTTTTTTAATATAATTTAATTATTTTTTTAATGAATGGAAAATTAATTAATAAATCATTTATTCACAAAAAAGAGACAAATTACTAACTTTACATTAAAAAAAGAAGTAATATGGTTCTTTTAATAATTAAAAAAAAAAAAAAAAAAAATGATTTTTAAGACGATTATTTTTCTACTGCAAAAATAGTGCATATTTTTTTTAGTCTAAATAAATATGTATCATAACTTCTGTTGATTTTTATTTAATTAATTTCAAATAGAAAAAGTTTAATTGTTAATTAATTTTCAGTTTTCTAATACAGGTAAAAACAATTTAAAATATTTAATTAAAAATATTTTGTGTTTTTAAAAATTCGAATAAATATTAAAAGTTGAGCTAATGCTTGTCTTTATTATTATTACTATCAGAAATCTATAGCATTTTAAATTTTACATTAAAAGCTATTTTATTTCAATATTTTATTTTAATTTTTAATTAGTAAAATATTAATAAAAATATCATGAATTTAGAATAAAAAATGTAAAATAAAGGAAAATTTATTGATAATCAAAGAGTCCATCGATTATTACTAACAGATGAAATTTTGAAAAAAGCTCATTAATCACTTTTGTTAGACGTGGGAAAAAAAAAATCAAAGAATAATAGTTTAGCTCTTTTTATTCTGAATTTAAAGGTGTTAACTAAGACTCACAGTTTAAAAACCTTTTAAGATGGTGTTTTTCTATTTCTATTTCTTTCTTTTTCCTTTTTTTTTTTTTTTTTTTTTTTTTCTTCAAAAAATGATTTGAATTTCAGCTTAAAAGTTAGATAAATGATTTTTTAAAGATTTTCTTAAAACAAAATTCCTAAGATTTTTTAAAAAGTCAGAGAAAGAGAATGGATTTTATTTTATTTTTGTAAAACTAATCAAATTAGTTAAAAGAAACCAGTCTAAATTTGGAATATGCAGAAAATTTTCAGTCGTAAATAAATATAACTTATATAATACCTATATAACCTATATAATAAAAAGAAAAACCTGTATAATATTCTTATGTATATAGTAGTTGATATTCTTATCTAAAAAATATATATAGAAATGTTTTAATGAAGCTGATTAGTTAAACATAATTAAACTCAAATTTTAAGTATTGGAGAGTTCATAACTACATAAAAAATGCCCTTCCTAATCGGATGTAGTCTTCCAAATTCGAAAGTTTTTGCGAAGGCAGGCTTTAGAGAATAAATATGTAGTGTTTCAATTTATACCTGGACAACGTGCAATTTTTGGAAATCAACAGTCTAATTTTGCAAGAAAGTGCTCGAGATTGCTCCAATCAAGATGCTCAGCATTGCCATACCATTCTATAAAACTTAGTATCAAGACGATTATTGTAATCCGACTATTAATGTTGCTTATTTATCTAGATATTATAAGCTACAGTTGCTGTTGCTCAATTCTGCCTTTAAACAGATCACGACTATCTCAGTAAATATCTGCATAGCATTGAAATTTTCGACAAAATAATCTGCCTTCTTCTATGATTTGGCAGAACCAATGAACAGATCCCATCTCCATCATTGCTTGGCACTAGGACTGGCTTTATATCGATGTAAAATAAAATATCGATTTAACGCTAATATCGTTTATCCGATTTAAAAATTTCATCTTCCGTAAAATATCGATGCAGAAACATCAAAACACGCGAAAATCTGATTCCAGTCTTAAACCGATTCAATGCTGGAATAGTGCCAGATAGATATTCATATTCATTCAACGGGATAACGGTTTAGTCAAGCATGTGCACTCATAGACAATTAAATCATGAAAATCTTGACTGAATGAAACCGCAAAAAATCAAGAGAATAATATTTATTCGAAATGCCGTTTCGATTTAGTGTTACGCAGGCGCACTGGGAAAAAGATAATACCGGTTTAAAAGATGCATTCTTTCGAGCCATGATTGCGGTTTTAACGCATGTGCAGAAGCAAAATGAAAACCGATTCTGATTTCTGATACAAGCAAATGGGATTATTCATTCATTCAAAATTCGTTTGATTACAAGAGATTTATTTTATCAATATTAGTATTTTCATCTGCTATTTTTTGTTATATTTTTTGCCAGTTCCTATAATTTATAAATAAGAAATCCCAGTTTCTTTCTATTAGATAAGTGAATTAACTATTCTTTATTAATATTTTATGTAATTAATAATATTTCTTCATTAATATTAGTTCGGAATACGGCATTCTCATATTGTCAAAAATAAATTAATTCAAACAACGGCGTTATTTTAGATATAATTATTTTAATATTTTAATATCTATTTTTTTTTTTTTTTTTTTTTTTTTTTAGAAGGTATGGGTATTTAAAGGGTCTGGGTACTCGAAGGTATGGGTATTTCGAACAGTATGAGTATTTAAAAATAATTTTAAATACTGTGAGAATTGATTGTTTTTTTCTTTCAAATGCACCAAATTGTTCCTTTTATCTATTTTATTTCCCTATACTGAGTTAGTTATTTAAGTCTTTTTGTCTTTTGTAATATTTGATGTAATTTAATCTAAAATAAGTAAAAATTTTAAAACTTCATTTAAAAAAAATAAATCTCGTAAACTTAAAAAAAAAATTATATTTTAGAAAATTTTAATTAAGAATTATATTTGTTAGGAGATTCAAGGCACTATAGAAATTTAATAACATGTGTGAAGCACTTCTCTTAATTAGCAATTTTCTGCTGATACTAGCCATTTTGCAATTTATTCGCATGTAAGTGTGGAATATAAATATTTTAATGCATTACAAAGTAGTAAGAAATAATAAAATTCTGAATTTATCAATTAATTAAAATAATAATAATAATAAATTGGGGTGTTTTAAATAGATAAAACCCTAAAAAATTTAATCCCTTTTATAAAAATCAACGAAATATACTAAGTGGGCAAGAAAGCGTGGCACAGTGTCAGAGTGTTTGACTTGAGACAAGAAGATCTTCAGTTCAATCCCCGTCTCGGTTATTTTATTATTATTTTTTTTTTTCCATAATACTAATATTTGGTTAATCTAAAATTAACAAATCATGGTAAAAAGTTAAACCATCAGATGGTTGCAGCTACTTCAGAACCAAGTTTTGGTTCAAACTAACACCAAATTTTTAATATTGTAACGCTGTACTACTGTGACGTTAAACCCAACCAACTAACTATAAAAACCGTCTCTACATCCTAAAGAAAACTGCTAAAAGTCCTTACGTGTAGGGATTATACCCTACAATTGGTAACGCTGCATTAAATCGATATATCCTTATATCGGTATTTTAGACGAACGATATATCGATTTAAGAAATGCCAACATCGCCCAGCAGTACTTGGCACAATAATAAATCTTGACTTAACTCTTAGATGTAGAGCTCCTCGAATACAGGCTGGCTCATCAGGCATTTTGTTTCCCACTCAGCGATTGTTGCCCCCGCTGTTCGAATTTCAAGTGTTATCAAATCCATAAAATGGGGTATTTTGCAGCCGAAAATTGCTGAAATCATACCAGACCTACTTATAGGATGTTTAGATTTCCAACAGATGAAGAAAGGCGAAAGAAATGAGCTATTAATTGTCCAAAAGAAAATTGTACACATAGCTTTCAATCACAAATATGAAGTACAATTATGATATGTTTTCTTGCATTTTTTGTATCAATTATTTGTTTTTATTGCTGTTTGATTATCTAAATGCTTTATTTTACAACCTACACTACTTTTCAACGTGTATAAATATTTAAAATTAACTAATTTAACAGTAGCAGTGAAGGCTACTTTTTACAAGGGTTATAAGAAAATTTTGCCAAATATTACCGCCAAACTTATCAAGTGCAAACAATAATTCGCTCTTCTGTATAGGCAAACTCGCCATTTTAGGCGATAAAGACGCCGAGTAATACGTCTGCAACTAAACGTCGCCAAGATATATTTCCGCTGGTCAGCAATGATCAGCTGTGAGTCAGCTCGTATTATAAGAGCCTTACTTAGAAGTATGACGTAGTAGCTTTTCCATCACAGAGAAAAATATGGACTGTAGAATGATATATGTTTGTTTCACTGCTTTATCAGTAAAACATTATATGAATATTCAAGTGCATATGTCGGTAACTTTGCAGTTAGATTTAAATACACTTACATTTTGTCAATTCTTGAAGATTTTCTGAATAACTGCCTTGATCTTTGTTTAAGCTTCATTGCATCGTGTCAATAAAACTAAATTTAAAAATATTGATATGTTAACGCACAAAATATTTTATGCAATACGATTATTAAATTTCACACTATATGTTTTCCAATAATTCATACAAATGAAAATGCTTATGAAAATAAATATATTACATAGTAACTTCAATATAAAGGAAATTTTATTCTTTTAATTTCAAAATCTGCAAATAGCACAAATAAGTTTAAATTGTTGTTAAAAATATACCACATTAACTACAATAAATTTTATTTGCTTGATAAAGTTTTTGAATAAGGAAAAATTGACGACTAGATTTGTCAGGAACAGTAAGATGGTTGATTTACCTAAATATGCACATATCCTTTTTTGATTTTTGTGTTTTCACTACTTTCTCAAAGCCAGAGGTTTTTTTTTTTTTTTTTTTTTTTTCGACAAATAATGTAATTTCAACAAATAATATAGCTTTCTAACACTTCAATTTTAATATTTCAAAGACTGCTACGTCAGAACCTGTAAAGCAACGATCTTTTATTAGAAAATTTTGGCACAATTTTATATCTGAACAAACACATACACATATGTTACATGCAACAAAATTTATTTCTATATTGTGTTTTTTATTTATTTCGATAACTTACCCTGATAAAGGACAAATAAAGTATCACACATTTTAAAAAGCTTATGTTATATATATTGTATAATGTTCCATTGTACAGTCACCAAAAAAAAAAAAAAAAAAAAAGCCTCCTTCCCCCCACCTAATTTCGCCAAAAGTTGTCGTAGAAACTTGTGATTGGTCCCAGTCGATTTGTGATAAACTCTAGTTTATAATGGTATCGTTACATTTTGCTTAAGGGGTCGTCTACATGTTAAAACTGGCAACAACTTCATTTTTTTCAATGATAACCTCTATTTTTTTATAATTTATTTGAATTCTTTGGATCCAATCATCGCGGAAAATGGTATAGTTTATATATTTTGCTCAATTTTTCATGGAGTTATAAGCTGTCAAAGTTTGGGGATGCTAATGTTAAATGAATGTGACAAACATTCATTCATATCGTCCCAAAAAATTAGTATATTCATTTTTTTTTTTTTTATGTGTTAGAATGAAGTGACCCAAACATATTCCAAGCATATTTTTGATTAAAAAAAAACGTTTTTTGAATTATGAAAATTATCAAAAATTTCATATTTGAAAAAATTATGAACTATGACCTATGTTAATTTTTTCACGAATAGAACGGGCATCATGAAAAACATGTGATTTTCCTAATTTACAGCTCGTTCCTAACATTATTTTTTGAGTTACAGTGATATTTCATTTTTTACTACTGTTAGGGGGGCGTCACTTGTTATAATTTGTATCCTGTGTGAGTCAATATCTCTATACATTTTGACTAAAAACTATTTTAATTTATCTTTATGTTATTCTAATTGTTTTCTAAGGAACATTTCGATGTTTATTATACAAACTGGCTTATTTTTTATAAAATTATTACAATGCAGGCAAGAGACTGGGAAAGATTTCCAAAAGAAATGAAGCCCCGCTTCTATATTGAGGAAACAGTATTAAAAAAACTAGTTTGCATACACGTATATAACTTTATATGTGACGCTGGTATGCATAAATGTCAATGGCATTTACTACTTTGAATGCTGAAGACAAAATTAAAATGATTTTATTGGAAGTATGTAAAATAATTTTGTTTTATATTGTAAAGTTTTACAAAAATTGTGTAAAGGCGTGCCTTTCGTTGCAAAAAGGAGTTTACTCGATTCTGAAATGTTAAATCTTTGTTCTTAAATATTACATAACTTTTCCTAGTTTCTCACTGCTAAAATTCTGTTTTATCCCTGTTGCCTGCATTTTCGTATTTGTAATAAAATATTAAATTTTTATTAAATGTTTTTTTATACTAAATAATATAGTGGAAAATAGTTTTTTTTTTTTTTTTTTTTTTAAAGTTTTTAAAATCTATTATTGAAACAAAGCGAAATATTATTTATTTTCGATTATTCTAATCACGGCGTAAAACTGGCGTCAGATTTATTATGGAAAAAGAATTTAAAACAAAGTAATATGTATTGTTACTTTTAATGCTAAGTTTATACGTGACATTTAAGTTTTAATTTTGTGTCACGCATAAAGACGTGACGTATTACTTAAAATAGAAATGATTTTGAACAATATCTCCTTTTTATTGAATATTAAACACTTTCGCGACCGCATGTTTTTGTCTTTTAGATAGTCTGTTCCACCTGTGGGCGTTATTCATTCAAACTACATTATGTCAGAACGAGGTTTTCTATATCCATATTTATTTTACAAATGAATATGCATAATTATTATACTGTTTCTATTGAAAGTATTTGTATTCATACTATTTTGTTTATATAAATATGAATATAAGGAATATTCTTGAGAAATATAGTAACACACAAATTGTGAAAGAAACGCCCACTGGAGGAGTTTCAGATTTCCAATAATGCGGGTCTTCGTCAGCGGTCGCGAAAGTGTTAAATATCCTTCTCAGATTTTAGCTTAAATCTTGTTATCTATATTTTTGTATATTATATATTGTTGGTTTGTACGCCTAAAATTAAATGTAAAACTTTATAAAACCCTTTCATGCGGCTCTTACTGTATAAAATAAATATACCCAACAAAAGTATATACACTGATGGAAAAAAAATCCCAACACCAGGAAGGAGCTGTGCTAGATAAACGAAATTTGGTAGGCGTGTTTATACATCTGAAAGATGACGTCGATTCAAATTTCGAGCTACGCGCATAAGTGTGGCGCTAGTAGAACACTATGAACATGCAAATGAGGTTTGCTTTAAATAAGCGCTGTAAGGTTCGTGATCGTTATTTACAGTTGAGATTTGACGTAGAGGGTTAATGTTAGTCAAGGATGCCTCTAAGAAGACGAAGAAGCCATTATCAATAGCTCACTGAGTTTGAACGAGGTCGTGTAGTAGGGCTACGAGAAGGAGGGTTTTCTTTCCGCGATATTGCAGAAAGACTTGGCAGGAATGTATCCACTGTGCATGAGTGTTGGCAGCAGTGGTCAATAGAAGGTACTGCCTCAAGAAGGCCGGGTTCTGGGCGGCCACGTGGCACTACTGAGAGGGAAGACCGCCGTGTTCGGCGTATGGCTGTGGCTAATCCTACTGCGTCTGCAGCTGAAATTCGAGCTGCAGTTGGCACCACAGTGACACAACGAACTGTTACAAATCGGTTACTTCAAGGACAGCTCCGAGCCAGACGCCCTGTAGCGTGCATTCCACTGACTCCAAACCACTGCCGTTTGCGACGTGAGTGGTGTCAAGCTAGAGCTCACTGGAGGACGGAGTGGAGATCTGTTGTGTTTTCTGATAAAAGCCGGTTCTGCCTTGGTCGCAGTGATAGCCGTGTGTTGGTTAGAAGGAGGCCAGGTGAACGCCTGCTAGCGACCTGTCTGCGGCCTAGACACACAGGGCCTACTCCTGGAGTTATGGTTTGGGGAGCAATTTCGAATGACAGCAGGAGCACTCTCGCGGTTATCCCACGCACCCTGACTGCAAATTTATACATCAGTCTAGTGATACAACCTGTTGTGCTGCCTTTCATGAACAGCATTCAAGGGGGTGTTTTCCAACAGGATAACGCTCGCCTTCATACCGCTGTTGTAACCCAACATGCTCTACAGAGTGTCGACATGTTGCCTTGGTCTGCTAGATCACCAGACAGACCTTTCTACAATCGAGCACGTATGGGGCATCATTGGACGACAACTCCAGCGTCATCCACAACCAGCATTAACCGTCCCTGCATTGACCGCCCAAGTGTAACAGGCATGGAATCCATCCCACAAACTGATATCCGACACTTGTACGACACAATGCATGCACGTTTGCATGCTTGCATTCAAAATTCTGGCGGTTACACCGATTACTAATGTACCAATATTTCACATTTGAAATGGCTCTTCTCGCAAATGGCTCTACCTGTAATCTTGAAACTTTAATCAATTAAATATGTTACCTAGACAAATGTATTGCTGAAATTTCATTACTGTACAATAATTTTTTCTCGGTGTTGGGATTTTTTTTTCCGTCAGTGTAATTCTTTTTTTAAATATTAAACACTTTTTTTTCTATTTTTTTTTTTTTTTTTTTTAACCGGTATTAATATTATTATCATTATTACTATTATTCTTTTATCTTGGTATCTAGATTTTTGAAATTCAACATTCTAGGTTTCATATGACTCAAGCTATTTAATTTTTTTTCGTATGAAGTGATGTATTTAACTATTTGATGTTTAATAAATATAAACCAATAAAAAACTTTTAATTTATAAGCTAACACAGAGTGTTCTTCCAATTAGAATCGTTTTTTATTTTAGAATTAACATTTCTGTACTTTTTTTTTCGTTGTGAAACTTAATGAATAATGTCTATTTTGTAGTAGATCAAGATATATTTTTTCTAAATGTATAGACCGACCCCTAACACATTTTCACGTGTAACTCTATTTATAATTGATTTAAAGTATATTAATGTGTATGTTTTCCGAACTGCCTGAACCTCAGAAATCTGCATATGAGGTTAAAAGTAGGGGTTGTCAAGTTTACGCCTGTTTTAATATGTAGATGACCCGTTAAGCAAAATCTAGCTATACCATTAAAATCTAGACGTTATTATAGATCGATAGGTACCAGCCGCATGTTTCTACGATAATTTACGGCGAAATTAGGTGGGGGGGGGCGTTTATTTTATTTATTTATTTATTTATTTTTTGTGACTGTACAAGTACAGAAATCAAAATTTTAATTATCTCCTTATACTCTTAAAGAAACCTTCTATCAAATTTACTGAACTCTTAAAGGGATTTTTTTTTTTTTTTTTGCTATGTTTTTTCGAATCGTCTGCGTATTCGGTCAATAAATTTATCGGTATTTGTAATATATTCGGCTTATAAAATTATTAGTTAAAAGATGATTTTAAGATTCTTTTCTCGGCCGATCATCTGAATATCATTCAGTAATTATGAGTGTTAAAAAAATATTTATTTCTTAACAAAGTTTGTGAAAATACGAGGATATCTGCAAAAGAAAAATTAAAATGTTCATTTCTCTAAATATTTGTATTTAAGCTGGTGAAACAAAACGTATTTAATAGCACATATGATGCCATAGCTATTGCTCTAAGTAGTCCTCGCAAAAATTAAAAATAAATAAAATAAAAATAAATAAATAATAGCATAGCGTGTACCAGTTTTTCTATGCGTGTTGTATAGGGGAAGCCGGGGTAATAAGAGACAAAAGGGGTAATAAGAGACAAAAAATATTAATAACATCTATACTATTAATCTAAATAACTTGAAATAAATGTCTCGTATTAATTTCATTAAATGAACTCCTCTTGATTTTTTAGGTGATTTTTGAACTTAAATTTTTTGTTAATTTTGTTTTTTAAATTTTCATTAAATCCTTGTCTCTAATAACCCCACGTGGGGTAATAAGAAACCAGGCTTGTAACTGTCCATATATAACAATGTGAAATCATGTGGGATAATAAAAGACATCTGGAAACAATTCTGAATCAGCCAATAGTTTTTAATTTTTATTATTTACAGCCATCCAAAAAATATGTTTTCTCGAAAATTAACTGTCATAAATGTGTTTGTGAAATTCATTTATTTTAATATTAGATCCTAAATAATATAATATTGTACTTAATGATAGTTCTACATAATCAACATAACCTAGGGATTAACCAAAAGCATCAATATAATTTTTAAAATGGGCAGAAAATATTTTACCCATTTTCTAAAGTGTAGGCAAAAAAGACGTATCTTTAAAGTGTATACAAGCGAACAAAATGTTATAAAAGATTTTTCTAGTAATTATAAATGAACTTATTTATTTTGTAATGAAGTATTAATGACTAAATGCTAACTTATACACATTCTAAACATAAATTTACATAATCATAACAACTAAATATGGTCTAGCCAAATCAGTAAAATTGCTTTTTGATTTATGTGAAAAAAAAATGTTCTCTTGGTAAACTTAGACTGGGCCTAACACTTGGTAAACTCTTCGTAAACTAGTCAGGCAGAATTAACAGAAACTACAATGGGGGGTGGGGGTGGCACAGTAATTAACAGTGGGGGTAATAAGAGACTCATGTCTCTTATTACCCCCACAAAAAATAAAAATGGGGTAATAAGAAACATGCCTAGAACATGTAAATAAAGAATGCTTTCAAGGTTTTAAAAAATTGTACATCAAAGTCATAGTCTTGGTCAAAAGGTTACACATTAATAAATCCCAAACATCTTACCTACAAAAAAAAAAAATAATAAAGAAAAATTTAGAAAAAGTCACGAACTTTCAGGGTAAGTTCAAAGTGAAGGTTTTTTTTCGTCGTATAAAAAGAATTCAAAATGTGTTATAAACTTCTCAATAAGTGTATTGTAGCACAGAATACACATGATACTCAATATTACATATTTTTAAAGTTGTCTAAGTATATTTTTTGGTGGGTTTTTTGACTGCGTCTCTTATAACCCCTGTCTCTTATTACCCCGGCTTCCCCTACTCATATATTGACAAATCTATAGCCTAAATCATTACTATCAGTTAAATAAAGGAATTGTTTTTAGTTAAACAAATATCATTACAAAAAAAAAAAAAAAAATCTCTGTTCTTGAAAATTCAAAAATAAAAGAAGTGTGTCTATCTGTAATAATACGACTATCCTGTTTTAATGTATCTGTATGCTTTATTTGAGTTCTTCAGTAACAATTGAGGTTCGACTTGAATATTCTTTATCATAAATATTAGTTTAAATGTAATTAAACATGATACAACACTTTTATACTGTTCCTTTATCACATGATATCACCAGGAACTTCGACACCTGTGTCTAAATTTCGATTGGGACTTTTGTGTGAATGTGCGTTTGTTTGTGTGTGTGCATTTAGAAAACGTTGAAAAAACTATGAATTTAATAGTTTTCAGAATCTTTAATTTTTTCAGACAGTTCAAAGTCACATATATATATATATATATTAAACGACATTTCTAGCGTTAAATTTGACACAAAGAAATAGGGTAATTGTCGTGGGTATGGCGGAAAAAAAAAAGTAGCTCGTCAGATAAAAACTTTCTCTACTTTAAGAATTATTCTTGTAATTAAAGGAGAAATTCATTTACTGAAATAATTATGAAGAGTTCTTGTAAATTTACAGAATTTTGAGTTAAAAAAAAATTAACCATTTTACTTAATTTTTATTTGATTTTCATTCTCTTTCTATTTTTTCATTTTCATTTTTTCATTTATAGCTGTTTTATTTGTCAATAAAAATATAAAAACAAACATTTTTACATCAGGAAAAAGTAATACGAATAAGTAATATATTCCCACTAAAATATAATTAAAATTATATTATCGCCGATAAGATGCATATAATAAAACAGATTTTTTAACATCCCTGTTTATATTTAGCTGTGAAATAACATAAGACCTTAAATAAATAATTTCAAGTAGATTCTCTTTTCTTTTAAACTTTCAGTATTGTATCAATTTGCATACGAACATATAATGACTAATAACAAGTGACTAATGTGATTAACCCGTATATAATAACGAATATTGATCAGAAATACAGTTGGCAGCAAAATTATTCGAAAGTTAGCAATGATTCCTATAGTAATAATGATAATAATAATAAAAGCACATTTAATACTGTTTTGATAAATAAATTCTTGTCAAATAATGTTCTTAGACTGACTAAAAACATGATTCGACAAGAATGTATTTAACAAAACAATATTTAATGTACTTTTTTACATAGGAAATATTGCTAGCGCTCGAATAATTTAGTACCAACTGTAGGTGTGTCATAGTAAACAATTGTCAATTTACAAATCTCCGTTTATTTTTGTTGTAAATTTACATAAGACATAAAATAAGTAATTACCAGCAGTTTTTTTTTCTTTCCTAAAAACATTAACAGAGTATTTATCTGCATACAGACGTATAATAACTAATGAGTAATGATTAATTTGCATGTAATGAGAAATATTCATTATAAATAGATGCATCATAGTAAACATTGTCAATCTATAAATTTCACAAAAAACATTTATATATATATATATATACTAGCAGACCCGGCCACGCGTTGCTGTGACTAAGTTATACGTTGAATTATACGGCTGTAAACTATTTAGTACAGTTAAATTATTATTTACGAACAAAGACGAAAACGTTGTAGCCGATGTAAAAACCCACAGGGTTGAGATTTGAAACTTAGGTCAAAATTTGGAAGCGATTGATAAAAATTTTCGTAGTGTTGATATTAAGCACAAATTAATTTTATTGTAGGGTCCTATAAATTTTAATGGAGAAGTGATATATATTATTTCTAATGCTACTTTGGATAAAATTGCTAAAATGACTAATATATAAATTAAATTCTATTAAAATTCTATTAAAATAAAAGTATAAAAGAAACAGACGATTTTAAAATCAATTTTTATGAAGGAGTGAAATATAATATATGCTATAATGGATAATTTTACTATTAAATGACCTCATCATTTTAAATATTTTAAAAAGGGCAACAGCTGTAGTTATAAAAGGGAAAACAATAAGGCTAAACCAGAAAAATAAGTAAATTTGATAAATATTTTAAAACTTTAAAATTGGAAATCTTATGAAATATTGGACATTTAAAGTAAATACATGTATCATTTTAAATACAAAAAGATTTTGGAAAAGTTTAGTGTATTTTAACGAAGTGATGAGAAGTTTTTGAGTATGTTAAAATTTTAATAGTAAATTCAAGTCAATAAAGATGGGAAACATTGAGGATTAAGATAAGAATAATTATAAGATTAAAAAAAAAAAAAAAAAACTTTTTATATACCATGCTTTTAAATTTTAATATACTAATAATATACAAATTAAAAGGAAAATGATAAATATTCTATCATAGTTTGAAGTCAAATTTGTTTTCAAATGTCTAAATAAAATATCTGATGTAAGATACTAATATTTTGCAGCGGAATAGATTTCATTTCTGTCATCCTTGGCGAAAAAAAAAGAATATCGCCAAATTATCTGGCGAAAATATTTAATTCCTTTCAAAAATCATGGTTATTTTAACAACTTATATTAAAAGAGTAATGAATAATGTGAAACAATATTTCGTACAATACATATTACATGTCATACATACGTACAATGAATAATACATATTACATTTCGTACAATGCATACATCTGGCATGTATATTTTCGTGTTACGCTTTTGATCGCCAAATAATAATAATAATAATAAAAAAAGCCAAGGGCGACAGAGTTTAAAAATTTAAAATTAAAATTTTGTCAATTTGACAGCAAAATAATTCAATCTAACACCCGCGATAACTAATACATATCTATACCCAAATATAAGGATTAAAATCGGGAAATAAATTTCCTCGATTTTTAATAATTTCTTACAAAAAATCCAGTGGGCAATTGACATAGGAAATCTTTTTCTTGGCTGCACAGACGGTCAGTGAGTCACACTTCGCTTGCGTATAGAACTCATAGATATAGTATAGCATATATAGAATAGAGTGATCATTGGGGAGAAAAAAGTTATTCCTTTTCATTTGGGAAAAGACGACGTTTTTACCAAAATATGGCCGTCTTTCCCCGAGTGAATACACACGGGAATACATACTAATATTTTAGCAAATAAAATTTATGAATAATTTATTTGCTAAAGGGGAATGGAAGACTCCAGATACAGTTTCAAATTCATATTTCTTTCTTTCTTTTCTTTTTTTTTTTTTTTTTTTTTTTTTTCAATACCACTTAATGGCTGTTTCTAAAGCTTTTATTTATTTTATTTTTTCGGCATCAAAAATCTTTGTACGATAACATGGGGATGAGAGATCTATATATATTACTATATCTATGATAGAACTACATTAGCACTTTATCAATGTGTATAAAATCTTTAAATTGATTATGACGTCAATTTTCGTGAGATGCATAATTTAACTTTTTATAATTTTTTAACGTTCACGTTTGATTAAATGTATTTATTTTTATGTCGAAAGAAAATTAACTCGTATTTTTTTTTTTTTTTTTTTTTTTTTTTTTGGCAACAATTAAATTAATGGAACTCACAGATATTTTGGAGCAACTTTAATAAAGGTCTATAATTAACAAATAATTGCAATAAAACAATATTGTGACAATAAATTGAGATAAAAACTATCCTATCTCTCAAGTTGGATCAAACTGCACACAGTGTGCAAAATTTCATCAAAATCAGTTCCTTAGTTTAGGAGTTTACCCCGGACAAACATCGTGACACGTAATTTATATATATATACAGATTAAATTATAAAGTTTTGATCAATGAAGCACAAATAAGTAAAAAACAGGATTAATTTCACTGTATTATCTTTATTATAATATGAATTCAATTTACACTTCAGTCTAAGTAACACGTGGCCGGCTATGCTAACACCAAAAATTTAAAAAGTGGAAATAATTGAATTATACGAAATTTATTAATAGGTTAAAAAGTTGAAGGTTCTTTGTGTAGATGGCAGCACCAAATATATTTCAGCTTTCATTTCAACCCAGTCGAAAGGTATCGACATCTGTTAGAATCATTTGGAGTTAACAGATAATTGTGACTGTCAAATAATAACAGACAAATAATTAGCAATTAATTAAAATTGCGACTATAATTTGAGATTTAAACTATCCTATCTCTCAAGTTGGATCGAACTGCACATGGTGTGCGAATTTTATTATAATCGGTTAAGTGGTTTAGGAGTCCATTGAGGACAAACATTGTGACACGAGATTTATATATATTAAGATATATATATATAATATATATATATATTTTTTTTTAAAGAAAATAAATGTAAAAATAAAACATCTACTTAAAGAAACAAATGAAAATATTTCAATTTTAAAAGATTAAATTACGATAAAATACATATAAATAACAAATGTGAAAATTCAATACTTCTATAAACTACTATTGACTGTTATTATTGCAACATTTTTCCGTTCAACAAAGCAAAAATATCTGAGAGTGAATATAAAGCTCAATTTTATTAATTATTATATATTTATACAAAATTGCATAAAAATATATTTACTTTTGTCATGAAAGATATTTTTAAACATGAACATTATATTTTACATTTAAATAGCATTCTGAGAAAAACATAAACGCAACGAAATTAATTGGAAAACATTTTATTTTTCGCTCGAAAAGATAAAAAAAATAAAATTACATGTTAAAAAGCAGTATATTTAACAGAGATTTATAAAGAACTTTCCATTTCGAAACAAAATTATTTAAAGTTTCTATATGAAAATTAAATGGCATGGCAGTCGTTCATAATTTATAGCATTTGTTTTTAAAAACAAATTCTTTCCGACTGGTATAGATAATTTTATTGGTATATATTCAGTCATAAAAAGCATATATCTAGAAAAAAAAAAAAATTCTTAAATTAATCTGGTTATTTTTAGTAAGTATTGTATGCAATCTTTTAATCTAGCACAAAGCTGCAGTAGCACTGATTTCAATATATATATATATTCATTTTAGTAAAAACGTTATAAAATACAGTCGGCAGCAAATTTATTGAAGCGCTAGCAATAATTCGTATTCAAAAGATGTGCACCTAATACTGCTTTGATAAGTAAATATTTGTCGAGTCATGACCTTGGCCTTTACCCTGCTCATAGAAAAGTAAGTTGATGATAAAAATTGGCGATCAAACTAAAAGAAAAAAATAATAATAATTATAAAATAAACGTTGTGGATGATAAAAATTGGCGATCAAACTAAAAGAAAAAAAATGTAGATGTGTGTAGATATGTGCGTAGATGTGTGTAGTTATAGATGTGAGTCGACTATAGATATTTCAAAGTTGAGAAGGTATGATATATATACACACACAATTAAAACTGTGCTCATATATAAATCTAAATTTAAATCTATTATTTTCTTTTATGTATGCTAAAATTTTTAAATCATAATTTTAAATCATCAGCTAGATTAACTTTTCAAGTTAATCTAGCCGATGTCTCTGATACAAACTAAAAAAATTATTAAGAATTTTCTACTTAAAAAATAGATTTACAGAATAATAGATAAATAAATAAATAAAATAAGTTTACGATAAATGAATAATTAAAAATAAATAAAGATCTTGGAATTTTGCATGTAACCAACATTTTTAGAAAATTTGTGCGCTGAAATTCATTAGTGCTTTCTACTGAAATAAAACTATTTAGAAAGTAAAACTGACATTAGATTTCTATAAAAGAAAGAAAGAAAAGAAAAAAAAAAAATGTGGTTAAAATGGCATCATTTTCTTTACTGAAAATTAGGACTTTATTTTCACCAGTCCAATGTAAGTTTAAATGTAATGTGGTGTGTTCGTGAATCGATAAACCTTTAGATAGTGCACTTAAGGGGGTCAGAGACACAAAATTTTTGTTTTTATTATTTACTGATGAATTGTTGTAATTATTTTTTCTGAAATTGGAGCTTTTTCGACGATGAAGTTGAGCAAGAAAGAATCTTAAAAAAATTTTAAATAAAGTTTTTAAAATTTAAAATTTTTGATAAATTTAAAATTTGTTATATCTCATGAACTAATGGTTCAATTTACAAACTTTTTTCACTCTTATATACAGAAAAGATTTCTCTATACATTAAAAAAGGTTGCTGTCACTGGCGTCAAATTTTTTTGTCTGCGGCAGCATCTTCTAACGGGGGCAGGGTCCTTCGTGTCATGACAGGTATCAAGGTGTTCCGAATACTCCAAGGAGGACATTTCAGCTGCATAGAAATTTCTATCATTTTAATTAAAGAAGTTATCAACTAAAAACGACAAGTTTATGAAGGTACTCTATTTGCCGTTTTGAAAAAAGTTTCTCCCAGTGACGTTGTTCTTCGGTCATGAAGTCATTTTACTCGGGAAAATTAAAATATGATCCATGATATGGTTGTATGTAGGTAGGTAGGTATTTAGGCAGGTAGGTTGGATTTAACGTCGCACCAGTACTGCACAATGGGTAATTGGCGATGGTCTGGGACGCACCCCTAAAGATGTTCCGGAGGCATGTCATTACAATTTTGATCCTTCACCGAGGGGATGATCCTCCCCGCTTTGGTGATCCCTCTACGTTTAGTATGGATGGGAACACGTAGGACTTTGCTGTTGCGACAGATTTTATGTGCACCAGCCACTATTAGTGTACACGACGGTCTTTGGCCGGCTCAAGTATCGAATCGACAATATTCCAATTACGTGCTCGGCGCATTACCGAATAGGGTATCGTGGTCCGAAACAATAGATTTAAAAAAGAAAGAAAATAAATATCAACTTTTTTTTCTCTGCTTTTAGAAAATTAATTTTCTTACACGGGAAAATTATAATATGGTCCCTGGTTGTAGGTAGGTAGATAATTAGGTAGGTTGTGTTTGACGTCGCACCATGAGCGAATAGGTGAGCAGAGCTCTGCATGTGTCAATAAGTAAAGTGCGTCGGCGGAGAGGCGAAGCCTCCCTCCGGGGTTGGTGAGCGGAGCGAGCAGGTGGCAGAGCCCCCTAGTATCTTCAATTTTTCTTCGGTATTTTTAATTAGGAGCGAAACTTTTTTGGTTATCCAAAAGTTATGCATGAAACAAGTACTTTTATCAAATTAAAATTTGTATTAAAAAAAATTATTATTATAATCAGAAATCTTGAAGACAAATTGAAGATGAACCCTTTCTGTATATAGAGGTAAAAAAGGTTTGTAAATTGAACCATTAGTTCATGAGATATAACAAATTTTAAATTTATCAAAAATTTTAGATTTTAAATTTTTATTTAAATTTTAAATTTTTTAATTGTGTTTATTTATTTATTTATTTATTTTAAGTTTCTTTCTTGCTCAACTTAATCGTCAAAAAAGCTTCAATTTCAGAAAAAGTAATTACAGCAAACCATCAATAAATAATAAAAGGAAAAATATGTAGTCTCGGATCCCGTTAAATTCATTATTAATTTTAAATGAAATATTTTTTTACTCTTTCAGTAAATTCAAGTACACATTTTAAGCACAAAAAAGTCTTATAAGTTCCCTTTACTCTACAATGTATAACAGTGCAATATTTCCCTTACTTTGATTTTATTGAAAGAAGTAATTTCTAGCAACATAATTTCCGAAAATGATATCTGCAAAAAATATCCGAAACGAATAAGTTGTTAAACCAAAGCCTTTGATTTTTCAGGTTTCTCCGAATAAAATACTTAATTCTTTCTTTTCCCTTCACGATCCAGTGTTCAATTTTCTGGTTGACTAAGCCAATGTCAAGATTTTCGTGGGTCAAATATCTGAGAGGACACATTTTTGTTCAGAAAGTTTTTGTTATCTTTGTTATGAGCGAAGTTTACTTCTAAGTTTTGTATAAACTGACAAATAAAGAATGTTCGGAAAAATAATGAATCCCGTTAAACTAATAAAGAAATAATGGGGATTGTTTTTAATTTTTCTTTAGAATTTCACAGTTACCATTAGAGCTTCCAAATCCAATTGTTGACCATTTTTTTTTTTTGTAAAATCAAATGAAAAGAAATCCCATGGAAAATGAGAAGTTCAATCCGCGTTTGTAATGATCGATAGATGGCGCTCTCTGAACTGCAGTTGTTAGTAAATATAATAGCCACGTGGATTAATAATTGTTCTTTCTCCGTCATTACATCATGGAAAATCGATTGCATAATATGATGATATGCAGTGGTGTGATAATTTCACCTTAGCCCAACAGAGGGCGAGCATTTCATTACAATCGCGGATAGGTTACTGTTTTGCATTAATTCATTTTAATCTTTAATTTGATGGCTGCACGTGTATATATACAGGGTGATTATAATTAAAGTTACGATTTCAAAACGCTATAATTTTAAAACTACCCATCAGAACGATTTCATATTTTACCAGAGCAATCGTGAGACAATGAAATTTTGTTTGGCATAAGAAAAAAAAAGTTCCAAAATGTGCTGTTAATTTTCCGTAAAGTATTTGTTTCATGAAGCTTATCTTTTTCTCTTTTCACTATGACTGTTTCCGTTGTAAACACGTATTCTTGTTATTTTGCTAAAACATTGTAGTAAACCCTTGAAGCCTATTGTTTCCTGCTATCCCATTGTGTTGCTAACAAGATTCCAGTGTTTAATGAGTCCATTTAGGCGTTTTCACTGACATTACCCTGACAGCGTCATCTATAGGAACATGTTGGAACATTTTTTTTTCCTCCCCCAAACAATATTTCATTGCTTCACGTTTGCTCTGGTAAAATATCAAGTCTCTCTGATGGTTAGTTTTAAAATTATAGCGTTTTGAAGTCGTAACTTTAATTATAATCACCCTGTATGTAAATATTTACCAAAATTCCCTATAGATTTCGTGGTAGAGTGACCTAAATCATATGTACCAACTTTCAGCTCAATTGATTGAAGCGTTGAGACGCTATCGTTTTCACTCACATACACACGCGTACATGCACACATACATACATCACCGTAAATATAGCAAAAATTAAAAATAAAAGCAAAAAATTCTTTACCATTATGGCCTATGAGCTGAAATTATTTGACGCGCAATTGCGTCTAAATGTCTCATTCGATTGAGTTGAAAATTTATAAATATGTTATAAATCACCGTCGCACAAGCTGTGTAAATTTTGGTGAATCTAGCGCTTATAGTTTCTTTTACACAGACACAACGAAAAATTCTCTATTATTGTGCCCTATGGGCTCAAAATCTTTAAAGTGCGATAGCGTCTTAAAGCCGCATGCAATTGAGCTGGAAATTTATATACATGCTTTAGTTCGCCGTCACAAGAATAGCATGAATTCTGGATAATCTAGCACTTATAGGTTTTACAGGAACATAAAGAAAAATTCAGTTTTATTGTGGCCAATAGGCTGAAATTAATTGAACTGCAATAGCATCTAAATGCCTTATTCGATTGAGTTGAAAATTTTTACACATGTTATAAATCTCCGTCGCACAAACTGTGTAAATTTTGGTGAATCTAGCGCTTATATATTCTTTTTCACAGACACAATGAAAAATTCTCTATTATTGTGCCCTATGGGCTCAAATTCTTTAAAGTGCTGTAGCGCCTTAAAGCCGCATCCGATTGAGCTGGAAATTTATATACATGCTGTAGTTCACCGTCACAAGACCTGCATGAATTGTGGAGAATCTAGCACTTATAAACTTTACAGGAACATAAAGAAAAATTCATTATCATTGTGGCCAATGAGCTGAAATTATTTGAAGAGCGATAGCGTCAAAATGGCTTATTCGATTAAGCTGAAAATTTATACGCATGTTATAAATCTCCGTCGCACAAATGTGCAAATTTTGGTGAATCTAGCGCTTATAGTTTATTTACACAGACACAACTAAAAATTCTCTATTATGTAGCCCTATGGGCTCAAATTCTTTAAAGTGCGATAGCGTCTGAAAGCCGCATCCGATTGAGCTGGAAATTTAAACACATGCTGTAGTTCACCGTCACAAGAACTGCATGAATTGTGGAGAATATAGAACTTATAGATTTTACAGGAACACAAAGAAAATTTCTATAGCATTGTGGCTTATGGTTTTAAATTATTTAAAGTGCTATAACGTCTAAACTCCTCATCCGAATGAGCTGAAAATGTATATACATGTTATGGGTTACCGTCACACAAACTGAATAGATTCTGGTGGAGTCTAGAATTTATATATCTTTACAGGGAAACAACCATTTTTTTTTTTCATTATGCCCTATGGGCTCATATTATTTGAAGGGCATTAATGTTAAATTTAGCAACATACTATATACAGAAAATACTCACACTATTATAATATTTTCTTTTGTCTATTTAACGATTTATTTTGTTTTATTTATACAACTGTTAATTACTTAATTTTGAGAAAGGTGAGTGGAGTCACTCCAGATTTTTTTATTTTTAATACATTTTCAGTCATACTTACAGACAGACACGTTGATACATGTATTTTAAAAAAGCATCACATTTTCAACTCAAATTATGTAACTCCCCCAGAAGCCGGAATTTGAAATTTTCCAAGTATTCGATATTTTCTTCTTATATACAGGGTGATTATAATTAAAGTTAGGATTTCAAAACGCTGTAATTTTAAAACTACCCATCAGAGCGATTTGATATTTTACCAGAGCAATAGTGAGGCAATGAAATTTTGTTTGGGGAGGAAAAAAGTAGTTCCAACATGTTCCTATAGATGGCGCTGTCAGGGGAAACGACTAAATGGACTCATTAAACACAGGAATGTTGTTAGCAACACAATGGAATAGCAGGAAACAATAGACTTCAAGGGCTTACTACAATTGTTTTAGCAAAAAGACAAGAATACGTATTTACAGCGGAAACATTCATAGTGAAAATAGAAAAAAAGGAAGCTTCATGAAACAGACTCTTTACGGATAATTAACGGCACACTTTGGAACATTTTTTTTTTTTTTTTTTAAACAAAATTTCATTGTCTTACGATTGCTCTGGTAAAATATCGAATCGGGTCGTTTAATATTATAGCATTTTCAAATCGTAATTTTATTTGTAATCACCCTGTATATAAGAAAAAAGAAAAACATAAAAACATATCTTATTTCTTTTTTTTTTTTTTTTTTTTTTTTTTTTTTTTTAAGGAAATGTATTGTTAAAAATCCTTTTTTATTCGTTCTAAATTGTAAAGCATTATATATTTGTATCGAAGAAAATCATTTATATATGCTTGGAATTTATCATATATCATATTAATACTGAACAATAAATTTTGTTTATAAAAAAAAAAAAAAAAAAAAACAGCCAATTTTATTTTGTATTCCTTAATTCAAAGTTAGGAAGAAACACCTTTCCCTTTAATGCATTTATTTCTCCCAAGTAAAATGATTTTTATTTTATTTTCCCGTATAAAGGTTTATTGTTTTATTTTTGTTACAAACATAGTGAAAGAAACCAACTTATTTGAGTTTTCAATTTTCCGGCTCGTTAAATGAAGTTGCCCAATTCGCAAATCTTCTACATCACGAAAAAAATAACATTGTCGTAAAATTATGCTTTCAAAATATTTTAAAATTCAGAGAACGACAAAATATATATTTTTTTCTTAAAATAGTTATGGATATAAAAGAATTCGAAAATGTAAACAAAGTTCGCTTTACATGACCGTTTGTATTTATGTAAAATTAATTGAAAGGGTAGATTCATTTAATAAAGCCATATGGGTGTATACGATATGTATATACATATATATAACTACATACGTACAGTCGGTAGCAAAAGTATCCGAACACTAACAAGAATTCGTATATAAAAAAAGTAGATTTAATTCTGTTTTGTTAAATAAATCCTTGTCGAATCGTGTTCTTTGTCAGTCTAAGAACATGTTTCGACAAGGATTTATTTAACAAAACAATACTAACTCTACTTTTTTTTTATATAGGAATTTTTCCAAGTGTTCGGATACTTTTGTTACTGACTGTATATATATACTAATATAGAATAACGCCAAGTACATGAATTTTAACTTAAAATTGTTATGTAAAACAATAATTTGAAAATTTAAGCAAAATTTGCTTTAAACCTGTCTGCATTTATGAAAATAATTTTATATATTAGATACATTTAATAAACCCGAAAATATTTGCATTTCTAACAATATACATTCATATAGTATAGTCTGTAACAAAAGTAACCGAACACTAGCGAAAATTCCTATTAAAAAAAGGTATAGTTAATAAGGTGTTAAATAAATTTTGTTAAATAAATCTTTGTCGAATCATGTTCTTAGACTGATTAAGAACACGATACAACAAAGTTTTATTCAACAAAACAGTATTAACTCTACTTTTTTTTTTTCTTTTTTTTTTAACACGCTTTTATTAGCTTCACCTGTATATATGTATGTTTGCATGTTTTGTTCTCTGGAAGCAAACAAAAAATGTATATTGTGAAAAAAAGACTTTTCCTACGTGAACTTCGTGGCGTTCAGGTATAGCTCCGCGCTACGAGCCTAAAGGTCTAGCGTTCGATCCCAGTGAAGGGAGATTTTTTAAAAATAGTTTTTGTTTAATTCTAAATTATTTTAATTAAAGATTTAAATGTATGTAAATATAATGGTGTGTCACTCACACGATTTTCTTTTACCCTGCATTTTAATACTAAGATACATATTTTGTGTTTTTTAGTTCACATTTCTTTAAAAGCGTGTTCTTTAATTTTTTTTAAACTATAATATTATTATACAGTAATTTTTGCTAGTATTCGGATACTTTTGTTACCGACTGTACGCTTAATGGAAAATCTATGTTTAAAAATAATAATAATATATTATAAGTAAATATGACGATTGAACTCATAAGGTTAATATAGCATTGCTGCATATGCATTACATTGCTAAAAACATTCAGACACTTACGATTTTAGACTTTTACAAATATATAGAAGTACACGCAGGTTTATTCTGGAACTTCAGGGGAGTAAAGAGCATATCAGGCTTCATGTACTTCAACCGTAGTTTGGTTTTAAAGGCAAATAGTAGAAAAGAAAAAAAACCTCTTTGGGAACACACTGTGTAAAATATTGCTTGAATTGATTTTATTGTGTAGAATATAATTGTGTAAATTGTGATGCAAAGGAGCAACTAATAAAAGATATTTTTTAGCAGTTCATCTAATATTAGTTGCAAAATATGGTATTAAGGCCATGAAAGTTAGATAAACATACATAATAATAACAAAGCTTAATCAACTTAATCTAGGCAAAACAGGCCATTGATGTATTTCCTTTATTTTCCAAACACCGGGTATAAGGAAACATTTAAATCGAACGTATTTGAATTAAAATCGTTTTTTTCACAAAAGATATCCAATACTGTTTGTTTTAACTGGATTTTCTTAGATAATGAAAGGATAGGGAGATGAAATTGGCTAATGATGGGAGAAATCTACATAATAAAAAATAAATTATGTTTTCAAAATTGTAAAATGTATGGAATTTTAAAATGGACTAATAAATAATTAAAATCAGTTTTTGAAGAATAGGATACGTAAATAAAAATAAATTATAGATAAGCGTACAAGCAATTTGTACATAATAGATGAAGTTGTAGAAACTAGAGCTAGTTCACTTAGATTTATTTATTTTTATTTTTATCATTATATTTTTCACTTTATTAATTTTTTTTAATAATTATTATTTATTTATTTTTTATTATATCATATTTATTTATTTTCTTTCTTTCTTTCTTTCTTTGTCATATATTTAAATAATCCTAAAAATGCGAGGCAAAGCTTAATATTTTTGCTACAAAATTATGTAAGACTTCTCAATTAAGTGGGTGATTAAATATTTTCAAAGACACATTTCTTAAAATCTTTATATTATTCTAATTAACCTTTATGCACGGTTAGTTGCATACCCAAAGGTTAAAGCTAGGCAGTGTCGACAAACTTGTGGACATTTTTATTCAGTAATCACCAATAATTTTGAGAAGTGATATTTCATATGTATAACGGAGGCTTAATCTTGGAAGAGAATACATAAAACCGTTACACTTAAAACTTAGTGGAATATATTGAATAAAAATAATATTATAGTTTTAAAAAATTAAATAACACGCTTTTATAGAAATGTGAACTAAAAAGCACAAAATATCTATCTTAGTATATAAATTCAGGGTAAGAGAAAATCGTGTGAGTGACACACCATAATATTTACATACATTTAAATCTTTAATTAAAATAATTTAGAATTAAACAAAAACTATTTTAAAAAAATCTCTTCTGACTGGTATCGAACGCTAGACCATTAGGTTCGTAGCGTGGAGCCATACCTCAACGCCACGCCGTTCACGTAGGGAAAGTCTTTTTTTACAATATAAATTTTTTGTTTGCTCCCAGAGCGGTTACAAACATACATGCAAACATACAAACATACATACATACAAACATACATACATACATGTGAAGCTAATAAAAGCGTGTTAAAAAAGTGCAGAAATCTGGTAATACTTGGGTTGGAATGACTTAACTTGATATGGATCGGTTACTTAAGCAGATCATTGCTATTTTCGAGGAAACGTATTCTATTTTATTAAAATATTTTGTTTCAATAATATTTGTCTGAAAACTTTGCTTAATTATATGAACAAATAATGGGTTCCTAAAATAATAATAATAATAATAATAATAAAATCATATCCCATATAGAGATATAGTGACCCAGCAAAGCTCGGCTATAATTCAAAATTTACGTTTATAGACTGTTTCGTCTATATTAACTGTAACTATAATATGTTTTATTAATATATATAATTCAACTGTTACTGCTCTTGTTATAAATGACTTGAGTCTGTCCTGATGATGCCCTGGTAGGCAGGGCGAAAAGCTTTGACAAAATGAAAAATATTTTGTTTTATTTTTAATGATTTTAATAAAATTTATCTTTTTATACGTGTTTTAAAGTGTATTGTTTATCAAATCTGTAGTTCTCAATATGAATAATACTTATTATTATTATTTCAAATGTCTATTATTTTATTAATATTTAAATCTGTCTCTCCCTCACTCACACGAAGATATATATACATTCATTTTCAATATTTTTCATTTTATTTTGTTCGCACTATAAATTGGCACTAATTCTTTCACATTCTTTTTTCATAAAGTGATAAAATTTAAATCTTGAAAAAAAAAAATAAATAAATAACATTACAAAACTTTTTTTTTTTTTTTTTTTTTTTTTTTTTGTCAATTTCTACTTGAAGATCTTTATATCCCTAGGGATACTCAGATCGACTTTTTACAAAATATAGCGTAGTATATGAGGGGAAAATAATTCTTAAGTACTTTTTTCCATATTTTGCAATATACCTTGTGGGAACAGAATATTCGAGTCTTAGCCAGACACAATATTTGAAGGAATAATATTATAGAAATTTTAAATATTCCAGCACTTTTTTTTTTTTTTACGATATTGCTTAAAAGAAAATACTGCTTGAAATTTAAAGATTTAAAATAATTTATTTTAACATAAATCTTATTTAACAAGTGAAAACTGTATCATTTTTATGTTTTAATTTATACTAAATTACGATAGAATTTCCACGATAGAACATTTAAGAAGGATATCTGGAATCCCATTACTTAATACTTTAATTAAAATGAAGCACAATTACAATAACTATATACTTTGCACGCAGTAAACAGAACTTAGTTGAATGTAGGATACAAATACATAAGACGAATATAACTTCTTACAAACCACTGTCTGTGGCTCATGGCCACACAGGCGTCTTACACGAAAAAAACGTCTACATCTTTCAGCAAGAACTGACTGACTTCTAAAATCAAAATTTTTTTACTTCACTTTATGGATTGGCAAAATATCATTAGATATTTTGCCAAGAATGGCGACAGCGCCGTCTATATTATTTTAAAAGATAGGGAAGATGGCTCAATATCGATAGGCTATTTAATATATTCGTAAGAGTTTGAACTTAGGCATCACGTTCTTCCCCTCTATTCCCGAGCCTACGTCTCGAGGCGGGAACAGCACTTAAAGCTTTCCGCGGATACCACAGGAGATTGAACTTTTGTTACTATAACATTTTAACATGAATGTGAGGGTCGATGCGCAACAGATAACTAAATTTTAATTTAATCAGGGTTGACTATTTCAAAGGTACTACATTCTTTTTATATTGTCAGTTTTTCTAAGCAATGACATTAAAGTTTAAACTAGAGATTTAAATCTAAATTCAACTTCTTTACTTTCTGAACGGGCGACTTGAAAGTTGACGTGAATTTCAGAATTAACAACAAAAAACTTCAAAGTACTATGGCGATGAGTGCAGCCTGGATTTGAATGAGATTCCTCCTCTTTATTGTCTTTGATTGTAGAACGGCTTGAACAATGTAATATGGCGATTCAAGTAAAAAATGATCGTTTGAAAAAAGAACATTTTATTTATAGCCAAAATGAGTCAAAATTTTTAATTTAAATTTTATGTTAAAGTTTTAGACAGAAAAAATTTAGTTAAAGTAAGTAAATGTTTACAGTTTTTTTTTTTTTTTTCTTTCGATGAAAAATTAGGGATTTTTTTTTTATTTTATTTAATTTAACATAAAATAATGATCGAAATTTTTTAGGAGGCGTACCAATGAAATAAAAATAAATAAGAACTTTTAATTATTTCCATTTTCTTCCCATTTTTAGCTTTTTAAATGTCATTGTGTTAAGCTATACATTCAAATGCTTACATAATAATGAAATTTCAACATTTAATCTTCCGAAAGTTTTAATTTCATAGAATATCATCCCAACAATTCTCATATGAGATTAAACAGATGACTTCCAGCATTTTTAAAAACAGAAAGATTAAGGGCAAAACATTCGCTAGATATACAACTTCTAATTGAATATGTAATGCGAAAAAAAATAATCTACGTACAGTAAGATTAAAACTTAAAAAACCAAAATTATGAATTTTTTATTCATTTCTAGCTTTGCCAGACGCACAGACTTAACCGCGACGATTTAATTTGTTGTACTATGTAAAATAAATACATAAATAAATAAATAAATAAATTCCTAAAATATATATTTTGTTTTATTTTATTAAAACAATATTTATTTTTCTTCATTCTTTACGATGTGGAGTTAATGAAAAACAAATTAATATAAGTTGTCCTCAGACGTTAAGATAAATAATTTCTTATGATAAGATAATTCATAACATAATTAACATGTACTTTTTTGTAAAATGTATGCCTTTTTTGGTAAATTTCATTTAATTGTTCATTTTAATGTGATTATAAGATATTTAAACTGAAATATTTTTATATCTCTATATATTAAAAAAAAAGTTACTGTCACTGGCGTCATTTTTTTTTTTTTTTTTTTTTTTTTTTTTTTTTTTTTTTTGTCTGCGACAGCATCTTCTAACGGAGGGCAGGATTCTTCGCGTCATGAGAGGTATCAATATGTTCCAAGTACGCCAAGTAAGACATTTCAGCCGCTTAGAAATTTCTATCATTTTAGTTAAAGAAGTTATTAACTAAAAGCGGCAAGCTTATGAAGGTACTCTATTTGCCATTTTGAAAAAGGTTTCTCCCAGTGACGTTGTATTTCTATCATGAAGTCATTTTACACGAGAAAATTAAAATATGATCCATGGTTGTACGTAGGGTAGGTAGGTTGGTTGGATTTAACGTCGCACCAGTCCTGCGCAATGGGTAATTGGCGACGGTGTGGGACGCAACCCTAGAGATGTTCCGGAGACATGCCGTCACAATTTCGAACCTTCACGGAGGGGATCCCCAGAGGTATAGTAGAGATGGGAACATTGAGGACTTAGTGACCACGACAGATTTTATGTGCACCAGCCACCATTAGTGTACACGACGATCTTTCGCCGGCTCAAGTATCAAATCGGCAATCTTCCAATTACGTGCTCAGTGCTTTACCGACTAGAGTACCGCGGCCCGAAACCATGGATGTAAAAAACAAAGAAAATAAATATCAACATTTTTTCTCTACTTTTAGAAAATTATTCTTTTTACACGGGAAAATTAAAATATGATCCATGGTTGTAGGCAGTTAGATAATTAGGTGAGTTGTGATTGACGTCACACCATTACTGCGCTATGGATAATTGGCGACGGTCTAGGACGCACCCGTATGGATGTTCCTGAGACATGCCACCACAGTTTTGGTCCTAAACGAAAGGGATAGCTCCCCCTTCGGTGGCAACAGTGGTATCATTTTGATGGGAACACGAAGGATATTATGGCCGCGACATATTTTACTTGCACCAGCCACCATTAGTGTACACGACGGTCTTTGGTCGGTTCGAGAACCGAAACCACAATCTTCCAATTACGAGCTCGGCTCTCTACCTACTGGGGTACCGTGGTCCGGATTTAAGGTTGTAAAAAAGAAATAAAAGGGTCATATACTGAAGCTGTGATGCAAAATGGTCTAGATATTATGATTTTCTTTCTATAAAATATATATATATATATATATATATATATATATAAATATTATATATTTAAATTTGACATTGAATATGAGGATTTCAATAATAATTTTCTGCTTTCGTCTTGTAATATGCACTATTAATATTCTTTCTCAGCGAAAGAAAGCAGCGAATAGGCGGGCAGAGTTGTGCATGTGTTAATAAGTAAAGTTAGTGGGGGAGGAAGCGCAGCTTCCTTCGGGGGGTGGTGAGCGGAGCCAGCTGGGGGCAGAGCCCTCTAGTACTTAAAAAAAAACATTCTGTACATCAACTAAAAATATATTTTGCAATACAATCTATATCAGAAAAGTCGATGCACTGTATTGCATGAAATTGCCTATGCACATATATCAAGATGATATATAAAAATGATAAACTTTCAGCGTTCATTACCTGCATCTTAAATTCATTAAAATTGAATACTGAGAAAAAATATATATACCGCTTTCATCTAGAACGAACAGGTGGTCCTATTCTAAATCCCTAAACTAGAAATATAGATTTCCGAGCTATGAGTATAAGGCACGCCAATACACTGAGAATACATTCTGTAATTGACAAATAGAATCTAAATTGGGGCTCTAGAAATAATAGTTCCATGTCATCCTTATAAATTTCTTATAATTTTTTTTTTCCAGTGCCCTTCGAAAGCGAATTCTAGAAACCCCTATTAGAATTCTTGAGCGTTTGCCTGTACTATCGAGGATAAACCTATTTGAAAATATCTTCAAATAAATGTGACTACAAGAGGCAGGTCTCAGCAGCTATAATCTTGGTTTATGACCAATTATAGAAAAACGAGGGAGAATTTCTCTTAATAGAAAAGATTCAGAATATTCAGAATATTGTTTCACCATCTAGAAATGTGTACATTAGAAATTCTCGGCCATTTCATCTATTCAGTTTATTGGCGTGCCTTATGCGCATAACTCGGAAATCTATATTTCTAGTTTAAGGATTTAGAAAATGACTATTTATTCATTCTAAATGAAGGTGGTATATGTTGTTTTCTCAGTGAACATTTGAATCAAGTAATAAAAAATAATAATAATAACAAGAAGAATATTCCAGAGCTAGGGTATAATTTCTATAAATGTCTGATTCTGAAATTTATGTGACTAAACAAATTAGTCTCCGACAAAGAAATCTGCTGTTATATAGTCTGCGGATTTAACGTTTCGCAGACTTTCACTAAGAAAAAATCATGTAACTGACACCTAGAATCTAAATTGTGGCTATAGAAATAATAGTTCCATGTCATCCTTATAAATTCTAGTCCCCTTTAAAAGCGAGTTCTAGAAACTCCTATTAGAATTCTAGAGCTTATGTCTATATTCTCGAGAGCAAAGTTCTTTAAAATTCTCTGCAAATAAATGCGAATACAAGAGGCGGGTTTCAACAACTATAATCTTGGTTAATGACATAATTCTAGAAAATCAAGCTAGAATTTCTCGTAATACAAAAGATTCAGATTACTCAGAATATTGTTTCACCATCTAAAAACGTGTAGACTAGGAATTCTCCATCATTTCATCTATTCAGTTTATTGGCGTGCCTTATGCGCATAACTCGGAAATCTATATTTTTAATTAAAGGATTTAGAAAATGACCAATTATTCATTCTAGATGAAGGCATTATATTTTTTTTTTACTCAGTGTATATGTCTAAACCTACGATACATAGTATAGGCATATTCTAAAAGGAGTATATGACGAAATTGCAATCATCCTAGGAGAATTCTACTCGGAATTTGATTTACAGAATCAGAATGATGTCCAGGGAAGAATTTCACTTGAAACTGAAAAAAAAAAAAAAAAAAAAAAGAATAAATAAATAAATAAATGAAAAAATGAAAAAATAAAAATAAAAAAATAATAATAAATGTTGTTATTTATAAAAAAAAAAGTATTTTCATCCATTTTATTTATTTATTTATTTCCATAACCAAACTGTCATACTACGACACTTTTCATCCTCTAGAGAAAATAATAAATCTAGACTTAACTCTTAGAAGTATGATGTAGCACACTTTTTCGTCACAGAGAAAAAATGGACTGTAGGTCGATTTATGTTTGTTTCATTGACTTCTCGGTAAGAAATTATATGAGTATTCAAAAGCATATATCTGTAAATTTGCAGTTAACTTTAACTTCACTTATATTTTATCAATTCTTGACGATTTTCTAAATAACAGCCTTGAATTTTTTTATGCTTCAGCACATCCTGTAGAGAAAATTTAATTTAACAAATATTGCTATATCAATGTACAAAATATTTTATACAACACAAATAATAAATTACACACTATAAGTTTTCATACAAAGGCATTTCATTTTTACTATAAATTTCAATTCAATATACAAATTTGTGTAGCATTCCTATATGATGCACATTTAGAATACCAAGTTTGGAATATCTGCAATTTTTTGTTCTTGATTTATACAGATAAC
The DNA here is from genome assembly GCA_963930645.1 of Salticus scenicus. Lineage (NCBI taxonomy): Eukaryota > Metazoa > Arthropoda > Arachnida > Araneae > Salticidae > Salticus > Salticus scenicus. The sequence continues at coordinate 252,377,204 of OZ005656.1, read as the reverse complement.
AGCCAGATACACACACATATACACAGACCAACCACTAAAAATATAAGTTTATAAATATTCAGGGTACTTCAAAACGTGTAAATATAACAAAATCTCACTTTCGAAAATGTTACCCCAAAACAGTACTTTTTCTGCCATATATATAGATAAGATAAAGTAAAAAAAATGTTGTTTCCACTTTGTTTAAATCATCCTATAGGTGTTTCACTGTACTTACCACCAATTTCCCCATAGAGATAATGTATTTGAATTCTCTTTGATGTCCCTGTACACGAACCATTTACTTGATCTTATCGAAAAGTTTAGTGTAGTATCCCTATACAACACACATTTTGAATAACAAATTTAGACTTTATGCTATTATTTGTTTATGGGATATGCTGATAACAGTAACACATAAACACACTGACACACACACACACACACAAACAGACACGCAGACCAACCGCTAAAAACATGATTTTTGAATTCAGGTGACCTCAAAATGTGTAACTATAATAAAAACTCAATTTCGAAAGTTTGACCCCAAAACAATACTTTCTCTACCATATATATGGGTAAGGGAAAGTAAAAAATAGATGATTTTTTCGTCAACAAAGGTCGCTGCAAGTATGCGTAACGAGAAATATGTAAATCAGAGTCCTTTAAATTACATGGTTTTACTATTAATACAGAATATTCCTTATTTTGTCTTGTACTTGCCCATGCATGAAGTTTTCATTGGAATGCTGAATTGTTCGATGAAGCGTTACAGGTGAAAATATTTTCCCTCAGACAAGAACCGCTGACAGTAGCTGCAGTTAGTGATAATGTAACTCGTTAGCAAACTATAATTTGTGGTGATCTCTAACATATAGAATAGAATTTATAAGCCTGTAAATATTTGCATGCAAATAAAAATAGTTTTGCACGGAAATGTGTGACTTGTCAACATACAGCGCCCCCTATGATCGAATATTTTAAATATTATTATTTACTTTACCGAAGAAAAAAAAAATCCCCATTTCGGGAATAACTTTTCCGCAAACTGCATTCAATTCTTCCAATTTCTTCAATTTTTATGAACTTTTGAAATGTCTGCCGACTTATGGGCTTTCGGTACAATCTATTTTATCTATCTGATGAAGTTTTTTTAAATAAGTAAAAATTGACGGCTAGTTTTGTTAGTAACCGTCAGATCATATGAATATAATTATATCCTTTTATTATTTTTATTTTTTCACTACTTCTTCCAAATAATTAAGTTTTTTTTTTTTTTTTTTCGAGTTAACACTTTCGCGACCAGTGAGGTAGATTCACGTCATTTGAAAATCTGCAACTCCAACAGTGGGCATTTCTTTCTCAATTTGTGTGTAATTTATTTTTAAGAATAAACCTATTTTTCATATTTTTAAATCAAATATACTATGAATTCGCTTACTTCGATTAGAAAGAATATAATTATAACGTACAGTCGGGAAAAAAAAAAAAAAAATCGCAGCACTCGCTGTAATTTCACTATTAATTGACGCAGAAAAATTTAATAGACACCATTCAACAGGAAATAAAATGCACCTTTTGAAAATGCTGTAGAATTTTGAATTAGGGGTCATCTACATATTGAAATGAGCACAACTTTGATTTTTGCAATAGCAATACCCAATTTTGAATACATATTCGAATTTCTGAGAGTCTGGCAGTGCGGAAAAGTATACTGTTTGTATACTTTATCTTTAGTATTTATAGAGTTATAATCAAAAATGTGTTAGGGGGCTATCTGTAAATGTAGAAAAATTAAATTAAGATCCTATAACAAATAGACAAAATTTTAATGTTTTACACCGAAAATCTTTCAGAAAAAAAAGTATTATAAAAATTAATAAAAACATCGACCCCTTTTCCAGTTCCTCAATTATTCTGAATTGAGTTTATTAGATTTGTATATACTTCAGTAATTTTTTAGATAATTTTAGGTCTCTTTAAATACATTACACTTGCAATTTGACCAGACTGCAATTTGTCCAGACTCTTTGAAAAAAGTGCAGTATTTTTCAAGTAAAAGTGTCTATTATGGCTGTACTGATCACCAATAAAGCTTAAATTTTCTTTCGTAGGTGTGACATAATATACGAAATTAAGTATTATAGATGTATATATATATACAACAACGCATAAACTAAATCTTTTCGGATAAATATAGTAAGGGTTCATGAAGTAAACATTAAATAATTTTAATCGCACTTACCAGTTTTGGGTCAGTTGAACTCATTGGAACTGTACGATTCGTTTTATAACTTCTATGAAAATATAATTTCTTAATTAACCCTTTCGCGACTGCTGACGTAGGTTCAAGTCATTTGAAAATCTGTAACTCTCCCAGTGAGCGTTTCTTTCGTAATTTGTGTGTTACTTATTTCTTAAGTGTGTACCCAGTGTTCATATTTTTGCAATAAAATATACTATGGATAGAAATATATTAATAAGAAAGAATATAATTATAATGTATATCCATTTGTAATATAATTGTGAATACAGAAAATTTGTTCCGTAGGCGGATCTTACTGTCAAAAAGACAAAATCCTGCGGTCGCAAAAAGTATTAAAATATATTTATAAAAGTAAAAGTATATTTTAAAAAATATATAAAGACGGTAGCTAAGAAACGATTTTACAAGTCTGTCTTGCATTCGTTTTTTTTTAAGTGACAATTTTTACATTTAACCTATTTTTCTATTTAAAACAGTAAACCCCGCCTATTTAGTTATTTTTTTTCTTCTTGTGTTCGCAGGGCCCGACTTAAACTACCTGAAGCCCCGGGGCAAGCCTATTCTGGGGAACCCCCTTACAGTGGCATAAGAGTTCTTTAGGTTGCAGAATTTCTGCATACGTCTGTAGGGGGGCAACTTCCAGAAGGAGGGCCCAGGCATTTTCCCCGTATGCCCTGCCGTTAGTCAGGGCCTCAATGTTTATTTAAAATATTCAAAACTTATCACCAGTAATCGATGAAGTAAATACCACTTGTGCTTATATTTGTCAACATAAAATAAGTTATTTAACACGAATTCATCACTCAATGTCACCTTTACTTTTCTTTTCTGTATTGACTTCTTTTGAAGAACGATGAAGGCGGGGCTTGTCTTCTTTAGAAAACAGGAATTCTTGATGCTAACAGTAATATCTAAAAATCATCATTTTTGTTTTATTTCTTTGCGTTTGACGTTGTTGTTATATAATTTGACCCGTAAATAAAAAATAAACGTATTTTGCATAATTTTCTTTGTTATTTTTAACGATTTGATTCACTATCTCATGCAAAACTTTATAAGAGACGGCCCCCTAAACCACCCCAAAAGAAAGATTTATTTATATCTCAAAAACTAATAACTGGAATGAGCTGCAAATTTGCACACCCAAATTTTTCAGCATTAGGATTCATTTTATGCAAAAATTAACATAGGTCATAATTCATAATTTTTATGAATATGAATATATTAATATTTTTCAAAATTAAAAATATTTTTCAGAAACAAAAGTAATGATGGATTATGTTTGGGTTTTTTCACTGTATCTCGTAAAAAAATAATTATATCGATCAATTTATTTTTTGTGAAGATATTAATAAATGTTTGGAATATGAATTTAACATTAGCATCTTCAAACTTTGAACGCTTATAACTCTGTGAAAAATTAAGTAAAATGTACTACCAATATACTTTTTCGGGTTGTCGCGATCCCAGGAATTCAAATATAAATAAAAATGGGGCATTACTATTGAAAAATCAAAATTGGTGCGCGTTTTAATATGTAGACGACCCCCAATAAAAAATTTCAGTTCATTTTCTGAAACTACTCACAATTCCTCGTTTAATGATACCTATTACATTTTTATACATCTATTAGCAACGAAATTACGTCCAGTGCTGCGTTTTTTGTTTTTGTTTTTCCGACTGTACATTCATTTGTAATATAAATGTGACTATAGAAAATGTTGTTCTGAAATATTGTAATTTGGGAGAATAACGCCCACAGGTGAACCTTACTGTCAAAAAGACTAACGCATGGGGTATCGAAAGTGTTTTAATATTACAATAATACATTTTTCTTATACTTAAATTTTAATACTTTAAAGACTGCACGTCAAAACATAAAAAGGAAAGGTCTTTTATTAGAGTTATTTTGCCATAAATTTATATTTTAGCACATACATACACATATGTTTCTTAAAACGAAATTTATTTTAATATAGTTGTTTTTATTTGTTTAGAAAAATTATCCTGATAAAGGACAAATAAACTTTTGCTTATTTTTAAAAACCTGTGGTGCATACTAAGCGACAAAAAAAAAAAAAAAAAAAAAAAAAAAAAAAAAAGCCGCACTGCAGAAAAATTGACTTATACCATTTTCATTTGTAATAACTTCAAAACTAATGGTTGAAACAAATAAAACTGTCAGGTTTGCAGAATATGAAAGAGATGAAATTATACCATGTACATTTTTGATTTAATAAATCACTTTATTAAAGTGATCACGAAGTAATCATCACGAAGTAATTATTTAAAATCAACATAAAACAATCTTTTTAAACGTAAAATAATAAACATATATTTTGTATTGTATTATGATTTATCATATGATATAAACAAGTTATATTTTAATACATGAAATAAAACAATTTATTTGTTAGATCTAAGCAATTTTTTATAAAAAAATATGTGTAAATTTTTCTAGTCATTGCGGGGTTGTAGGCTGCAATTTTTTATTCCTCACCCCTTTTCCGCGCATTTACATAGGCTAAACATTTTCGAGCGGATTGAGATTAGGCCTATTTCCAAGTCTGGTGAAAGAGAAATTCTACGATATTTTTTGTGGGATTTAACTTAAAGTTAAAAAGATATGATTGCTTACAGAATTATAGGTGCTCATGGGATAGGGTAGGTAGTTTTAACGATTTGAATCTAATAAACGCACAACAGACGCCCTTTAGTATGGTGCAATATCATTTTGAAATTCTGTTTGCGGGAAAGTCTGAGATACCTTCAAAATTGTCGGTCAGGCTCCGTTTTTATAATGGCCGCGTTTTATTTCGAGTTAATTGATCCCTTGAGCATACAAATTTGCCCGACTCATTGAAAATTTATGCACCTCCGTACCACAATGTACGGAGAATGTGGCACTGTTTTATGAATGCAATTTTCAATAATTCGGTCACAATTTTATCATCTTACTAGTTTTTTTTTTTTTTTTTTTTTTTTTTATCAGCCCGAAATAAAATAATACTTTTTGTGGCATCGTTAAATGCCTTATACTTGCCATTTTTGAAATACTTTCTAAAATTATAGTTTTCCAGACAGTTGAAGTTTATTTTTAACACTGGGCTCAATCCTAAAGTGTACGTGGTGGGCGACGTAATAAAATCTGTTAAAAAATTTGCTTTTTAGATGATAAAATTGGCGGTTGCAAAAAGGGAAAAGGAAAATATCCAAGTGCAGTTTTTTTTTTTTTGTCGCTTAGTGTATGTATTGTGTAGTGATCTATAGTACAAAAATTAATTTATTAATTAATTAATTTTAATTTTATCCTTATTCCCTTAAAGTTATCTGTTGTCAAAAGTATTAAACATTTAAAGGAATTTTTTATTATTATTGTTGTTGTTTTCAATCGTCTGCACAAATCGGGTCACTAAATTTATCAAAATTATCATATTTGGTTTGTAAAATTATTATTTTTAAAAAGATTATAAGATTCTTTTTTTTTTTTTTTTTTTGACCGATGAATTCAGATATTATGCTCCATAAAAATATGCTTTTTTACAAAATTTTTGAAATTGCGAAAAATATTGTAAAAGTAAAAAAAAAAAAAAAAAAAATGTTCTTTTCTCTAAATGCTTGTATTTTGGCTACTAAAACAAAACTTATTTTACAACACAGATGATGCCATATCTATTGCTCTACGTAGTCATTGCACAAGTTTAAAAATTTGAATATAACGTGTACAAGCTCTTCTATGCCTGCTGTATACTCACATTATCGCCAAATTTGTAGTTTAAATTATTTGTTAACAGTTTCATAAAGGAATTGTTTTCAGTTGAACAAATATCATAAAAATACTTTGTTCTTAAAATTTCGAGAATTAAAAAGTAATTTCATCTGTAGTAATACATCTATCCTGTTGAAAATTTTCTCAGTACTCGGTTTGAGTTATTCAGTAACATTTGAAGTTCGGCACGAATATTCTTTATGGAGAACGACTGTTTATCTATCATCAAACATGGTACACAATTTTTAAACTGTTGCTTTATTTATCATTCCTCCAGAAAATGCGGTATCTGCATGTATATTCGATTGAGGCGATTTTTTGTTCCCGCATTCAGGAAACTTTCTAAAAACTACGAACCTCAGAGTTGTCAGGATCTTTAATTTTGTCAGACATTTCAATGACACATATATAAACATAAAATGACATTTGTAGCGTCAAATTGGAGTCAAGAAATAGAATTGTCGGGGGGGGGGGAGGTGGAAAAATTGTATAGTCTTTCAAATTAAAACATTGTTTAATTCAAGAATTATTCTTGTAATTAAAAGAGAAACTCATTCACTGTCAAAGTTTTGTTCATTTACTGAAATAACACATGTCTGTGATAAAAAAATTTTTTCAATGTGGTATATATATATTTTTTTCTTTTTTTCTGGTGATTTATTGCATGCTGATTAGGGAAAAATCATTCCAATTTTTCCATCGCGTATAATTTTGAGCAAAAAAAAAGAGAATTTTTGAGCTTAAAAATCCACTTTTTCCATCGCGTATAATTTTGAGCAAAAAAAAAAGAGAATTTTTGAGCTTAAAAATCCACTTTTTCCATCGCGTATAATTTTGAGCAAAAAAAAAGAGAATTTTTGAGCTTAAAAATCCACTTTTTCCATCGCGTATAATTTTGAGCCAAAAAAAAGAGAATTTTTGAGCTTAAAAATCCACTTTTTCCAGTCCCATCTATTTCCATATCTAAGTTCTCTTACCTAAGTCAAAGTCTGGCTGATGTGAATGAAGAACAATATAAGAGTTATTTGAGCAAGATACCAAAGAAATGTACAGGAGGCATTGCATTTTCACTGCAAATTGTTAACATGTCAGCAGATTATTGTTGGATGCTGCATAGAGAATTCTCCCTCCCCAACACTCTCAAGCTATATACAAGAGAAAAAGCTTGAAAAGCGGTTTTGATGAAAAGAAACATATGTGAAAGATAATGTATAAATAATAGCTTGTTTTTGAGTATTTTATACATAAATAGTTTCGAATTCTGTGTAAATTCTGCCGTTCTTCACCCTTATTTTGTGAAAAACCCATTCGTGGTAGGAAGAAAAGAAAAGCATTTCTGAATTCAGCGTATTAAAGCACATTAAAGACACTCAGCGCACGGCAAAAAACAAATAAAGAAAATAAAAATAAAGTAAAATACAAAAATAAAGAATACGATTTCGCAGACCAGTGTAATTTTCCAGAGTTCTTGTAAAATTACAATATTTTGAGTTGAAAATAAGTTAATCGAATTTTTAAATCTTTATTCAATATATTTCTCTTTTTTCTGTTTGACTGTTTCATTTCTCGATAAAAATGAAAAAAACAGACATTTTTATATTCAGAAACGATAATATGAATAACTAATATATTTCCGCCAAAAAATAATTAAAAGTATATTAACGCCAATAAAATGTACATTATAAAATAATTTTTTTAACTTACCTCGTTTGCAGTTTGTTGTAAATGACTAATAACAAATGACTAAAGTAATTTATCCGTATTATAATAACCAATATTCATTACAAATAGATGTATCATTGTGAACAATTGACAATCTACAAATCTCAGTTTATTTTTGCTGTAATTTTACATAAGACTTCAGACAAATACTGGGTGTCCCATAAGTCTCTAGACATTTTAAAAATTCATAAAATTTGAAGGAATGGGTAGAATTGAACGCGGTTTGCAGAGGCGTTATTCTCGTAAATAAGGATTTTTTTTTTTTTTTTTTTTTTTTTTTTTTTTTTTTGTAAAGAAAAGATAATAGTTAACGTTTTTGTCGATAGAGGCCGCTGTACGTAAGCAAATTACACATTTCCACGAAAATTTAAATTGCCTTCAGACTTATGAGACACACTGTTTTTACCAGTACATTTTGTGTGTGTGTGCATGTAAAAATTTGAGCAGCATATCGATTTGTATACAGACATACAATAACTAATATTTAAATACGAATGATTAATTCCTATATAATATCCAATGTTCATTAAAAATTGATCTGTCATAGTAAACAATTGTCAATCCACAAATTTCACAAATATATATATATATATATTATTTATACCATTAGTTTTAAATTTTAAATTAGTCATTAAAATTAGAAAAGTCGAAACATAAAATTAAAGAGCAAAAAGCTTTTTTTTTTTTTTTTTTTTTTTTTTTAAGAAAATAAATACATAAATAAAAAATTTCTGATTAACATAACAAATGAAAACTTTTCTATTATAAAAGATTAAATTGTGATAAAATACGTATAAATAACAAAACTGAAAATCCAACGCCTCTATAAACTGCGATTTGTTAATATTATTGCAACATTTCTGTTCAACTACACTAAATTACCCGAGAGTGAAAATAAAGCTCTAGTTTATTAATTAATGTATATTTATACAAAGTTGCATAAAAATGTATTCTTTTTTGTTATGAAGGATATATTTAAACATCTACATTAATATTTTACATCTAAATAGCATTCTGAGAAAACATAAATGCAACAAAATTAACTGCAAAACATTTTCATTTCACGCTCGAAAAAACTTAAACAAAATAAAACGACAGTTTAAAAAGTAGAATATTTAACAGAGATTTATTTTTAAAAAAATTATATTTTGCATTAAAATTAGTAAAAGTTTCTTTCTAAAAATTAAATGGCATGACAGATTTCCTAATTCATAAAATTTGTTTTTTGAAACCAAATTCGTTTGATTTTTATGGTATACCTTCTATTAAATATATATATAGAGAGAGAGAGAGAGAAAAAAAATTCTTTTATTAATCTGGTTATTTTTAATATGGATTGTACCCAATGATTTAATCAGACACGAAATTATAGTGACATTAATTTTAATAATTTTCTTTGGGTATTTATTAAAACTTTGTAACATAGATATTGTAATGTTGATATGTTTTATATAAAGGCTTTATATTCTTTTATGGATTTATTCTTTAAATTTAAATTTTAGCTTGATTATTTTTTTTTCTTCAGTAATTAATATTATTTTTTTTCTTTTGTACCATGGGGTCTTGAAGAAATTTTGGGGGAGTTGGGCGCCCGGAAACTAGACTAACTTGCTCTACCCATGTTAGCCGTGGTTGAATTTGCTCCTTTTATTTCCTTCAAACTGTTATTTTTTTCTGTTATTGTTTATTCGTATTTGCTGTATATGATCTTATCAACCAATGTTTCAGAAAAAACTCATATTAACTTTTTTTCAATTTATTTTGTCTTATGTAAAACATCACTTCCGTTTATGTTTATTTGTTGATTTATTCAAGTCTTCCTTCCTGATGTTTGATGAGAGCAATGATGAACTGTTATATGTATATCTGTGCATAATTTATAACTATAAGATACTGTATAAAAGATTTTGAAATATTAATGGAGGTAAAAGAAATTTAATTAAAGCTGTGCTCAAATATATATTTATATGTATATATATATATATATATATATATATTTTTTTTTTTTTTTCAAATATGAAATATTACTGCATGATATAAATTTTAAATAATAATTAATTAATTTATAATATATGTTGTTTGTTTCTTTAAAAATTACTTTTTAAAAACATTTGTGGAAATTGTGGGGCACATAAAATAATTTCGAGGTTCAAAATAAATTATAAAAGACTAACTACTGCTACTATTGTTTCTTATTCAAATCTAAAATAATCGGATCTGTCACTCATACGACTTTCTCCTACCCTGAAATTGAATACTATAAGTACAGATTGGAGATTAAGGGGTAAGATAACTAGAACTGTTATGTAAACCTATGTTAAAACAAATGAAATTAGGCTTAGGAACAGCTTTATTTGACAAATAATTCCATGTGAGAGGAGCTACCGCCCCCTCAACCCCCCGATTCATTTTTGTATCTACATTTATATAGAATTTAAATCTGTTATTAAGCTCAAAAATTCATTTAAAATTATTCAGACAACTTCCCCACGCATAATTTCTTCCAACTTATCAGCCTTGAACAAACTTTTCAAGTAATAAACGTATTAAATACAACATACTACAACATTTAGATCGCCTGAGATTATTTGTTTTTGATTTACTCTAACAGACACAGACAAAGATCAAACATTAAAAACTTGACAGGAAGTTCAAAGCGTGTAAATATACAAACAAAAAACAAGCTATGAATATTTAGCTTTAAAAAGTACATTATTTATCATATGGCTATGAGAATTAATTTCAATTCCTGAGCAGCTTTCCTGGACATGTTAAAATATAATAGTAAAGCTCTTCCATTAACAAACTAAGAAGAATGTTATGGCTTAAATATTAGCAGCCCTGTATATCTTCTGAAAGTCATGTACACATCATATAGTGCACATAAATATAATCCTATACTAATAACACACACACAATATAAAGTAAACGTCCATCAATTTTCAAGAATTGTCGCATTATAATCTAGTTCTTTTGTGTAGCCCTGTAAACTAACAGTGAATGATTTCTATACTATATTGTACCTGAAACATGCTTTTACGTATATAAAAAATATATATTCATTTCATTTGGTTTAGTGCAGTCTATAAATGTTAAATTCTACCTGCCTGCAATTTCCCCCATAGGCGTAATGTATTTTAATTCTCTTGGAACTATTTTCTTGATCTCAACGAAAAGTTTAGTGTAGCATCTCTATATGATACACATTTAGAATACCGAGTTTGGACTTTCTGCTATTATTTATTCTCGAGATATGCTGATAACCGACAGACACACACACAGACCAACCGCTAAAAACGTGTTTTTTTTTTATTATTCAGGGGACGTCAATACGTGTAAATATAACAAAAATTTAGAAAATTTGACCCAAAAATAATACTTTCTCTACCTTTTGGGCAAGAAAAAGTAAAAACTAATAATGACATCTACTTCTAATAACTGGATTTCTCAAAGAACTAATTAAAATGTTGCATAATTTTCTATCGTTTCAAGTTATTCCAGCCTATCTTAGTTACTACAGGTAAAAGTATTCTTTACTTCTGCCATTAAGAATTTAATGATTAATAAATAAATAAAAAATAGAGGTCATACCATTTCACCTATAACGAACACATTTAGAAGATTTTTGAACTAAGTTTCATCATTATAACAGCGTTACTTCTAACGTAGAACCATTTAAATAATGATGCATAATACACTAAATTTCTAAAAAAAATTTAATTGCAGTTAAAACTGCAATTTAAAAGGCACCATTTTCTTTGAAGAAATTTAGGACAATCTTTCTTTTCAACAGTCTAACGTAACTCTAAATATTATCTGAGTTGCTCAAGAATTGATAACCTTTTAAGTAGAGCAATAAAATGCAATGTTAATTACAATTCTGAAAATTTGTCCTTATCGGCAATATATTCAAATACAGATGTTAAGCACATAACAGCTGTATTAAAGAATTAAGCAAAAAATAAATAAATAAAAAATCTTTTATAAGTTCCCTTTCTTACAATACATATCAGTGTAATATTTTTCTTACTTTGATTTTATTTAAAGAAGTCATTCCAAGTAACAAAATTTCCGAAAATGATATCTGGGAAAAATATCCGAAACGAATAAGTTGTTAAAGCAAAGCCTCTGATTTTTCAGGTTTCTCCGAAGGAAACACTTAATTCTTTCTTTTCCCTTCACGATCCAGTGTTCAATTTTCTGGTTGACTAAGTCACTGTCTAGATTTTCGTGGGTCAACTATCTGAGAGGACACATTTTTGTTCAGAATTTTTTGTTATTTCTGCTATGAGCAAAGTTTACTTCTAAGTTTTGATAAACTGACTAATAAGGAAAGTTTGAATAAAATAATGAATGCCTAAGTTAAAGTAAATTATTTAATAAAGAAATAATGTTGATAGTTTTTAATATTCCTTTAAAATTTTAGAGTTATGATCAGAGCTTCCTTTAGTAAAAATCTTTATAACCTCATTAGTTGTAAACGCCTAAGACGATGTATATAACAATTTTTCATACGATGACAATTTGTTTCACCTGCAGTAATCGCTGTAATCGATTTTAACATTATCAAAATTATGATTTAAATTCATAAAATAATTATGTTTATTCATGAACATGAAATATTGTTTATTCATTACCGATTGTAAATTATGACCACTAGGGATGCAGTGATACATTGATAAAAAAATTATAACATTCAATCACCTAAACACACAATATATCTTTAATCACATACAAATACTTTTATCAAAATACAATTAATCAATTTTCCCTGCTAGGGGCACTGTACGGTATTTCAACACCAATAAAATGCTAATTTCATTTCATGCAACGGTCATACTGTTTTTATTATTTAATAATAATACAAAACATTATTTATTGATAATCGATTATAAATTTCTAGTTTGAAAACAAGGGCAGTTGTGAAACACTTTAAAATATCACTCACTAAAACACACAATATATTCTAATCTCATACAAATGCTTACTTAAGTCATAATTGTTACTGACTGAATTTTAACCGAGGACCTGCGGTCTGCTGTACATTTTCATACAATGTTAGCCATACTATCAATTGCAGCTTTAGCTTATAGAATGATTATACATAATCATGTGTACATGTAAAATGTGAGCGATCTTACAGCGTTACCGACTGAGTCAATGAGTAAGACAGTGATGAGGGTAAATAAATATTTGTAATTTTCTAGCATTTTCCGATTAAATAAATTTAAAAATTTTCTAGTCAAATAAATTGTGAATAAAATAAGATCAAAAATTGACAGGCATAGTCATAATAAGTTAATAGCATTTCTTTTAATCTTAAAGAGAAAGTTTTTACAGTAATTTTACTCAAAATAAGTACACTTTCAGGACTGGTAGATGCACGTACAGCTTAAAAAAAAAAAAAAAAGAAGAAGAAGAAAAAGAAAAGAGAGAGAGAGAGAGAGATAAATCTAACGTAAACGCAAATGTGGAAAAAAAAAAAAAAAAAAAAAAACTTATACTACGAATAAAGATGAAAATTATTTATAATATTATAATTTGAGGAATGCAAACCTGACATATTTTGCCTTTAAATTTTTGTTTGTAATAATATTTAGTGTACAACTATTTAGTATAATTTTGCTTTAATGGTTTTTTTTTTTTTCCGCCTATTATTTTCAATTAATTCCTTTTACTTTCTTCTATATGTAATATAGAGAAAGTATTGGATTCTTCAAAATTTTCGAACTCCGGTTTTCGATGGATTTACACGTTTTGGGATGTCCTGAACAAGAATTGATAGTTTTTAGAAAATGTCTCTATGTGTGTATCACGAATTTTTTGGACGCTGTATCTCACGAACCAATGAATTCAGTTTAACCAAACTTGTTATTTAGATTAACCCTGGCATAAACTGGTGCTGATTAGATTTGATGATCAATCGCTCCACAGGTGGCGCTGTATTCGCATTTTGTCTAAATTTTTAACATGGCAGTATAGGACAAAATTTCGTATAAATGTACATAATGAGAGTTATTTTGAACTTGTGATTGTAAAATTAATATGAATCATTGATAATAGTAATAGTTAACTAGGAAAAAAAATTGTGCATGTGGGGGGCATCGCTTTCCTCCCTGGGGGGAAATATCCCCAGGGAGGAGTAAATTTTCAAGATGAGTGTCTTTCGAAAGGTCTCGTCAATATCTTTAAAACGAATGGCTGAACTATAGATCTGTGATGATTTAAAACAAAGTTATCGATTCTTTTTTACTTTTAAAGAAAAAAATCTCTTTTTTTTTTTTTTTTTTTTTTAAATATTGAGAATAAAATGGACTTTTTTTGGATATTTAGTGTTATATTATTTCTCTAATATGGAAATCGTCTCCATTATCATGGAAGATAATTTCTTTTAAATAATAACTTTAATAAATTGTTTTTACTGAGTGAATTTGTGTAGGAAAATATAGAAGAAAGTCATGTGGTGGCCACAACATACTAGTTTTTTTTTTTTTTTTTTTTTTTTTTTTCTTCGAAGGATCTGCTTTAAGATAAAATGAATGAATTTAAAACAGTCATATAAAAATATTTAAAAATATATTAAAAATATAAAGAAAAAAAATATATATAATTAATTAAAAAAGAATATACATATTTATACGTGAATAAAGAAACTGAAATAAAGCTTTATTAATATAGATAAAAAATTTAAAAGTTAACAAAAGTTGGTAAATCGGCTTCATAATTGCATATTTGAATTTTAATTTCTTAATTGAGTTCCATAGATTTTTTTTTTTTTTTTTTTTTTTTTTTTAAACCTTTAAAGAACCATATTTTCAGTGTCACCAAATCTGGCGAATTTTATATCCAATAATCGTCAACAATCTTTAATTGCAACATTTGCCTAATCACTTCGAAGACTGCTAGTCTATTATGCATATCAAAAATCACTTCACAAAATTATTGCTAATTACTAAATAAAAAATCCACCAGTTCTGATAACACTGCATATCTTATACTAGTAAGTGAGCAATATTTATATATATATATATTTCACTGTTCTCGAAAGCGGTAGCTCGGACAGTCACGTGATTTAACACAAAGATGCCCTCCGTAGGGTCATTGTGCATACCGAAGTCAGATTTTCGAATTTTTGATTAGTTTTCTTTTAATTAATAAAAATATGAAAACGAAACTTCCCTTTTCTATAATGATGCAAAATGGAGAAGCTTAGGAGAGATTTGAATGGTTTATTTGATTTTCATTGATTTGAGAGTATTTTACGTTGACCTAGAGCTACGTTATGAGGAATTACGTGAGATTTGATTGGTTTATTAGATTTTGAAGAAAAAGCAAAAGCAATCAAATAAGACAAGATACAACAATGAAAACTGCATATCCTGCATGACTGCATATTAATATATATATATATATTAATACACTTACAGTCAGACAGACAGACATACTTATATGCATTTATATATATTAAAAAAATCAAATTTTGATCTCACATTGCGTAAGTCCATCATAAACCAGAATTTGAAATTTTTCACGAATCCAATACTTTCTACTTAAGTATATAGGAGAAAATAAAAACATCACTTATTCCGATACTTTAAAAGAAAGAAAAAAAGAAAAAAGAATGTATATTATTAAAAATCATTAATTGCTTGTTGTATATTATAAATTTTTATGCTTTTGTATCGAAGAAAACTACTTAAATATACCTGAAATTTATCATATATCATATTTAAACTGAACAAAATATTTTATTTATTTAATAGAAGCCAGTTTTATTTTGTACTCATTAATTTAAAGTAAGGAAAAAAAAAAAAACATCTTTTATGCAGTTACTTTTTCCATGTAAAATTATTTATATTTTCTCATATAAATGTTTATTGTTTTATTTTCGTTTCAAATATAGTGAAAGAAACCAACTTATGCGAGTTTTCAATTTTTCGGCTCGTTAAATGAAGTTGCACAATTCTCAAATCTTCTATATCACTAAAAAATAACGTTGTTGTAAATTCATGTATTCAAAATATTTTTGAATTCATACAACGACAAAATATAAAAATTTCTACTAAAAATTGTTATGAATATAAAGTATGAAATTTAAAACAACGTTTTCTTTATATAACCGTTTGTATTTATGAAAAATTATTTTAAAGATTACATAAAGTCATATATATGGACAGATAGATGGATAGGCAGATAGATAGATAGGTAGATAGATAGGTAGATAGATAAATGGATGGATGGATATATTAATAGATATACTGATAAAATATATGAATTTTAACTTAAAAATGTTATGTTATGTTAATAAATTAATTTGAAAATTTAAGAAACTTTTCCTTTGTATCGGTGTGCATTTGTAATAAAAAAATTATTTTAAATTTTAGATTAACTTAATAACCCTAAATTTTTTTACATTTTAAGTGTATCTATCTATCTATATATATATATATGTGTATGTGTGTGTGTGTGTGTGTAGATAGATAGATAGATACACTGATATAATATAACGGCAAAGCACATGAATTTTAACTTAAATTGTTATGTAAATAAAAATCTTTAAAAATTTAAGCAAATTCCACTTTAAATCTATATGCATTTATTTAAATAATAATAATAATAATAATAATAATAATAATAAATGCAATAAATGTTAGATTCCCTTAATAAAACCATAAAGTTTTACATTTAAAATATACATACATATATATATATATATATATATATATCCAAATAGCCCCTTATTGGAAAATCTGTGTTAAAAAAAAAAAAAAAAATCCCTTAAGTAACATAAATTAATAGGTCGATAGAACTGTTAAAGTTAAAATGGCATTGCATGCACTGCCAAAAATTTTCAAATATTTACAGTATTAGGAATTTTCGAATATCTAGATGTTCATACAGGTTTATCCTCTAACTTCAGAAGAATGAAGACGATGTCGGACTTCTTGTATTTCAGCAATGGTTTCCTCCCAAAGACAAAATGAAAAATAGAAAGAAGAAAGAAAAAATATATCCCAGGTAAAAAAATTCAAGTAAAAATCTGCATGTATTTTGGACTTTCTATAAAATTTGCAGGTATTTTAAAGGTTTCTAGAGGTATTTTTGAAGAGAAATAAAAACAGTAGGTTTCTTTCTGAAATATATATATAGTTTTTTTTTTTTTTTTTTTTTTTTTTTTTTAAGGTTTCATACAGGTTTATTTCTGAAAGCCCGAAATACTTACTTTCCCGCAGGAAAGTCCGAAATATTTGCAGGTTTCCTGAAAAAAAAAACCTTTACTTTTTAGGACTGAGGGCCTATTAGTCTCAATCTGGGATTTTTGCGTTGCCGATTTCGATAGTTGGACATTTGTCGAAATCTAAAATTTATCGAAAATATAATTGAATAATTTGAAAGCGATGTTATAATTTGAAAAAAAAAAAAAAAAAAAAACTAATAGTCCTCCGTCCTAAAATAATTCTGCTTTTGCCAGAATTTCATCAAAATCTTTTTATTATTATTATTATTATTATTGAAAGAAAAAGAAAAGAAAATTAATAATAATCAGTATCGTTACAAGCGATATCGAAAAAAAAAATTTTTTTTTATATAATTTTGAATTAGGAAATAAAAAGTGCGCGTGAAATAATACGAAATAAAAATAAGTAAAAAAATTTATTTAATGTTTTAATGTTTTTGTTTTTCGGGGGCTGTTCATGCATATATAAAAAATGCGTATTAAAACGAGTCGAAGAAGGAAGCGAAATAAGTATTGAGTTATATTACGATAAATACGATAGATAATATGATACGATATATTAGACCTATCGTCCAGGGTTAGTAAGCATTTTCGTTGAAAGAAATAGTTTGTTCGTTCGGTGCAACTTGCACATTAGTCGCGTGAGGTACAACTTTCACATTAGTCCCTTGAGGTACAACTTTCACTTTAGTCCCGTCGGGTACAACTTGCACATTAGTCCCCTTTAAATATATTATTATTATTATTATTATTATTTATATCTAGGATAGTTTGGAAACACCCCATGTAAAATATATCTTGAAACGCTTTTATTGTTTGAAATATAATTGTACAAATTGTGACGTAAAGGAGCAACTAATAACGAATATTTTTCACAGTTCAAATATTAAATTAAATTCTCTACTAAGTTCCAAAATATTGTGGAAGGACCATGGATATTAGTGAAATACGCTTAATCAAATCAAGGCTTGATCAAGTTAATCTTGTCAGCCTAGGGCAGTGCATATTCGTTTAGTCTCCAGCTACCGTGAATGGGAAAACGTATAAATTAAACGTAATTAATTTCAAAAAGAAGAAAAAAAAAAGATTCAATTCTCTTTGTTGTTACATAATTTTTTTTGGTAATAATAGTGGGAGGGTGAGATAAAATTAGAAATTAAACAATGGAGAAAAATAAACGTCCTATTATAAATTTCATTTTTGTTTATTTAACGACTTGCCTTACTTTATTTATACAACGGTTAATTACTTAATGTTCGGAAAGTCGAGTGGAGTCATTCGATATTTTTTTTTCTCTAATTTCAGTAAATAGCAAATGGAGTAGAACCAAATATATGAGTATTAATACAACGTTGAGCTTGCTGAAATCGGAGAAAATAAAACCAGACAGCCACTATAGCCTCCTTAACTAGATGTCTGTCGCGTAGCTCGGAAACATAGCAACAGCTGAAGCGGTAGACAGCGCCGCTTGGTACAGATTGCACGATTTTTTTTATTTCGCTGCCCCCAATAACTTTAAGAAGTAATATATGATTTATATAATCGACGTTTCTTCGATTCAATTTTCTTTTTATGCATATCATATCCATCTTTTAAAAATTTTTGGTGGCTGTTGAATAAAAAAGTCGCGCAATCTGCACCAGGTGGAGCTGTCTACCGTTTCAAATGTTGCCAAGTTTTCGAGCAACGCGACAGGCATCTAGTTTAGGAGGCTATGCGACCACATTCATCAAAGAAGCAGCTCTGTCGGAAAAAGTACAAAACTTTGAATAAACACCGTGAAATGCAATAAGCTCGCAATAATTCTTTCGAGTCGAAAAAACACGCGATCCTTCATCAGGCAACAAAGTAGGCACGACGTGCGTTGCCGCTTTGATTGCAGCACTCTATTGTCTTGTGCGTTGCCGCTTAGATTGCAGCATTCGTACCTCCTAGGTTAGCCTGAAGGGTCGTGTGTTTTATCTATCAGGAACAAAATTGTAGCTAGTTTATTGCATTTTATGATGTTTATTCAAAGTTTTGTACTTCTTACTTTAAAACGCCAGTTCTGTGATGCTTTCTTATTATTTTAGCTAAGGCGGTGGGTGGTACCCAGCTGAAATCGCTTAACTAACAAAATTTCAGAGAGTATTTTTTTTTTTTTTTTTTAAGTTTAATATGTGAAAACAAATAATTAACTCATTTTATTTTATTTATTTTATTTATACAAATATGAATCTTAATAAATTTTATTAAATTCTATAACTGTTATTTTGTAAAAAAAAAAAAAAAAAAAAAGAAAGAAAGAGAAGAAAAACAAAAATCATTGCTACTTGTAATCTAATTAAATATCTATAATTATTTTATTTGTAAAAAAAAAATAATAATAATAAATAAAAATAAAATAAATAAATAAATAAAAATAAATAGAAAATAAAAAGATTTTTTTTTAATCAATAGTAAAAAATAGTTTATGTATAAAAATAGTTATACATATGCTACCTATCTAATTTTCATACATTTATTAATAATACATACAAATATTTCCACTACTCTTCATGCTTTTCCATTTACATTTAATAAATTGATAAAATTTAAATTTAAATAAAAATTAAAATTAAAAAGCTACAGAACTGTTTCTTTTCGATTTCTACTCAAATATAGTTATGTCCCCAGGGATTCTCAGATCGACTTATTACAAAATGTAGCGTAGAGTATGGGGCGAAAATATTTCTGAATTTTTTTTTTCCATATTTTGCAATGTACCTCGTGGGAACAGAATATTCGAGTCTAAACCAGAAAAAATAATCGAAGGGATAAATATTACCGAATTTTTAAATTTATCAGTTTTTTGTGATATTTTTTTTCAAAGAAAAATAATGTTTAATGTGCATTTTAACTGTAAAAAATAATTTATTTTAACATAAAACAAATGTATTAACAGAAAATTGAATCATTTTTGTATTTCAGGTGATACTAAATTAGTGCATATTACCAATTTCTTTAAACGGTGACTTTAAAGTCTAAACATGTGACTTAAAATTAACTTTAATGACTTGAATTTTCTAAATGATCGAACTCAACGCTTACTCGAATTTCGCTGTTAACCATGGACAATTTTCTACTGCTGGGGTAATGATCCCGGCTCGGATTTGAAACCGGAACTTCCCGTGGGAGCAGAACTGCTCACACAATGAAGTAATAATTCAAGAAAGCGATAATCGTTTGATAAAAAGATATTTTATTTGTAGTCAAAATGAGTTAAAATTCTAACCGAAAATGTGTAAAAGTTTTTAACACACACAGACAAAAAAAAAAAAAAATGTTAAATCATACAAATTTATTTTATTATGTCGATAAAAATTAGGAAAATCTAAAAGTATTCATCAATTTAAATTTAATGTAAAATACGGATTCAAAGATCTAAAAAGCATAGCACTGGAAAAAAAAAAGGAAGAAAAGAAAAGAAAGAAAGAAGAAGAAGCAAGAATTTTTAATTATTTTTCTTCTCTCTCTCTCTCTCTCCCTCTCTCTGTCTCTCTCTCTCTATATATATATATGAATATATATATATATATATATATATATATATATATATTGTTTACATATTAATTAAAGTATATTTGTATAAAAAAGGCACCAAAGGCAGCACTAAAAAATTATACAAAATTATAAATGGAAAGTAATAAATAGGTGTAAAAGTTTAAAATAAGTGGGCGTGGTTAACTAAAAGAAAAAAGTAAATTTTACAAATGCTTTTTCGATACTTCAATTCGTTGTATTTGTATTTGTTAACATTTTTTTCTTTTCGTACCCACTTATCTTAAACTTTTACACCTATTTGTTATTTTTCACACACACACACATATATATATATATATATATACTTCGTGTAGCTTAACACGACGACCTTTAATAAATGTATATATATATATATATATATATATTAAAGGTTATCGTATTAAGCTACGCATTCAAATGCTTACATAATAATAAAATTTCAACATTTAATCTTCTGAAAGTTTGAATTTCATAGAATATCATCGCAACAATTCTCATATGAGATTAAACAGATGTCTTCCAGCATTTTTAAAAGCAGAAAGATTAAAAATGAAACTTTCGCTAGATGTGCAATTTTTAATTGAATACGTAATGCGAAAAAATAATCTACGCATAGAAGGATTAATACTAAAAAAACCGGAATTATGAAAGTTTTATTCATTTCTATCTTTCTCTGAAGAAGAGCCTTAACCTCAATATTTTAATTAGTTTTCTTATGTTAAAAACATTTTATGCAAAATACATTAAATATTCTTTTTTTAATTTTCTAACGCGTTGTTTACTTTTATTGCGCCCTTGGACGTTAAAATAAATAATTTCTAATGATAAGAGCGTTCGTAGTATTAACACATATATTTTTGTAAAAAATATACCTTTTTCGGAAAAATTTATTTAGTTGTTTTATTTTATTATTATTATTATTATTATTAAATATGATTATAAAACATTTAAACTGAAATATTTTTAAAAGTCTTGAAAAGTACAGCATTCTGCAGAAATATATTTAATGAAAACAAATAGATTTAATTTATGTGGACTTAGAGTTCCACAGACTTATGTGACAGTACACTGAGAATAAATTCTATAACATCTAGGATCTAAACTGTAGCTGTAGAAATAATAGTTCCATTTCATCCTTATAAATTCTAGTTCCCTTTGAAAGCGAGTTCTAGAAACTCCTATTAGTATTCTAGAGCATTTGCCTATATTATCGAGATCAAACTTATTTAAAAATCTCTGCAAATTAATGTGAGTACAAGAGGCGAGTTTTAGCAACTATAATCGTGACGTATGACCCAATTATAGGAAATCAAGCAAGAATTTCTCGCAATACAAAGGATTCAGAGTATTCAGAATATTGTTCCACCATCTAGAAATAAATAGACTAGAAATTCATGATCATCTCGTCTATTTAGTTTATTGGCTTGCCTTATACGCATAGTTTGAAATCTATATTTCTAGTTTATTGATTTAGAAAATGACCACTTATTCGTTCTAGATGAAGGCGGTATATTTTTCTTTCACAGTGTACCAATGAGACGGAGTATGGGCAATTTAAGAAAATGTATTGGCCGATATCACTATCATTCTTTGAGAAATCTACTCGAAATTTCCTGGACAGGAACAGAATTGTTACCAGTGATGAGTTCACTTCAAACTGAGTTCTAATATTCAGAAAAGAATACCAGTTTTTGAATATGTCGAGGAGAGCTATCGATTAATCACCTGTCTTTCGAAGGCCAATTAGAGCGACAGCCAGACAATGGGATGTGGGTATCATTTTATTTGACCGCCGAACCCATTTCGTAGTTATTTGTAACACTCGTATAACATATTTTAACATCAATGAGATTCTATACCATGTGGTATTGCTCATCGTTTCGCGAATCCTTGGACTTGCATTTCAACAAAATAATTTTCTTTGCGTGTGTTATTATAGGTTGTCTCAATAATTTTAATCCTTTCTTTCCGTCGTATCTGCCAGATCTCTCATTGATAAAGCATAGTTTGGTTTATTGACGATTGTCCTCTAACTCTCTGTTAATCTAATCGTTCATCTAACTCGCCTGTTGAAAACGTCCTATAGGTGGAAATTCACCAAATCTTAGAGTTAAATTTCAGCCTGATAACAGTCCACGTAAAGGCTAGAGGTAAGCTGGCATTTTATTGAACTTTTTGCTCTTGTACCTATATTTTCTTCATAGAACATTGAATTCCTATAAAATAGTTAACAATTCATTTTCAATACGTGTCTGTCATATATATTAGATAACACTCATTGCGCAGTTAGAGTTATTGGTATTTCTTTTCACAGGTTCCAAAACACACTCTATGCAGAAACTTACTCAGAATTCCTCACGCGTGCTTAAGTATATATATACATACATATATATATATATATATAGAGAGAGAGAGAGAGTAATTATAAAAAAAACTATCCCGATACATGAAGCCATAGCTACCATGCCGTTCAGAGAAACTAAATAAAAATTGGGTGGAAGGTATTTTGAGGTATGCACTCAAGAATCATATAAAAAAGAACAGTTAAACTCTAACATTAGGGGGAAATAAGGCAAGTGCGTGATGTGTACAGTCTGCAGCAAAAGTATCCGGGCGCTAGCAATAATTCTTGTTTAAAAAAAAGTACACTTAATACTGCTTTGTTAAATCAATCTTTGTCGAGTCATGTTCTTAGTCAGTCTAAGCACCCATTCCAGAATAAATTATTTCTCCCCTAATGCGATGACGTCAGTCATGTCGGTGTCTTACGATTAACCTCGAAAATATAGACTTTATTCTGTAGCCTTACAGGAAATTAAAAATACAATTATCTCTTTTTCTCGTTCTGAAGCAGAATCTGTAAATTTTAGTCAAAACTAAAGGGTCGGTGTGAAATGTGACATCATTAAAAAATGAAAGTCGTGCTCTGGTAGGCACATAACAGTTTTTTTTTTTTTTTTTTTTTTTTTTTTTAGCCTTCTAGCTCTGGCGATTTTCGTGCTACAGGTACCGCTCCAACTCTATTTGTGGTTTTTTGCTATAGAGATCTTATTTCAATTTTAAAAAGCAGGTATTGTCATTTGAAATTTTTTTAATTTGTCACTGTAACTGTAACTGTTACAGCTTAACTGTTGTTTTTTATATGATTCTTGAGCGCATACCTAAAAATACCTTCCATCAAACTTTTATTCAGTTTCTGTGAACGCTATGATAGATACGGCCTTATATATCTGGATAGTTTTGTATATTCACCCTGTATAATTTTGTTAATGGAATGTATAATAATTCTTTTACATATAATAATTTCAAAGATTTGGTACATTTGCATGGAACCTTTTTTCTAATTTTTTTTCCTTAAAAAAATTATGCTCCATCGTACATAGAAATTAATAGCCTATTTTAGCTTTGGGAATATTAAATGATAGATGATCTAGTGGCGGATTTTAGGCAGGCTAGGGGGCTGAAGCCCATTCTCCCCAAAAAAAGCACTAACTTTCCCAACTGGATAAACTTGTAAATTTTTCATTGATCTGGAATAACATCTTAAAAACTCTTACCCCCCCCCCCCAAAAAAAAAAAAATATATATATATATATATATATATATATGTTCTGTATCCGCCACTGTGATGATCTACAAGCATATTTTCTCATATAATATTTATGTAAAAAATATTATCTTTGGAATAACAAAACAATTATGTTAGACCCTAAAAAATTAGCTGACTAACACCCATATATATTAATAGTTTAAGTTAACTAAAGTCAAATGATTGAACAGTAGAAGGTTTTTCTAAATTTAAGAGGTAAGAGAAACAGCGCATTTCATACACACTAAATTGTGTATAAATATATAATAAATTTATTTATCAATTTATAGTTTTGAAGTGTGTTTCTGTGAAATCTGATGATTCTTATATATATATATAAACTAGACATATCAATTTAGCAAAATCAGTTAAATATTTTAATATAATTTAAAATAATTCAAAAAATAAATAAAAACTGAGAGCGTGTGTGTGTGTGTGAGAGAGAGAGAGAGAGAAAGAATTTGCCTTTGAGTTTTTCGAGGGAATTATTTGTAGAATTTTTCACTAATGAAAGCATTAAATATAACACATTTTTAGTAATATATTTCTTATGACAAAATGGCTCTCCACGTCCTATTTTGAAAAGAACTAAGCAAACAGGATTTGATTTGGACAATAAAAGGCGTAACTCTGAAATGATAAAAAATCGATACAAAACTAAATATAAAAACAGAGAAAGAAATATTACTAGAACTGGAACTCTTTTTTTGGCAATTACTCTATACAAAACAATTGACTTTTTACAAGAATTTGTTTCTAATTCACTTTGATATGAATGATAAATAAGGATAAATAGCAAAATGACAAAGGAGAATAGCAAGAACACATTAAATTGAATTATCTTATTTGCTTTATTATATAAGTTATTTATTAATTTGTCCAATATCTTAAACCAGCAAATAATTAAATAAATTTAAGGTTGTTGGGATTAACTGAGGTCTGTGTAATTGTGTTAAATATGTATACGTTAACAGTTTAATTGATTTGATTTGAAACTGTAATAACTGATTTGGTAAATTTAAAACTTACAGAAAATACGGCTGATTTTTTTTGTAAATGATCGTTTATTCAATTTCAAATTAAACGAAGAAAAATTTTACTTCAATTTATTTACTGCAGAATATATAGCATAAGGCATAATTACATCTAGGAGAACTAAATGCAGTATAACTGGCCAATAAAATGGGATTTTCAGGAATCGAAATTTCAGCTATCAGGCCACCAGTATTCGCATGCTTCATCACGTGAAGAACAAGAAAATGAATAATTAAGCCATTTTTCTTAGAGCACTGGGTCGGAACTGGAAGAGAAATATCGTAGCCATTTAAATTAGGATTTTCGGAAATCGAACTCTGAATCGTTTTTAATAAGCTTTGATGTGGAAAAACTGACTGTATAACAACACCCCAACTCAAATCAGTGCAATGCTTAATTTTGTAATTGACAGTTTTTTAAAATATAAAGCACAGAACGAAAATCTGAAAAAGAAATAACTTGGTCATTAATATTTAGATGATTTGAAATCGGATTCTTAGCAAAAGTATGCTTTGTGCGTCAGATCTCTTTTTTACTTTCTCTTACCCACAGGGTCGAGAAAGTATTGTTTTAGGGTCAAATTTTCGAACGTGAGTTTTTGTTATATTTACATGTTCTGAGGTCCCCTGAATACGAAAATCATGTTTTTAGCAAATGGTCTGTGTGTCCGTTATCAGCATATCTCAAGAACAAATAGCAGCAGAAATTCCAAACTCGATATTCTAAATGTGTATCATATAGGGATGCTACATTAAACTTTTCGTTGATATGAAGCAAATTGTTCGTGTACAGGGACACTCAAAAGAATTCAAATACATTACGTCTTTGGGGGGAATTGCAGGTAAGTAGAGTTTAACATCTTTAGACGGCACTAAACCAAATGAAACATTTTTTGTAATAGAGATAGTCAACTAGTAAAAAATGTATGTAGGAGCCTCGCCTCCCCCCCCCCCTGGGGGGAAGTCCCCCCTCAAAGGGAGTAAATTTTCATGATGTGTATCTTACAAAAGAGCTCGCCAATACCTTTAAAACGAATGGTTGAACCATCGATCTGCGATAATTTGAAATAAAGTTATCGATTTTTTTTTAATTTTTAACATTTTTTTTTTTTTAAATTTAATATTGAGAATAAATTCAACTTTTTTTTTTTATTTTTTTTTTTATTTTTTTTATATTTAGTGTTATACTACTTCTCTAATATGGAAATCGTCTGCATTATCATAAAGGATAATTTTTTTTTTAATAATAATTTTAATAAATTATTTTTTAAAAACAGAATTATTTTTTAATAACCGAATTAAATTCTATTTACATGTAGGTGCATTAATGACACGGGGAGGGGGGGAGGGGGGATAATTATCATATAAAACTCTTCCGAAGCTTAATTTGAATTGTTTAACACAGGTTTACATAACAGTACTTGTTACCTTACCGCTTAATCTCCAACCTGTATTTATAGTATTAAATTTCAGGGTAAGAGAAAGTCGTGTGAGTGACACACCATATTATTTTGAATGTGATTAATATTTATTTCTTGCACTTTAAAATTAATTTCTTTCCGGTAAATCTTAATGAAATCCCACCAATTGTGAAAGAACGAAATATATTTTACTTGTCATTTTGTATTATATTTGCTAATTAAATTATAATGATACGAACTTTAATCAGAGCATTTAATTTATGACAGTTACCAGAATACACACACACACAAAAAAAAAAAAAAAGCCTCTAAGATTTGAAGCTTTTATACACTGAGATTAAAATTTTTAAATTTCAGACAATTTTTATGTCAATTTTATGCTTTCTGACCACATTATCCCCAAAAAGTGTAAGTAATACCTATAATAGTAGATAATGGAAGTCGTGTGGTTGGAGTACCCAAATATAATACTAGATTTGGAACACCTAAAAATTCTGTATTATGATGAAAATTCCGGTAGAATATCCAATAACAGCATCTGAAAAATGTGATACTGTAAAAAATTTAAATTTAATATATTTTCCTATATTCACACACACAACACACACACACACACACATACCGGTTTACCCTACCAAGTGAGGTCCCCGTAATTTTGCATTCATTGCGAGGTCCACCTAAAATTATTTATATCTCCGGTATAAATTAACATATCCAAATATAAATTATTGTTTTCTTAATTATAGACATCGGAGAACCCAGATGATCCAAATTTTTTTTAATAAATTAAATATAAAATTTCCGCATTTTGCATTCAAAGCGAGGACCGGAAGAAGGGAAAATTTGTGGGTTTATTAGGGAATATCTTCTTAAAATCCCCAGTAAAAAGGGATTGTCTCGTTTAAGACCGGAATGTCAGCTATCAAGTGCGGGGAGTCAAAAACCACATTCTTTTCTTTTGAATAAAACAAATATCGGTCCACGTGTTTTTACATATATTACGCAGAAAACATACACACGGAAAAATAAATTGCACTATTTGAAATTGTTTTTTTCCTCCCGTCCTTTTAATTATAAGAGAAGTAAAAAAGAAAATATACATACATATACATATATATATATATTTGCATTATTCAATGGAAAATTATTTATACATTTTCAAAATAAAGTGATATTTTGTATTATGGTTTGTTAACACATAAAATATTGCACCAAATTTAATTTTTTAACCGATTAAATTCTGAAATCACAATAAAGTTCACAGCTTTAATAGAAAAAAAAAATGTAGAAAAACTTAAAAAGAAAAAAAAAACTGCAGATTATCAAAACATTTTGGAACAATAAAAAATTTAAGAAAAGGGGGGAGGATTTTTGCTTCCAAACTGCAATTATTATAATATTTGTTTCAAATACCTTCAGATTATTTGCAGATTTTTCTGCATTTTTTTTTTTTTTTTTTTTTCCCCTGGTTTTCCAGGATATAGCAGCTCGAAGGGATATACCGGTTGTATACTTTTACATATATATTTAAATAGTTAAACTAAGTTAAAGTTTGAGGAGATAATGATATATTTAAATTATATATAATTTAGATATTTCATAAAATAAGTGTAAAATCTTTTATTTTTAAACGAACTCAGCGAAGTTCAAACTAACAACTAAAATTAATATTTATGGCCAATTTTAACTTTTCTCGAATAAGGTTTAAAATTCGCTGTTATTTATTTATTTATTTATTAACGTTTATATAATTCAACATAAAAAACGAAGTGATTTTTAATTTATCATAATTTCAAAAATACAAGATTGCCTGTTTGCAGATTTCACATAAGATGATTTGAAATTTAGGAGACAGACAGCTCGAAAAAATTGAAATGCAACGTGATCTGAAAAAATATATATATATATATTAATTTCAGAATATATATATATATTCTAAAATTTAAAATTCTTTTAAACTGATAATTATGAAATATAGCTAAGAATCTTATAGAATATATGTATATCAGAGATCTAATACAACAATAATAATAATAAAACAGAATGAAATTAAGCTGTTTATTTAGATGTCAAAATGCCGCAGATAGACAAACGTAGCTTCAAGTTTTTAAAACTCCCCTTTATTAATGGGAGATTAAAAACAACATTTTTTCACAAACTTAATGAAAAATGTATAAAGATATAGGTCGTGGTTTTTTCTAAAATATTAATTTTCAAACATTAAATTACTTATTGACTGACATGGTTTTTAGTGTTTGAAAAGTGCAAGTAAAAACAGGCGAGTAAATATCGACATTCTAATTAAGAGTGAGAAATCAGCAGGGTATGAAAAATTTTTGTTATTTATGGGTATTTACATTTCTTTCGAGTGCAGACCAAAGATACCTATATTATAAAATGTATAATATAATATATGCGCGTGAGTATATTTTTATAAATATAACCTCTATAAGGATATATTTTTATAAATATATCTTGTATATTTTTATAAATATATCTTATATATAATTAATAATCTTACGAAATTTACTGTTTTTAGGAAAAACCCTGCAGCTTAAAGCAAACAGTTTTCATATGTTATTTTCAAACGAAAGATTTCTTAATTTTTTCTTTCTTTAATTTCTAAAATCTACCATTCATCGAGGATTATTAAATGTAAATATATATATATATATATATATTAAGAATCTTAAATTAAAAAAAATATCTTTTAACAAAATTTTCAAATAATATGTAAGTGTGTGTGTGTGTATTTTCGTTTGTTTAACCTACAAAATGCAGACCAAAACCCGGTTATGCATCAGCATTGCGAGGACACATTTCTGGTCCTCGGGAAAACAGGAAAATGCGGGAATCACGATTGGTAGAGTGAATCAGTATATTTCTTCTCATATATGAATACATTTTTATGAATGCTAGAGATTTCATATTAGTTCTTTTTATCTCTCAAAATCAAACAGTATTTGAGGGAAAAAAAAAAAAAAAAAAAAAAAAAAAAAAAATGCATTTTCAAAGAAATTGTTTGCCATGTGTTGTTTTTAAATGGAAAATTTATTTATTATTTTTATTATTATTATTTCTAAACATCATTTGTTAAGGAAGTTCTTCATATGTACTTAAAGGCGGTTCTATTTTATTATTATTATTATTATTATTATTATTATTATTATTCATATATTAATATGATTTGAAAGCTGAAAAGATTGCCAGCTCGAATTTTTTTTTAAATTTCTGTGCAAATGCTTATGGAAGAAACGTCATTTTAAATATTAATAATAACAATAAAAGTCTTTGAATCAAAGTTTTATCAAACATAGTTAAAAACCACACAGAATGTATCAGAGTTTTAAAAGACATCCCCAAAATAATTGGGCAGATAGAAACACAGACAAAGTTTCAATCTCTCTCTCTCTTCCATTAGTTTAACAAGAATCGGAGCATTTAGTACAAGCTGCCAGATAGGCAGTGAATTAAAATAAATAAATTAGCAGAGTATGAAATGTATTTAATATGTATTTGTGTGTGTGTGTTTATGTTTGTTTGTTTACCCTAATAAGGGCAGACCAAAGCTCGGTTACACATGAACATTGAGAGGACCACAATTGGTCCTCGGAAAGGAAAGATGCGTGGATTTAGTTTTACTATTTTTTTTTCATTTTTTATTTATTTTATTTTTTACGTTATTTATAAATATGATTGGAAAGCGGGAAACTTGAGAGCTCGAAATTTTTAAAATATTATTTCAATGTGTTCTGGGAAATTAAATAAATAAATAAATAAATAAAACTTTTTTTTTTTTTTTTTTTTTTTTTTTTTTTTTTTTAAGAAAAAAATTATTATATCAAATTTTCAGTTAATATGTATGTGTGTATGTATTTGCGCTTGTTTATTCTACTGAGTGCGGACCCACCTTCGCCATAAAATATTGCTTTAAATTTTAAAAGATCTTTGAAGCGACATTTCCTCAAGCATAGTTAAAAATCTTCCATAATATGTCATCGTTCTAATAAAAGATACTGCAAATATATTGGGCTATTATTCAGACGCTAAAACAGAGCAGATGGATACTTAAAGAGACAAAGCTTCACTATTATAAAGAATCTTTTTTTTTTTTTTTTTTTTTTTTTTTTGTCAGAGAATAAAAACGATATTTTAAAAGAAATATTATGATAAGCATGATAAGTATCAAACATCTATATTTTTATTTTTTAAACATTATTTTACCTTATGATGAATAAGAGCATTTAGTGGCCGAAAATATCGCAACTAAAACTAGTATGTTGTGGCCACCACAAGACTTTCTTCTATATTTTCCTATACATATTCACTCAGTAACAATATTTAAAAAAAAAAAAAAAAAAAAAAAAAAAAAAAATCGTTAAATGTAAAAAAAAAAATCGATAACTTTGTTTTAAATTATCACAGATTTATAGTTCAGGCATTCGTTTTAAAGGTATTGGCGAGATCAATCGAACTATACCCATCTTGAAAATTTACCTCCCCGGGGGGTACTTCCCCCCCAGGGTGGAAGCGATGCCCCCACATACACAATTTTTTTTTCCTAGTTAACTACTACTATTATCAATAATTCATATTAATTTTGCAATCACAAGTTAAAAATAACTGATTATACACATTTATATGAAATTTTGTCCTATACTGAAATGTTAAAAATTTAGAAAAAATGCGATCACAGCGCCACCTGTTGAGTGATTGATCCCCAAATGTAATCAGCACCAGTTTATGTAGGGGACCACCTAAATACCAAGTTTAGTTAAATTTCGTTAAAAAAAAAAAAAAAAAAAAAAAAAAAATCAAAGTTTTTTTTATTAAAAGTAAAAAAAATAGATAACTTTGTTTTAAATTATCATAGATTTATAGTTCAACCATTCCTTTTAAAGGTATTGACGAGACCTTTCGAAAGACACCCATGTTGAAACTTTACCCCCAACCGGGGGGGGGGGGTACTTCCCCCCAGGGGGGAACCAATGGGGGAACCACATGCACAATTTTATTTCCTAGTTAACTACTACTATTATCAATAATTCATATTGATTTTATTGTCACACGTTTTATATAACTCTAATTATGCACATTTATACGAAATTTTGTCCCATACTGCCATGTTAAAAGTTTACAAAAAATGCGATCACTGCGCCACCTGTTGAGCGATTCATCCTCAACTATAATCAGCTCCAGTTTATGTCAGGGTGCAACTAAATACCAAGTTTGGTTAAATTTCATTCATTGGTTCGTGAGATAAAGCGTCCACAAAAAAGTGATACAGACAGACAGACATTTTTAAAAATCTATCAATTCGTGTTTTGGACATCCCAAAATGTGTAAATCCATAAAAAAAACGGAGCTCGAAAATTTTCGCGAATCCAATACTTTCTCTATATTACATATAGAAGAATGTAAAAAAACGCAGATTGCCAGATGGGCAGTTTAATTGGGAGTGAGAGATCCGCAAGGTCTGAAATTTGTTTAATATGTATGCGTGCGTGTATATTTGCGTTTGTTTATCCTACCAACTGCAGACCGAAATTCGATTAGACATCGACATTGCGAGGACAAAATTTCAGGTCCTCGGAAAGAAAGGAGAATGTGTTGAACTCTATAGATAGGATAAGTATATGTATTATAAAATATGAAACGTAATACAGTAGAGTCTCGAAAGTTTGAGTCTCAGAAGTCCGAGGTTCCGCTTAATTCGAGGTGCCAAATTTTCCCCCTAGCAACCAAAAGCTCTTCCCATTTCCTCTCGCAACTGAAAGAATGCAGGTCTTATTTTACGTTTCTTCCTGGAAAGAATTTCAGTAACCCACCACCTTTTGTTCTCTTTGTTTTTGAAGGTGGCTAGGTAGGGGTTGGTTTGAAAGGAATTTTCAAACCAGATCTACAAGAGTTTTATTCTTCCAAGTTCAATTGTACTAGTAGCTTAGATGCTAGTTAGGGACTAGCTGCGTTGTTAGTTGCTCTGTTGCTCATTTAAATTCAATACACTTGCTTGATCCTTATCATTTTGGAAACTTATTGCTGTTGAAAGTGTTGCGTTAAGGTGCCTGCTGCGAAAATGAGTGGAAAAAATAAGAGAAAATTTGTATCTATGATAACTAAGTTGAACGCTATAAAAAGATTAGATGCAGGTGAAACAATAAAAAGTGTTGCTACCGATTTGGGTGTTGGAGAGGTAACAGTTGGTGACTGGCGCCGCAATTGAATAAAAATTGAGCAGTTTTGTTCACAGAAGTGCAATGAAACTCCAGGAGAAAAAAGAAGATCTATGAGAACATCAGACTATGAAAAAACTAACAAGGCTTTATTTCTTTGGTTTACTCAACAGCGTAGCAAAGTTACTCCTATAAGTGGCCCTATTCTTCAGGAAAAAGCTGTGTTTTTCAGAAATCAGTTCAAAGAAGATTTCGCAGCAAGCGTTGGTTGGTTAGACCGTTGGAAAAAACGATATGGTGTACGTCAACTAAATATTTGGGGTGAAATACTCTCGGCAGATACGTCAGCTGTGCAGGCACTTCAAAAACGGATTGAAGACATTATATTGACGGAAAAGCTCACACCTGACCAGTTATATAACTGTGACGAAACAGGTTTGAACTTTAACATGTTGCCCTCAAAATCCCTTGCTTCAAAAAAGGAAAATTCAGCTCCAGGTCACAAAAAAAGGAAGGAACGATTAACCATTTTAGCATGCGCCAATGCATCTGGAAATCAAAAAATGAAGTTATATGTTCATTTTATTTAATTTCATTTGTAGTTGTTAAAAATTTTCTACTTTTTCGGAAAATCCGAGTTTTCAGTAATCCGAGGTAGTGTCAGCCCCAATTACCTCGGATTTTCGAGACTCTACTGTATATATATATATAAAGAGAGAGAGAGAGATAGATAGATGATTATATTTTTTACAAAATATTTGAAATACCATAAATGATTTATAATGTTTTTTTTTTTTTTTTTTTTTTTTAAATCAACCACTTTTTGAAAAAAATCCTGCAAATTTAAAGAGACAATTCTCATACAATATTTGTAAGCGGAAGATTTATTATTATTATTTTTTATTTTATTTTATTTCAAAATGAAACCTTTTTTTTTGAGGAAGTACTATAATTACATATAACAGCCTTTTTTTTTTTTTCTTTAATTTATTAATATGGTTTCGAAGAGGAAAAGAGGCCAGCCCAAAAATTTTAATATATCATAGAAAAAAAAAAAAAAAAAAAAAAATCATTAGATAAAAAAAAAAAATACAAAGAGAAAAAGAAAGAAAGAAATTAGAATTAAAAAAGCTTTTGAACCAAATTTTCAACAATTATTTATGTGTAGGTTTATTTTTGTGTGTTTACCCTACCAAGTGCAGACAGAAACTCGTTCACACATTAACATTGCGAGGACCACAGTTGGTCCTCGGAATGGAATGATGTGTGAATTTCCGTAGGCAGTTTTTTTTTTCTCTTTTTACGTCATGTATTAATACGATTCGAAAAAAGGAAAATTTGAAGCTTCATAATTTTTAACTATCATTTCAGTGTGTTCTGGAAAAATAAATAAATATAAAATTACATTCAATTAAAAAAAAATTGAACCAAATTTTCAGTTAATATATATACTATGTGTGTGTATTTGCGTTTGTTTACCCTACGAAATGCAGACCGAAACCCGTTTTCACATCGGTATTGCGAGGACCCCCATTTTTGATCCTCGGAAAGAAAAGGAGATGCAGATATTCCATTACATAGGAAAAATATATAAAATAATAAATATAGATGAGTATATTTTTATAAGTATTGATTGGTTGGTTGGTTGTAAGATTTAAGGCTGATTGACTATGCTAGGGTCCAAGGTCCAAGGCTTTATAAATATTGGTGATTCCATATCTGATTTATAATTTTTTGAAATAAACCACTGTTTGAGAAAAATCCTGCAGTTGTTAATAAACAATTCTCAAATGTTGATACAAATGAAAGATTTATAGATGTAATTTTATTTCTAAACTATACCATTTATCGACGAAGTTCTTTACTCATATATAAAGGCAGCCATATTATTTTTTCCCTAATTTATTAATATGATTTGTAAGATGGAGAATTACCTGCTCAAAATTTCTTAAATATCACTCCAAATTGTCCAGAAAAAAAAATAATAATAATAAATAAATAAATAAATAAAATTAGAATTAAAAAAGCTTTTGAACCAAATTTTCAACAATTATTTATGTGTAGGTTTTTTTTTATTTGTTTACCCTACCAATTGCAGACCGAAACTCCTTCACACATTAACATTGCGAGGACCACAGTTGGTCCTCGGAATGGAATGATGTGTGGATTTCTGTAGGCAGCTTTTTTCTCTTTTTACGTCATGTATTAATACGATTCGAAAAAAGAAAAATTTGAACCTCCATAATTATTAACTATCATTTCAGTGTGTTCTGGGAAAATAAATAAATATAAAATTACATACAATAGAAAAAAAAAATAACCAAATTTTCAGTTAATATACTATATACTATGTGTGTGTATTTGCGTTTGTTTACCCTACGAAATGCAGACCGAAACCCGTTTTCACATCGGTATTGCGAGGACCCCCATTTTTGATCCTCGGAAAGAAAAGGAGATGCAGAGATTCCATTACATAGGAAGAATATATAAAATATTAAATATAATTGAGTATATTGTTATAAGTATTGGTTGGTTGTAGGATTTAAGGCTGATTGACTATGCTAGGGCCCAAGGCTTTATAAATATTGGAAATTTCATATATGATTTATAATTTTCTTAAATGAACCACTCTGAGAAAAATCCTGCAGTTTTAAACAAACAATTATCATATGTTGATACAAATGAAAGATTTATAAATATAATTTTATTTCTAAACTATACCGTTTATCAACGAAATTCTTTTTTTATATATAAAGGTAGCCGTAATTTTTTTTCCTTAATTTATTAATATGATTTGTAAGATGGAGAATTACCTGCTCAAAATTTTTAAAATATCACTCCAAATTGTCCAGAAGAAAAAAAAAATAAATAAAATTAGAATTAAAAAAGCTTTTGAACCATATTTCAACAATTATTTATGTGTAGGTTTATTTTTGTTTGTTTACCCTACCAAGTGAAGACCGAAACTCGTTCACACATTAACATTGTGAGGACCACAGTTGGTCCTCGGAATGGAATGATGTGTGGTTTTTTGTAGGCAGTTTTTTTTTCTCTTTTTACGCCATGTATTAATACGATTCGAAAAAAGGAAAATTTGAACCTCCATAATTTTTAACTATCATTTCAGTGTGTTCTGGAAAATTAAATAAATATAAAATTACATACAATGAAAAAAAAAAAATTAAATAACCAAATTTTCAGTTAATATATATACTATGTGTGTGTATTTGCGTTTGTTTACCCTACGAAATGCAGACCGAAACCCGTTTTCACATCGGTATTGCGAGGACCCCCATTTTTGATCCTCGGAAAGAAAAGGAGATGCAGAGGTTCCATTACATAGGAAAAATATATAAAATAATAAATATAAATGAGTATATTGTTATAAGTATTGGTTGGTTGGTTGGCTGTAGGATTTAAGGCGGATTGACTATGCTAGGGCCCAAGGCTTTATAAATATTGGAATTTTCATATATGATTTATAATTTTCTTAAATCAACCATTATGAGAAAAATACTGCAGTTTTAAACAAACAATTATCATATGTTGATACAAATGAAAGATTTATAAATATAATTTTATTTCTAAACTATACCGTTTATCGACGATATTCTTTATTTATATATAAAGGCAGCCGTATTATTTTTTCCTTAATTTATTAATATGATTTGTAAGATGGAGAATTACCTGCTCAAAATTTTTAAAATATCACTCCAAATTGTCCAGAAGAAAAAAAATAAAAAAATAAATAAAAATAGAATTAAAACAGCTTGTAAACCAAATTTCAACAATTATTTATGTGTAGGTTTATTTTTGTTTGTTTACCCTACCAAGTGAAGACCGAAACTCGTTCACACATTAACATTGTGAGGACCACAGTTGGTCCTCGGAATGGAATGATGTGTGGATTTCTGTAGGCAGTTTTTTTCTCTTTTTATGTCATGTATTAATACGATTCGAAAAAAGGAATATTTGAACCTCCATAATTTTTAACTATCATTTCAGTGTGTTCTGGAAAAATAAATAAATATAAAATTACATACAATTAAAAAAAAAAAAAACATTGAACCAAATTTTCAGTTAATATATATACTATGTGTGTGTATTTGCGTTTGTTTACCCTACGAAATGCAGACCGAAACCCGTTTTCACATCGCTATTGCGAGGACCCCCATTTTTGATCCTCGGAAAGAAAAGGACATGCAGAGATTCCATTACATAGGAAAAATATATAAAATAATAAATATAATTGAGTATATTGTTATAAGTATTGGTTGGTTGTAGGATTTAAGGCTGATTGACTATGCTAGGGCCCAAGGCTTGATAAATATTGGAAATTTCATATATGATTTATAATTTTCTTAAATGAACCACTCTGAGAAAAATCCTGCAGTTTTAAACAAACAATTATCATATGTTGATACAAATGAAAGATTTATAAATATAATTTTATTTCCAAACTATACCGTTTATCGACGAAGTTCTTTATTTATATATAAAGGCAGCCGTATTATTTTTTCCTTAATTTATTAATATGATTTGTAAGATGGAGAATTGCGAGCTCGAAAATTTTAAAATATCACTTCAAATTCTTCAGAAAATAAATAAAATAAAATAAAATAAAATAAAATGTAAATTAAGAAAGCTTTTGAACCAAATTTTCAACAATTATTTATGTGTGTGTTTATTTTCGTTTGTTTACCCTACCAAGTGCAGCCCAAAACTCGTTTACACATTAACATTGGGAGGACCGCATTTGGCCCTCGGAAAGGAATGATGGCTAGATTTCTGTATTTAAGTTTACATAATATTGGAGATCCCATAAATGATTTATAATTTTTTTCTTTTTTTTTTTTTTTTTTTTTTTTAATTTACCACTTTTTGAGAAAAATCATGCAAATTTAAAGAAACAATTCTTATAAATTATTTGTAAGTGAAAGATTTATTATTTTTATTATTTTATTATTATTTTATTTTATTTCTAAATGGCTCCATTTTTTGGGGATATTCTTTAATTACATATAACATACTTTTTTTTTTCTTTATTATTATTAATACTTCTTTTATTATTTTACATCTAAACATAATTTCTTCGAAAGATCTTTAATTGAAGTCAGTCCTATTTCTTTTTGTTGTTGTTAACTTTTTAATTTGAAAATTGGAAGGTTGTCAACTTGAAAATTTATAAAAATATATCAATGCAAGGTATTATGTGGGAAAAAATAAATAAAAATATAAATAAAATAAAATAAAATAAAACCAAAATATATGAAATATAGTTAAGAGTCATCCGAAATATATCAGCTTTCTAATGAAATAGACGTTAATGAAATTCGGCTACTTATTTCATTTGTCAAAAATGTCACATATAGGCACATAGACAGACAAAACATCAAGGTTATGGAGAATCCTTTTTTTTTTTTTTTTTTTTTTTTTTTTTAACTTCAGGTATTAAAAAAATAATATTTTTATAACACTTTTTAAAAATATATACAAGCTTCTGATTTTTTTTTTTTTTTTTTTTTTTTTTTTTTTTCATCCTCATAGGTATCAGTTGCGCCTAGATCAAATCCCGCCCCCCCCCCCAAAAAAAAAAAAAGAAAAAAGAAAAAAAAATCAAACGCATCAATTGCGTCCAAAGCATATTTCCTCCCCAAAAGCATAAAAATATAGATTGCGTTCGTAGGTTTTAGTCCCTCCTAAACCCTAAGTACAGAGAACTGTAGAACAATCTTCAGGTACGATACCGGCATAATGTAAAATTCGGTACAAAAGCGAACTTTTTAAGACGCAAACATATTGTCGAGTGCCAGCTGATGTCACAACTAAAAAGTCTTTTTATTTAATTTATGCGTAATGCATACGCATATTTTAGGTAACAAAAGATTTATTAGCGAATCAGCTTAAATTTCCTTTATTAGGTGACGCTTTAATTTTAAAAGTTCTTTCTTATTGTGACGCAATACATGATTCAACAAAGTAACTAGACTGTAAATGTTCAATGTAATGGTCGTCAATCATTAGTATGATTGTCAGTCGTTCAACATTAGAAATTCTCCTTAATAAAACTTCAGAATTCGCACTATGGCGCCATGTGATCAGGCGGATCTGTTTAAAATGTAAGAGGATACTGTGGATACTGCACGATATATTGGTGCAAAGTATAACTAAGTTTTTCTTGTATATGTAAAAAAAAATTCCATGCTGTTCTATTCTTTTCAGTGAAAACCGCATAGAGTTAGAGTCAATACTTTTTGAATAATGTTCTTTTTTTTTTTTTTTTTTTTTTTTTTTTTTTATGTGACTTTTGGATTACATCATTTTACTCGTATGAATTATTTTGCTTATTATATTTGTTAACCCATTAAACGCCGCTATATGAATTCCACTGAAAATTTATAAATGGGTTTCAATGTGCATTTCTAATCATATATACTTAAAAAAAAAAAAAAAATAAATAAAATAAAAATATATTTTGTTAGAAGATATGACATGTTTCCAAATGGGTGATTTGACACCTAATTGGGGTAGAACAAATGTTGAAAAAAAGGCAAAATCCTCTTCAATTAGTTTTCTTGATCCCTGTTTGTTATAATTTAAGAAAAGAATTGTTTTATTTCATATCCAATGTTTTAAACCCCTGTACTCGAATGAGTTTTTTTTCTTGATTTTTTTTTCGTCGCTGATGTTTTGCAGAAAAACAAACATCTTTGTTTGAATAATTGAAAAAAAAAAAAAAAAAAAAAAAAAAACGAAGCTGGGAATTTTAATATTTATTGTAAAAAATAAAAAATATATTTATCTTAATTACTTGCAGGGGAAAAAAATCTTAAAAAATTGTTCCCACAGCGGGAGCTTTGACGTCTAATGGGTTAAATGAAAATAAAAAATTAATATTTGTGTTAATAATACAGAATACTAAATGAAACATCTTGATAAGTAAACATATTCTGTATTTCCACGTGAGATTAATAGTTTAATATCTGTATAATATGTCTCTAACGTGGACCAGTTAGGATTATATTTTGTAGAAACGATATGATAGTGACAATAAAGTAAGCAAAGAATTCTTCCCTTTCTAGAAATTATCATTTTTTACCTTCCGGTATACAAGGGGGAGGGGAAGGTGACAATGAACGTTTTTAGTAATTTTTCTCGCGAGCGCAATTGATGCATTTTTAACAATAGGGGGGATTAACGTAAGCGCAATTGATGTGTTCCTGAAGAATTACCCAACAAAAAATATCAAGTTAAAGTTAAAGCTTTGAAAACATCGAGATCTACTTGAATAACATTTCGTTTCGTTTTTAAGAACTCCTATAATGTGGCTTGTAAATATCTCAACATTACCACACGCGACGCGGAATTTTCTTACGAATGAAAGATTGCTTTGAAATGCAGGAGCGGTTTGTCCAAACGACGCTTCTTTTGTGAAGTAGTTAAAAACGCTATCTCCCAACAGCTGCTATGGATTTAGAAGTTCAGCTGGACGGGTCAACTTTTGAAAGAAGAGCCAGCCAGCTAAGCAATACAAAATACAAAATTGCATTTATTATTATTATTATTATTATTATTATTATTATTATTAATTATAGAGTTTCATTCATTTTTAGAGTTTTATCATAAAATGATTCAAATTGCGCGTTCCAATACCACAATTCTTAGCAGTCGATTTTAGGTTGTCAGTACGGGGGTGAGATTTATTGCTTATAACCGGTTGAAAGCGAGGGGTGGGGGGAGAGTAGGGAGCCTATATATTCATAATATGATAATAAAGGCTTCTAACCTCATACTAGTTTAAATGGTAAATTATGTTCACGTCATCTCAAAATGTGTAAATCCGTTCGAAACCGGAAGTAGAAAATTTTTACGAATCCAATACTTCCTTATATGAAAATAGAAAACAATTATTATTAGATTTGTTTGTTTATTTATTGTTATAATTATTTATTTATTTATTTATTTATTTTATTTTTTTTTTTTTTTTTGTGGTAAATGTTCATAAATTTAATACAAAGAGAGTAATCAATGCAAAAGAAACTGTAACGGGAAAATGCACAACACTTCTCGTAAGAAAGTAAACAGTATTATTATTATTTCATTTGAAGTGTGGAAAGGGAATGTAAATGAAAGACCGAAAATTGGTCTAAGGATTTTTCTCTACTGATATATATACGAAAAGGCATATATACAAAAATGATATTTATTACTATAGGAAGTTTCCGATGTTCAAGGGTACCATTCTTTCCGTTACCGTTTTTTCCGTTAACTATATAGTCTTTAATTAAATTTTATTCTTTTACAGAAGGAAAATTACTATTTTAAGAAATCCATGTCAATATAATTGTACCTTAGCCCCGTACGTTTAAGGGGACCTAACACCTTTTCAACATCATTTTTAATTAATTAATTAATTAATTTTATTATTATTTATTTATTTATTTAAGAATTTTATTTATTTATTTTTTCTACAGTTTTCTATATTTTGTCACCAATTTTTTTGTTTTATCTTTTAGAGTATATATATATATATATAACTAAGAGATAAAAACGCGATTTAAACATTTAAAGGCGATTAATTTTCCAATTAAAAAAATCGTATGTTATTTGGACTTTACGATTTACTTAACACGGCAGAATAGGGCAAAATTGAGCATAAAAGTCCATTTTGAGGATCATAAATATATCAGACAAATTCAAAAAACATTTATGATACTTGTTTGAACATGATTGACTACAAATATTCTAACAGAAAAATTTCGTAAATTATTCGTAATTTAAGATTTTATCAACATAGCAAAATTAAAAATTTTTCATATAAATAGGAATTTTGTGGATTCTTGCATTGGAAATAGTAGCATGAAAACTAAACTACGAAACTGACCCTAATAAAATAAATTAATAGATTAGAATAAGATAAACAAATTGAAGTGAACGGTGGATAGCCTATTAGGCGGGGATTTTATTCTGTCACTTTGTCAAGCCTTTGATCAAATTCATTTCTCTTAATATGCTATAATATGTCTCACACTAGAAATTTATGAGAACATATATATGGTGGGTAACTCAGCGGAGTCCATCTATGCCAACTAGTTTTAAATTGAGATGTACCGTTGAAATTACTATTACCTGGTTTTAATGGCCGATAATTCAATTATGAATATTTTTGAAAGTTTAAAATTATTAGGAGTGTCTTGAAGGAAAGGGGGGGGGGGAGGAGCAGGCGAAAGGGCAAAAATGTAGAACAACAGTTACAGCTATTAAAATTGATATAATTAGGTTTTAAGGCCCGATAAATCGATTGCGAATATTTTTGAAAGTGTAAAATTATTAGGAGGGACAGAAAGGGGAGGGGTGAAGGGACAAAAATGTAGAAATGGAGTTAGAGAGTTGACAATTGGCATTATTAGATTTTAAGACCCGAGAAACCGATTGCAGATATTTTCAAAAGTGTAAAATTATTAGGCGAGACGGGAAAGGAATGCGAAGGGGCTGCTGTAGAAATAGTGTTGGAGCGTTTAAAATTGGTATTATTAAGTTTTAAGATCCGACAAATTGAACGGTGTTCAAATTTCGTACGGGTGTTTCGGGTCCGGGGAAAACTACGAACAAACTACGGAACCTCTTTATTCTTTTGAATTTTACAGACTTTCGAATTCCGATACTCAGTTCATATTTTCCATTAAGAATTTTTAACGCTATTCAGATTGGATTTTTGCAAGTTTCCCCAAAAACCACAGGAAAATCAGATAAATCTTATTATAGGAATGCTTATATTATTTTTGTAGCTTCTATTTAACATAGTTTCAAAAATAATATATTACTTTAAAACTTATTTGAATTGAAATTGAAGAGCAGATCTCGCAAATCAGTCACCAGATAGCGCTTTAATATAATAAAATTTCACAATCTCCAATACTAATTATGATTAAATTGCTTATAATATATCATTCAAAAGATATTTTAAAGTACTTTTTATTGCGGACTTTTAAACTGATATAAGCCGTTCAAATTCTGTAACTACGGAAAACCCAAAACGCCTTTATACTTTTAAATTTTGCAGAGTTACAAGTTCCGATACTTGGTTAATATTTTGTACAAAGGATTTTTAACGGTATTTAGTTCGGAATTACACAAGTTTCGAAGAAAACTACGGAAAAACTTAAACGCCTTTATTCTTTTATATTTTGCAGAGTTTCGAATTCCGATACTGTTATATGCCTTATTTTTATAATCTTACGCTAAGCACCATGAATAATCAATAAATTATTACATACTGAAGGGACGTTCTATACAGAGCAAAATATATTCAAAAAGTTAAGCTTAAAATGTTCCATAGAACGACTATATCAACAGGAATTATAGTAGCAAGATAATAAAAAATGAGTTATTTCTGAGACATTGATATATGGCATCCATACATAAGAAATCTGAACATACTATAACAGAAAATAATAAGATAATAATATTTAGAAGGAGGAGCAGATGCCATCGTGATTTAATAGGTTTTAGTTGGTCGATAATGGCAGGCGTTCGACTTTCCCAAAATCCTCCGAGAGATCAAAGGTCAAATAAAGATAATTACAGAAAAAATTAAGAAAGCAAAAAATTAGTGAAATTTATCAATAAATCATTGAAAAATTAAATAAATAAATAAATAAAATAAAATAACGGAGTAAATATATGACAAAAATGTAGATTTTTATTTTATATTTTTTTTAAGATCATTGTGCCCAAATCCCAAATGCGACCTGATTTTTTGTAAGTTTATCGCATATAGGAAATTTATGATATTTTAGTAAATAAATAAATATGAAAAGAAAGAAAAAAGAGTTGAACATTATACGCTTAACTCTGAACTTGTGTTTGGGTCATTTCTTTTCAAGAAATTAAAAAATTGTCTTTAATTTATGAAAAAATATACCCGCGTCGCATTTAGGATTTCTTTTTTTTTCGAATTTTAGGTATTATATCCTAAATGCGATGTTCAAACTCTCTAACTGCGATAATGAATTTAACGTACTGGAATTACTTGATGAATGTTATTAACAGTTTACAAAGAAGGTTAAAAACTCAGGGGTCAAAGCAATCAAACAGGAAAATATAGGAATATTTTTCACACAAAAGTAGGAACATAATTTCAAGAGAAGATTGAGAGGTTGAGTAAAAACGAACTTTCTCTAACATTATTTTGTAATCTCGGAATGATTAAATGACTTCGTAAACAAAACACCCTAATTTAATCTCATCTAATTTAACAGATAAAATGAATGTACTGATATATTACTGTTTACTTTTTATATTATTTAGAAAAGAACATATTTCCAAATTTACCATCTCTTGCTTGTCTAACTTTCATACCAGTTTATATCATTTAACATGAATCCACATATTATATTCAAAATAATGACACCTCTTTTACATCATAATGCTCAAAAAATCAAAAAGAAAGAAAAATCATGAACCTTCAATTTAACTACATGTTAGTTAACTACATGTAG
Organism: Salticus scenicus; assembly: GCA_963930645.1. NCBI lineage: Eukaryota > Metazoa > Arthropoda > Arachnida > Araneae > Salticidae > Salticus > Salticus scenicus. Next base: position 252,332,972 of record OZ005656.1, on the reverse strand, counting down.
TGCCTATTTAAGGAATTGTGCCCCCCCCCCCCCAACTTTCCCATACTTCACAAAAATAATAATAATAATAATAATAATAAGTGAAAATTAATATTGAAATGGTAATGGAATTCTTTTAATGCCTAGCAAGGAAAGCAGAAAATAAGTAAGAAGAACTTAAACTGAAGTACCAGAATATAGGAAATGTAGGAAAATTTTTGTGAAATAAAGGGAAAATGTAAAAAATTATAAACTATAGGAAAATATAGGGCATTTTTCATGATTTTTTGAAATATATAAGAAAAATAGGAAATATAGGAATACTTTCAGCCCTGAAAACTGTTATTGACTTCGGTTTGGGTCTGTCTGTTCGTCTGTTGATCCGTCTGTCTGTCCGTGCACCAACTCCCATAAATATTCATGGAAATTCTTGAAACTGATATATGTTATTCAAGTTCACTATAGCATGTTCCTTATTGAAAATGGAGTGTATACTTCTACTTATTTGTACATAGGGGCACCCAAAAGTATTCCATAGCATTGTGTTCTATGCAAATATTTATACTCCTTACACATAGTAGAATATTGAATTTTTCATTTTTTCCTGCGATATGTTAAAAATAATTCATATATACATAAATGAAACAGAAAAAGAATCATTTAAAAGGAAAAAAACAATTTTAAAAATAGAAGAAACATAATGCCACTAAAAGTTATTAAAAAGCTGTATTTCATTTATGAAGACCACCAAAATTCATTTCCGGTGACTTTTTTTTTCGATTTTAAAATCTACATACCGGAGAGAAAGGGTAGGGGATAGAATAAAGATATACATAAAGAAAAATTTTCTTGGTATTCTAACTATTACTATCAAATATATATTTTTACTTTGAACAGAGAAAATCAATTTTGGTATATAAATTAATTTTTTCCTATACTGTGATTTTAAAAGTTATAAAAAAAAAAAAAAAAAAAAAACTAACATAAAATAGACGATGACAGCGTCAACTGTTAGGCGACTGATTATCAAACGTAATCAGCTTTAGTTTAAATCAAAATTCAGTTAAATTCGTCCATTGGTTCTGGATACAACCGACCAAATACAGAATTTTTTATACACAGAGAGAGAGAAACACACAGATATTTTCTAAAAATAGTCATATCGATAATCATATCGTGTTCAAAACGTCTTAAGGCGTGTAACTATATCAACGGTCGAAATTTTCCACAAATTGAATACGTTCTTCTTATATATAGATAGACACACATACACAAAAAAAAGTGGGGGGGGGGGGGGCACAAATTAATCATACATTTTATTACGTCTTTATTTTCAAAACATAAAAGTTTTACTCTTAAAGTACATTTTATGTTGTTAAAGCTGAAAATTTTCTTTATTTCTTTCTTTCTTTTTTTTTTTTTTTTTTTCAAGATAATTTTCAAAGGATTTTTTTCAGAACATTCTTTAGAACTTTCCAAAACAGGACTCTTTGTGCCGTGTCCTTTTATTTCATTTATAAAGAGATTTCTTATTAAAATTTCTTTAAAAATGCCGATACTGTTATTTACATCGAAAATATATAAGAACAGAGAATTGACAACTGAAATTGTTTACATAGATAATTACATGTAAACAATTTAATATACGTATTAAGAGTATTTCAGTAAACTTAGATATTAAAGATTTTTATTACTTTTTCCAATATATTTATTAATTTCATAAATTGACAATCTAAATCATCTTGTAGAAATGACCGTATTTACTTGTTCGCTGAAGTAATATTAATAATGAGATCTGGGCTTCTAAAACAGCAGTTTTTAACCTATTAATTATCATTTTTGACAACTCCTTCCCCTTCTCGGCCTCTTCAGTGGTCAAGCAATTCTGAGAACAAAGCTAGTAGACGAGAAGCACCGCGTTTCCCAGGTCGCACTCGTCGACCTGGCCGTTCGGAGTTTTCTGTGGCTTTCTCCGAAACTAGTGTAAATACGGGTTAGGACTCCTTAGGAAGATTCTCATGGAGCGCGTTCCACCTATAGGCCTAGAAAAAAGTGTAGTCAATTGACCTTAACTCCTTCAACGAACAAACAAATTCCTCTTCTCTTTTCGTGTGTAAAATTGAATACTGATATTAATCGGACTCAAACAGTGGGTAATAAATAAATAAATAAATAATGGACAAACATATACAGAAAAATTTAAATTAAAGAGAAATATTTAATTAAATATCTGTATTTTTAATAGCATTAAAAGTTTGCTTCTTTTTAAATATTATTATCTTTCGCCTTACTAACCCATTTAAAAGAAACTTTCAGCATGAAATTATTGTGCTATGGGCTGAACTGAATGAACAAAAGCTTTTCTGTCGGTATCACTTTTCTTGAGAATAGAATTCCCGAAAGTTGCATCCATACTCCAAACCGCCTTGACCGTGAACAATAGCTTTTCTGCCTCAACCTATCTTTAGTCTATAATATAAAGGACAGGTCGTTTAGCTTTTCTCTTGCCAAATGGGAATTGTATGAAGTACAGTAGATCCTGCTGGTAACCCATCAGTAAAGAAAGAGAGAGAAGAAAAAATAAATAAAATAAATAAAAAACGATGTACTGTAAAATTCAAATACTATATGATCAAACTAATTTTCGCGTTTGAAATTTCGACCTGTTGGAAGTTTGAAGCAGCCAGGCAAACATATATTTTCGCCCCCGTGAAAAAATAAAAATAAAATAAAATAAATAAAAAAATATAAAAAAAGCTATGGTGACCGCCCCCGCTGACCCAGTTAAGCAGACACCTATGCCAGAAATAAATCAAAAGACGTGATTTTAATATTTTGTGCAAGTTTTGCTTAAAACTTTAAACTCATTTTCTTCGAATTCTTTTTTATAAGTTCTAATATGTTTAATTCCTAAAATTTTTCATTTTTATCTAAGATTGTTTTGAAAGAAATTTAAGGAAATATAATTCTCATTAAGAAAATTAAGCATAACATAAAACAGCATATTATTAACTTAAAAATATTTATTTATTCATTTATTTATTTAAGATATATTAATTTTTAAGCATGGCTATATTTCTATTAAATTTTAAAATAAATAATTTTGTCATATTGAGTGAAATGTATGAAATATTACGCTGCACGTGAAAATAATAATAATAGAAAATTGAATAATAAATGGAAAAAATAAAATTTTCGTCTTCTGGGCCATCTTATTATTAAAATTCTGCAATTAAGTAAGTAAAATTACTATTTTGATTTTTGTTTCGAGTGTCAGTATTATAAAGTCGAGTAGAATAACACAATTCTTTTGCAATCAAAGGTGGAGAATTTTCGGAAAATTTACTTTTTAAAAACTTTTTTCTTTTCTTTCTTTCTTTCTTTCTTTCTTTTTTTTTTTTTTTTTTTTTTTTGGTTTATATTCTAGTTAATGCAACACACACCGTTATTACAATGACATAGCTGCAAAGTTTACTGAAAATAATTTCTATTGCAGTATTTTGCATCAAATATACAGAAATACTTGAAAAATTATATCAATAATTACACTTTTAATCAATTATCGATATCTACACTAATAAAAATTTCAAAAGAAAAACTACTGATAATCATTTGTCTTTAGTTATTTATCGAAAATTATTACAGAGAAAGTAACTGGAGATATTAAAAAATCTATTTTATATAAATTTTAATGACTATAATTAATTATTGAGGAGACTATGTTTGTAACTAAGAATGCTTTTTTCTTTCTTTTTTTTTTTGAGAAGTTAAATAAACAAAATAAATAAAAATACATAATAAAAATTGATAATTTCGATTACTTACTTTTAACTAAGAATTATTGTAAATTTACAGAGAACATGGATAAATATTTTAGTGAATTTAAATAAAACGTTATTACAGTATACACATTAAGTAACCCCAGCAAGATAAGTGCCACAACTCAAAAATGTAGTATAAAAAAAAAAAAAAAAAAAGAAAAGAAAAGAAAAGAAATCATCTTAGAGGTAACAATAAAAACATTGACTAATCTACAACAGAACGGATAACAGCTTCTCAGGTAAATAAATTGCGAAAAAGAGTAGAGAGGTGATGCTTTACGTGCACGTAGGGGTACTTCATATACATTTTTCAATACTGGATTAATTTTTACTTAAATTTAACCAGCTCCGGATATGTTGTCAGGACAATAAAAATCTCGGTCGAGTTCGTAGATGAGGCATCCAGCTCAAAGGGGTGGAAATGGTGGGGGATAGGAATTTTCATATGCCCATAATTTCTTTAATATTGAAAATAGGAAAATACTTCAAATCAGGCGAATTACCGCCTTATCGTAAAGAACAACTTTTGTATTTAAACTTTTTCAATAACTTCAATTGCTTAAAAGTTACAAGTTAAAAAGTGATTTTTCGACAATTGTGATGAAGCCGACTTTTTCTATAGCTTTAATTTCTTAAATTTATAACCTGATGCTTACGTCACGTGCAAACGATAATAAAAAAGATCACTGCAAATATAAAAACCATGGTAACAGCTTTAATTAATTATTTAAAAATATAAAATTAAAATAATACGTTAGTCTTGGTAAAAATATCGTTTGTGGGGAATAGTTTAGAACGCCGGTTTACGCAAGAATTTAAAATTTACGATTGAAATTGAGAGTAATACGTTACAGCTTCCTTTGATTTTTTATCTTGTGGAAACAAGATATTGGTCTGTGAACAAATATGAGGTTTTTGCGTGGGAAGAAAATATAATGACGTCAAAACTACCATTTTTCATCGCCGAGCTCGCGAAATTTTGTCATCAAATAACGAATTTCGTCAACAACTATCAAATTTTCACAAATTTCAATCCTAAGTCGCAAGTTTTGTCTTCTATTTGTTGAATGATTATAAACTTGGATTTTTAAAAAACTGAATCATTTACTGATCAATAAATCTGGACTGAAATTTTTAGTAGAATGAATAGTACTAGTTGATAATTACATTTCTTAAAAACAGAATACCGACGTAAATAATGCAATGTGTGGGAACAAAGCCGTTGGCTAAGTATGTATTAATGCATATGAAATATTTCTTTACATTTGAAATATTAACGTAAAGGAATCTACCTTTGCCTTTAAGCTTGCCGAAAAGGGATTTTTTTTTTTTCTTTTTAGATCACAGACAGAGGAACTATAACCAAAATAAAGAAAATTAAGGCTTTTATTATATTATGATTTTTTTAAGCTGAGATCAGTTAAAACTGACTAATTTTCTTGCATATTTTTTCATTAATTTTCACTTGCATGTGAAGTTTTTCATGAATTGTTATTCCCGAACAAGAAAATTGAAGAGTAGTTTTCGCCTTTCTATAAAGTTCGATTTTTTTTTCTATGAATGTTTTTAACTGGTTTTCTGGAAGTGCTTTATTATAGAAAAGTTGTCTTATTTTCCCAAAAAGACAATGCAATTACATTTAAAATTCAATAAATGAAAAGATATTTTATACGAATAGATATTTAAAAAATTACTTACGAGTATTATAAAGTTAATATCTGTGACAATGTTTATATATTCTTTATTTCAGCGACTTTATTTCTTGAAAATTTGATGAAATTACTTTTGAAGAATGAGGCAAAGCCAAAGAAACTTTAAGGCTTATTATTAAAATTTTAAACCTAAGATCAATTGATATTGTCTAATTTCTAAGACATTCTTGCATTCATTTTCAATCTTAAGTAAATTAAAGTTTTCAAGTACTGTCTCCGATCAAGAAAATCGAATAGTATTTTTTGCTTTCCTATAAATTGCGGATATTTAATTTTTATTCACTAGACGTTTTGATTTTTTTTTTTTTTTAAGGTAGAGGGGGGGGGGGGTGGACGCGGTAGCCCAGTCAGTAGAGCGCCGGGCTCCTGATTGGATGATTGCGGGCTTGATTCTCGAGTAGACCAAAGACTGTTGTGAACACTAATGATGACTAGTGCATGTAAAATCTGTCATGTCAATGTCCTCCATGTTCCCATCAAAATTATACCTCTGTGAGTCATCGAAGCGGGAGAGCCATCCCTTCCGTGGAGGATCAAAATTATGATGGCATGTCTCCGGACCACCTCTCGAGGCGAGTCCCAGACCATCACCAATTGCCCATTGCGCAACCCTAGTGCGACGTAAAACCCAACCAACAATCGACAAATTGAAAGAGATTTTATAAAAATAATTGTTTAAAAAATTAAATACTCCTATAAAGTTGCATACCCACATTCATTTTCGCTTGTAAGTGTATGAAACTTTTCATTTGTTCTTATTTCCCAACAAGAAAATCCAACGGTGGTTTTTTTTTTTTAAATAAAGTACGGAATGATTATACTTTTTTAAGTGGATGTTTTTTAACCGGTTTTCTGGTAGTGATAGTCAGATAGTGCTTTCTTATGGAAAAGTTGTAATATTAACCCAAATTTCTATAAAGTATTCATTCCCTTTCAACACTTCCTTTCCTGCGCGTGTACACTTTTTTGTTGTAATATATAATTTGTAAAATGTTTTGCAAAGATTAGTTGGAATTATTATGTACGAAGGCTCAAGTCTCAAATCCTTTAAATTATAAATTCACAAAACATGATATGTATGATGATCGCTTATAGCTGCTCTGTTTCAATTGTTGTATTATTGTGAACAGACCAGTAATTGAGCAATTAATGGAAATTTCTTAAAGTTTTATCATTGTCTAATATAATCATTGATAAAATTTTTGAATATTTAACAACTGGAAATAAATTCTTTGTTATTTTCTCTACAATTATGTTATATAGAATAATAGTTTTAAAGTGGGATTAGATTGGATTTTGGGAATAAGGCCGATTGACTGCTGTAGGTCCTAGGCCTGAGGGGGAGTGCCCTCCGTGACGGTCTCTCTAAGGGGTCCTAGACTAGCCCATATTTAAAAGTTTTGGAGAAAACCACGGAAACACCGAACAGCTAGGTCGACGAGCGCGACCTGGGATCGAACCCGGCACTTCAGGTCTACTAGCTTTGAGCGCAGAATCACTCGGCCACCGGTGGGCCGTTTCAAAATGCGATTTTGCTAGTAGTTGACCCATTACCTCCCCCTCCCCTGAAATGTACAAATTTGTTTAAAATTTTCAATCTATACTATATTCTAAAGAATTAACATTGTGTACTATAATTTAAACCTCCTCCCAAAAAATTAACTACCAACAGCCTTAGATAGGAGGCGGAGTATATCAGGTGCATGTTTTTGTAGCAATTAGTCAAATTTGCAAATTTTAATTGGAGGGGGATTTAATTTAATAAATTCTAATAATTCAACTTTTAACACATCTGAAAAATTAGCATGGTATTTTGTTGCGAAAAAATTTAGTTTTTATTTCTTCGGCTGATCGCATCAGGGATTTTGTATGGTTGTAGTATTATAGGAGGTGTTTTATCAATGAGGATGATCACTGTACTTCCCGGTAAGTTAAGTTTTTTTTTTATGCCTATTTATTAAAGATATTTGAATCCATTTGTCTATCATAATCGCCTTGTATTTTATTGATTTTTGAAATTATTATTATTATCATTATTATTAATATTATTATTTGTAAAAATTCGATTTCTTCCTTTCCTCCTTAAACACAACACGATAATTCAACATGAAGTATTTCTCAACAGAGGAACCAATTTATTCGTCTAATATCGCTATAGTCAAATTCATCGTTAGGTGTTCCTTCATAAATATGCTTTTTTTTTTTTTTTTTTTTTTTTTTTTTTTTGTCTTTTCTTTGGGATCAAATTTAGGATTAAGGCTCTTTGGATTATTAGGGTAAATTAGGACTAAGTTTTAGTTAAAATCAAGGTCATTGAAAGCTCATGTTAACTTACGGAGAAATTCGTCCCATTATTATTCATTACATATTATACATTTTTGGTTACCCATCATACTAGATACAGTAATCGTGAAAATTTTCGACCTCCGTTTTTTGACTTTTTTACACGTTTTCAGGTGAGGATTCCGAAAATGACAAAACTTGTATGGTGTCCGTCTGTAGGGTGTCTGTTAGTTTGTTAGTCCGTTAGTGTGTTAGTATGTTAGTCTGTGTACACTACACAGTATCTCAAAAAAAAAAAAAAAAAAAATGACGCATAGAAGTCAGATCAGTTTTAAAATATTATTTATAATATTTTCGTCGTAATGGTGTCACACTACTTTTGAAATATTATTTAAGATACTCGCATGAATATCATTGACTATAATTTTCCCAATATAAAAATTTCGTAAGTTATTGGAAATTTTCGAATTTCTTAACATGGCAGAACAGGGTAAAATTTCACGTAAACGTCAATCTTCAGTGATATTTTCATCGTAAAGATCTCAGACCACTTTTTAAATATTATTTAGGACACTGGCATAAATAATAATGACTATGAATTTTCCAATATAAACATTTCGTAAGTTATTGGAAATTTACGAATTTCTTAACATGGCAGAATAGGGCAAAATTTCACATAAACGTCAATCTTGAGTGATATTTTCATCGCAAAGATATCAGACCCCTTTTTAAATATTATTTAGGATACTGGTATAAATATCATAGATTACGATTTTCCCAATTTAAAAAAATCGTAAGTTATTTGGAATTTACGATTTCCATAAATGGCAGAATAGGGCAGAATTGAGCACAAACGTCCATTTTGAGGATCATAAATATATCAGACAACTTCAGAATAACATTTAAGGTACTTGTTTGAACATGATTGACTACAAATATTATAATAGGAAAATTTCGTATGTTATTCATAATTTAAGATTTTATCAACATAGCAAAATTTAAAATTTTCCATATAAATATGCATTTTGAGGAGTGTTGCATTGGAAATAGTAGCATGAATATAAAATATGAAACTGACTTTCATGGTGTTTGAATGACCTTGATAAAACCTTTCAGAAGTTTTAGTAGAAACCCTGGAAATTTTCGTAGCCTGTTTTCTAAGAAGCGTTATCTGAATCATTATCTCTCCGTTTCCGCTAATTTCTCTCAGAATTTTAAGAAACTTTATTCAAAATCATCTTAGTACAATACCTACAAACTTTATTTCCTCTTGAACAAGTCACATGAAAAATGTGTACTGATATTTTGAATCAAATTTTATATACTGATATTCAATTCAAATTTAAGGTGAAAATTAAAGATCGAAAATAAAAATGAAATCAATAAACAAAAATGCACCAGAGATAAAATTTTGCGAAATACTCCTCTCAGACGTAGCGATCACCCCTCTTGAAAATAGACTCAACTTCTTTTTCTTTCTTTCTTTCTTTTTTTTTTTTTTTTTTTTTGGTCTCAAATTGAAGAACGAATAGTATAAGAGTTTATAGTTCATTTCTTAATTTACTTTTTAAATTTACTTATTTCTGTACTTTGTTAAAATTTTTATTTTTATTTTTTCCCCCCTAAATTAAATTAAATTAGTATCGCCCAGTAATCGAATCTCGACCACCTTTTTTGAGTAAGCACAGCGCCGTGTTAATTCACCCACACTTTCACCGGCCTTTATCAATACACAGCAGAATGAAGGCCTCGCCTAGGTGAATCTGACCTGTTTCTACAATTCTTCTCCATTCTGTTTTTCCAAACTTCACAATTTGATCGCTCCAACGACACAGTGGTACCTTCCTCGGTCTTTTCTTATCTTTCAGAATGCAAAATACGACTTTGGTGTCTGTCTATCATTATTTCTTCTCGCAAGGTGACTCCATTTTAAATTCTTAACTCCAGAAATAACATCCTTAACTTTGGTTTGCTTAATTATCCAAGTGTTTGGCTTTCTGTCTCTTCAGGTGAATCCTAACATGTTTCACTACATGCATCTCTGAGTTCTTTGATGTTTTTGTATTGTTTTATATGCTAATGTCCAAGTTTCTGAAAGCATAAGTTAAAACAGGCGAAATGCACTGATCAAAAACTTTTCTTTTCAAAGAAATTGGGAGATCGCTTTTGAATATAGCGCTATTTCTTCAGAATGCTCTCCACGCAAGTTTAACTCGGCTGTTAATTTCTTTTATGGTGCCCTCTATTCATCGGAAGGGCTTGTCTGAGATATGTAGAACAGCATACCGTTTTTAACTTATCCATATCAATAGTGATTCATATTAATCCATACCTTCAGTGAAGAAACAAAGGAATTTGCCATAATTTTTGTCTTACTGAGGCACTGTGGGTCATTTTCAATCCACCGAGTTTGCTTTCTTTGTTTAATTCCTGAAGCATTTCTTACAAATCCTCAGATGACGAGGTAAGCAGTATACTTCTCGTAAACTCTCGTCTTCTCGTAAACTAAGGTCGAGTGAATCTACTCTCAAAAGCTGATAGACGTGAGGTGCCGGGTTCGATCTTAGGTTGCACTCGTTGGTCTAACCACTCGGCATTTTCTGTGCTCTTCTCCAAACCTGGCGCAAATGCGGGTGAGGATCATTTAAAAAAAACTGCTGGAGGGCATTTACATCCTTAGGCCCAGACACCTATGCCTATAATATTCAACTGGCCTTAATCCCCAACGCCAACACCTCATAAATGAAATTTTGCTAACACACCATACCCACGATCAGAAAAGTAGTCATTTTCTAAAAATGGGTGTATTATGTTTAGAATATCTCAAAAAGTATAAATTCATCGAAACTCGGAATTCATTGAAAACTTTCAGGAAGCAATATTTTCTTCTACAACATATTATTTAGCTTATTCAATAACGACTTATTGGCGTTTAGTGTTTGAGCCAAAACCACAAGTAACTGTTCTAAATGAAATGCGGGTTTTATGAAATTCGGGGACAAGAACTAAATACAGAAAATCTGTTTTGTTTTAATTTTAATTTCTTATAAAATGCCTTTAATTTATTACTGATTTCTTGTTTTTTTTTTTTTTTTTTTTTTTTTTTTGTTTAAGGAGAATAAAATTCTCCTTAACATAGCTATCATAAAGTCTTTGAGCATAATGTTTTTTACATATGATTGCAAAATTTCTGTTAGATTTGTCGATATATAAAATTATAAATTTAGCTTGTCATTTTTTAATTGAAGTTTTTAAATCTGCATAAATATTATTTTTTAAATCCCATCATAACTTTTTATAAAAATATCTTTCAAATCTCTCTGTATATGATACCTCCACTAGTTGAATACTCAATAGGTAATCTGTATCTAAAAGCCATTTTCTATATGAAAAAATCGATATTTTTTGTAAATTCTTTCATGAACTATCTTTCTAGACAAGATTCCTTTTAATCTGTACTTTGTACCGTATTTCATTTATTTCTGCAGAAAAGTATTCGGAACTATATCCAAATCTCTGTTAAGTAGATATCCATAATCTTCATAAACGTATCTGAGATATTTAGTTTCTTGACAATAGCATAAGCTTTTTTCTGTGCCCCCTCTGAAATTCTTTGCGAAATTATTGTAATTATATGTCGTTTTACTTATGTATTTATCATATTTAAAAGCCTTAACTATATATATATATATATATATATATATTTTTTTTTTTTTTTTTTTAAGAGGCAAAATATTGTTGTATTTATTTATTATAGTGTTAAAGTTAACTTTTTCATAATGTTGACCAACATAATCCAACACTAAGTAAATTATATTGTTTGATTTTATTTCTCTCTTTTTTTTTTTTTAATAGTTCATTAAAAATTGTTTTCTCATTCTATATTTTAATAAATTTAAACTCATGTCAACTGCTATAGTTCCGATATTTTCACTAGAATTCAACCCATGATATAAATCTATCAATTGTGTTTTTCTTACATAGAAAATTATGTTCTTAATTAAAATTTTATCGCTATATTTATCTTTATCGATTAAATTCATGATCTTTTAGAAATTCTTTACTTATTTCTAACTTTAAAATGTTGAACGTTAGATATAGATTCACAGTTCTTCCAGTGGTTTAACTTATCATAAATTGAATCGCAGATGTCCATCCTTCTAAATTCATTTAAATCATCCCCTCCCCCCCCTGTTTTGCAAAATGTCCAATTTCCACATGTTGGTCTTCCTTATTTAGTTTATTAAATCTAATATTAATTCCGTAGGAAATCTCACCTATATATACTATATTAATATGATTTCTTTCACGGTGAAAATATTTTGAAGTATAATAATCAGCAGGCGTAAATATTGAACTAAAATAAAAAAAAAATAATAATTACAAGATAAAAAGAACTTTTTATATACCATGTTTTTAAATTTTCTGTTGAATCATATAAACGTTAACGAAGTCAGCGGGGATCCGAAATAATTCACTAAAAGTATTAAAAAAATGCATTGTCACCGTGTTCTGAGCTATTCTGAAAATTTCAAATGTCTTGCTAATCGGGAAGTTATATGATTGTTGAATCATAAAAACGCTACCGAAGACAGTGCGGACCCGAAACAATTGACTAAAAGTATTATGAAATATGCCTTGTCACCGTGTCCTGAGCTATTCTGAAAGTTCTAAATGTCTAGTTAGTCGGAAAGTTATATGATTTAGGCAACAGGGACCCGAAACAATTGGCTAAAAATATTTAAAACGTGCATTGTCATCGTGTTCTAATTTATTCTAAGAGTTTCAAATGTCTAGCTAGTCGTGAAGTTATATGATTGTTGAATCATATAAACGCTACCGAAGGCAGCGGGGTTGTTGTTGTTGTCGTTGTAGGATTTTTTAAGGCCGATTGACTCCTTATGTGGCCTAGGCCTATGGGGGGGGGGGGGGGAATGCCTTCCGTGGAAGGTCTTTCTAAGAGGTCCTAGCCCGTAGGACCCCTTAGATCCTACGGGCTAGGAACCCTAAGAAAGATCCCCATGGTGGAAGGCAACGGGGACCCAAAAACATTGGCTAAAAGTATTTAAAAATATGCATTGTCTTCTTTTACTGAGCTTTTTTAAAAGTTTCAAATTTCTAGCTAGTCGGGAAGTTATGTGATTGTTGAATCATATAAACGCTACTGAAGGTAGCGGGGACCCAAAACAATTGTCTAAAACTATTAAAAAAAAAAAAAAAAAATTCATTGCCACGATGTTCTCAGCTATTCTGAAAGTTTCAAATGTCTAGCTAATCGGGAAGTTAATTAAAACTCGATTGCAAGATTTGTACTGGACTAACAAATACGAATCGATGTTAATAAAAACGTAATAATTGTATATTTATCAAATAGTAATTATATAACGAAGAATAAAATCAAAAGCAAATGTCACGAATAATAATAATAATTTTAAATTGTAACAAATATTTTGCTTTGAAAGACCATATGATTCTTCAACAAGTGATAAAAAAGAAGGTCTGCTATCACACTGTAATTATGCTTTATTTTTTTATTTTATTATTATTATTATTATTAATATTGGGTGAAAAACGGCGCCTAATTATTTTGACTGAAAAGTATTTTTATTATTAATAAGAGTAGGTTTCTAATTTATATTGTTGTTGTATAAAGTTCGTATCATTTAATAGAAAATATTATATTTCAGTCCAGTGTACCTGCATTAAAAATTACAATTTACATAAAAGATAAAACAGTTATGTTTAGTTTAACTCGATGTTTTAAACTCCAATCCATTAATCAAATGAAAATTTTGCCATGCAATGATTTCAGTGTGTTTACGCATTATACTATAACCGACAAAAGGTCTTACTTAAAAATATAACAATATAACAATATATATATACATATATATATAAATACATACAAAAAAAAAAAAAAAAAAAAAAAACGAATAGGATTTGTTGGATTAAAAAATTATTATTATTATTATTTCAATTTAAAACATTTTTCACTGCACTTTTATCCAGCAGAAATAATTCTTTCGAATTGAATAAAAGTTTTAATTTAAATTCTGGAATATTTTTAAAAGAGAGAGAGAGGAACTCTTCAATTAAGAATATATATATATATATATATATTCTGTTTATTAAATAAGTTTCTCTGTTGAAAAAAATATAACGATAATTTATGAAGTTAGTGATTTGCAAAAATATTTGTAATATTAGAAGTAATTTGTAAGAATTACAAGAATTACTCAAATCGGAAACATAATCTATAGCAATTTTATGAAAGACACACATTTTCAAAAAAAATCACAGCAAGAGACTTAGCAGCTTTGAAGATAGCCACAAAAATTCCTAACCCTCTTCTACATACAAAGGGGTGTGTCATTTGACAGTTTACAAATTACATACGACACATGTTTTCAGCTTCTACAATACGAATACACAGGGGAATTTCTCACTTCTCTATAGACTCTTATTAGCGCCTGAAGCTTTCTTATACTAAACGAAATCCCTACATCTATATCCCTACATACCATAAATCCGTGTGAAGAAAAGAGGATAATAGATAATTGCGTTTTAGAAACAGCAGCGCCATCTATGTCACACACTTCACACACACATCCGTACATTATAAACAAACCGAGGACCACCAAAAAAATATATGAGGATCTTTGTATGGCATAGTAGATTACGAATATGGGTCGATTTCGTTCCGAGGTCCGGCAAAACGGTCCTCGCAACGAAATTGGTCCTCGCAGTGTTGGTGTGTAAACGGACAGTGGTCCTCGCATGGTAGGGTAAACGAACGCACAAACATATATAAAGTGGCATCAAAAACGAGAAGGGAGAGATGGACGAGATAAGCGAGAAATGAAATGTTTGATACGTTTAACTAAAAGTAAAAAAAAAAAAAAAAAAGTTCTAATAATGTGATTTTTAAATGTGATTTCTCTTTTGAAATAAAATGCTTCTTTTTATTTATGCTTCATCGAGATCTGACAAGCTTGTTAATTTTATTGAAAAATATTGAATGTATTTACAAAGCAAAAATTATGACTTATAGAAGTATGAGTGTATTAACAATGTCTCACGCCATTAATTACCAAATGTGAGCTAACAGCCTTATCAACAAATATATATGAATTTTGTTGTGATACTTTTAAGTATAAGAATTAAAATAATAATGTAAGAAAATAATCTTCAAAAAGGAGAAAAAAAAATAAAGATGTATTCATTGGACGTATATATTTTATATTTATTAGACTTATTATATTTTATTGGACATTTTTGAATATCTGGTAATATATTTGCTCGTATTTAGACAAATATTTCCACAAATGCATGTATAAGATTCTGAATATTTTATTTATTTCGGAAACCACTTTTATATAGTTATTCGCAATAAAGTTAACATTCAGAGAAAAGTTTTATTAAATGAATAAATCATTTTGTTTGCACAACAAAACACTTCTGTTTAAATGTGTTCCAGAGAAATTTTGTTTGGATTAACAAAATAATCTTATTGCAATTCTATTTTTTTTTCCCTTACAAAAACAAAAATTTTTAAATACGTATATACAAACATTAGAAAAAAGTTAAACAAAAATTTCATTAATATAAGCAAATTCGGAAAATATTTCTTTAAATTTTGTAAATTTCGTTACAATATAATTTTTGTTGTCTTGACAAAGCTGATTTTTTTTTTTTTTTTTTTTTTTTTTACTTTTAAAGAAAATTTCTTTTAAACCAACAAAATAAACTCATTTATAGTTATTTATTTATTTATTTATGCAAAACGTTTATTTTTAATTTAGTATTATACTTTACTCAGATTTTTATTTTTATTTTATTTTTTATTTTTATAAGTATTTTTAATTTTTACAAGTACAAAAAGTCATCAAAACTCCATCCTAAACCACATTGTTTGGATTTGAATATTATTACAAACTGCTACTTCAGCGTCCTTCACAGAACACAATTGCGAAATATCACATACTGTCGCTTATGAAAGTACTCACATAAATCCTCCAGTGTAACACATCAGAGTTATAGATATATGTTTATGTAACACAAAGTCGTTTTGAAATTCTGAGAAGTCATTCTAATGCATGTTACCTTATGTAAGAAAATCTTAATATGTCATATGTTACGTTTTTGTAACATTATTGAAACAAATATTTTGCACCCATATAAATGAAACCTCGTCTGTCAAACATATTTTGCTTCCAAATTTCTCATGAAATCAATTTAAAATTTAACTTACCTTTAAAGTATGTGCTAAAATTTGTATTTATTATTGAATATTTGCTTTTTATGCTTGACGACAAAATTACTTTAAGTCTTTTTGTTTAGAATGCAAATTCCAAATTCACTTAATTTATTATTAAACA
Source organism: Salticus scenicus (assembly GCA_963930645.1). NCBI lineage: Eukaryota > Metazoa > Arthropoda > Arachnida > Araneae > Salticidae > Salticus > Salticus scenicus. Next base: position 252,316,799 of record OZ005656.1, on the reverse strand, counting down.
TTTACATTACAATAATACAAATGAAACATTTAAACAACAAATACCTACACTGTTTAAAAAAAAAAAAGCTCAATATTTCAGCAAACATATAATGCAAATTTTTGTCCGTTAAGTAACCAATAGGGCAGCGTGGGGCTAGTTGTGACAGGGGTAGGAAGTAACACGCAATTTACGAAATATTTTGTAAAATCTTTAATTAGATATTTCGATAAACATAATTCTAATGATGCGCTTTATTAGGTAAGCACAATCAGTGTTCTGCAAATATGGTTAATGAAAGGTTCTGTACACGTGCTTCATTTCAGCTAGCTAGTGGGAAAAAAAACATATTTTGTAAATTTTGATTAAATTTATGTTAATTTACATTTTAAAGAAGTGTTTATAGCTATTTATTTAGTCTGTGTGTTGAGTTATAAAATGTATGTTTATTTTTTGGTATAAATCGTTGTATTTTTTTATAAATAAACAAAATGTCCAAAATCATACGATGGGGCAAATTGAAACAAAAATTTTTAGCAAGTTGTAACATGTTACGATTTGCCCTTTGTGTTTTAATTCATGTATTTAGACATTCTACTTTAAATATTAACAAGCAAAATATTTATTGTGTGTCTTTTTTTAACATAAGAAACTGTAAAAAGATATCTGAAAGAGCATGAAAGGGTCAAGATACATACGATTTGGCTACAGCTGAAATCATTTAGAAAGGTACAAGCAGCGTTCCCATCTTTTATAATTTATTCACGAGCATGTTTAGCCCCGCCTTCTTTTAGCACCAGAAATTTTGTAGGTTATTTCTCTTTAATTTGTGACAACGATTAAATAAGAAGAAAATCATTGTTCAAAATTTAAAGTATGAAAAAGAGGCGGGGCTAAAAATGCTCGTGAATAAATTATAAAAATTGGGAACTATGGGTACAAGTATTAAACACCCATCACCGGAAAGAAAAATATTTGAAAAATAGTTTGAAGAGATAATTAAAAAGCAACAAAAACATAAAGAGAAAGGAAAAGATTATTGGAAGAAACAAACAAATAAATAAACGAAAGAATAAAAAATAAATGTCCATAACTCCAGAGACAAATTCTGAATTAAAGGAGTGGCTTGTAGAGATGCGTACAGCCAGAGCTCAAAGTCTCCGCCCATTTTCAAGAAAATTTCAGACATGAAAAATTTTTGGCTTCATTACCACTACTATATTTATACAAAAAAAAAAAAAAAAAATGCGTTTTTATACAACAAAAAAGCATTTTTAAATATTGTCGTTTTTATTTTTAGTGTTCCCTTCGTATCTGTTACAGTTTGCCCCGAATCGGGGGTAAATTGTAACAGGCAAATAATTTTGAAAAAATATTTTTTTGTGCTAAAATTAGCAAAATTAACGAGTTTTTTTTTTTTTTTTTTTTTTTTTTTTTTTTTATGGATATGTATGCTATGGAAAACAACAATTATAAACAGGAAAATGTAAATACATTTCGAAATACATTTAATTTTCTAAAAGCTGTTACAACCAGCCCCACGTTTCCCTACTTTTAGATTTGATGCTACATTTTACCATTTTAGTATTCAGCATTTTTAAATTGGTATAAGTTAGCACCAAAATTCTGAAATTACTGTTTGTACCTAAATTAGCCAAAATTGGCCCAATTTTGGTAAAACCTTAAACTTAATTTTTATCAGTTATGTTTCAAAACGCAATATGTAAAGTACCCAAAACATGTCCGCATGTTAAATTCATCTCCTACTTCAACTGCCGATGGAAACGCTGCCCCATGCGAAAATCTTCATGACCATGCATTCGACAAGTACCATCTATTCAAGAGAAAATGATACCAGAAATATACGAACAATTTACAAAGCTATTCCATTTTTCATTTTTTTTTCTTCGTTGAAATGTCAACTTTATGAACCATGAAAAATGAGTTAGAATTGTTTCTTCAGCTAATGCTCGCTTTACACAAAGATTTCATTGTCCGTCTTTGTTAAAGATGTGAAATCTTTTATCCCCTGACTCGTGTAATAGACAAATCTACTTCATCGCTCCTTTATGTGTATTGATGTTTATAAAAATACCTGGAATTTAACAAATTAAATACCAAAAAAAAAAAAAAAAGCAACATAACAAACTAAGATGTTAGAAAATACCAACAGAAAGGTAATAAGAATCTACGTTCTTTGCCGACGACGATCGTAACGGAATTCAAGTCTCGTACAGCGTTATTCTTGTCGTAGAATCGTATGTGATTTTCCTTACTTTCGGTATCAGTTTAAATTGAACGGACTTGAACGAAAATTGAATAGCTGCATTTCCATATTCTCTGTATATCTGTGCTTTGTAAATTATTCCTGTACAAGTTTCTTATGAAGAAGTGCCTCTTTGAGCAACTATACTGACACCTAATGGCAGAATAGTATGTTGTTTACCAATCTGCGATTCATAATAGAACTATATTTGAGTATTGCACGTTGTCATAGACAGGTTACAGTACTCGTTTAGTTAATACACTGTACAAAAATTCTGCTATATAAAACAACAATATTGGGGCAGCCTACAAGCTAAAACAATAGCCTCCTAAACTAGATGCCTGTCGCGTGGCTCGGAAACTTGGCAACAGTTCAAGCAGTAGACAGCGCCACCTTGTACAGATTGCACAACTTTTTTATTCAACTGTCACCAATAATTTTAAGAAGTGATATATGATATATACAATCGATGTTTCTTCGATTCTATTCGCCTTTTATGTATATCAAATTGGTGGCTGTTGAATAAAAAAGTTGAGCAATCTATGCCAGGTGGTGCTGTCTACCGACTGAACTGTTGCCAAGTTTCCGAGCCACGCGACAGGCATCTAGTTTAGGAGGCTATGCTAAAACTATGCAGAATAATGTTACCAGCTGTAACTGTTTGACCTTACACGTTATTCTATACTTACACAGGTATAGCTAGCATTATTTCTCTTCATAGTTGTGGTATGTCTCTACATGGTAAGCTGTCTCAATATTCTTGTGCGATTTTGCACAAAATATTTTACATTGTAGGAGCTGTTTTGTATTTTAGAGATGTTCTCATTCCGTATACTTGGAACTAAAAGAAAATTTCTTCATGACAATCGAAGAGAGAAATTCGTAATGTGAAAATACTTCCTTCCAGTGGTTCTTTACCAAAAAACTGAAGATTCATTTGTAATTTATGTTTTAACGTACGGACATAAAATTTTTCTTTTTATTTTCTGTGCCTTAAGTCTAAAAATGCTTTTTGTGATATTTTTTTAAATGTTTTCCTCAGTAAAAGTTATTATTTATTTAACTCCTAATGTTGTTTCAGTTACATTTCCTATTAAAATAAATAAATAAATATTAGAAAGAATAGGGTGGCGGAATCAGCACTTAAAAAAAAAAGAAAAAAGGAGAAGTTTGTATTGATTTTGTTTTTCTTTTTCTTTCTCGTGAATATTTTTTTATTACACAACGACATTCCAGGTACCACTAAGTACGAAACTTAACTAAATTAGTAGCTTATTTTCACATTTTAAGCATTATTAATATAATATATATACACATAGATATATATATATATATATTTTTTTTTTTTTTTTTCAAATTTTCCTGGAAGGAATGGATATCAGGCAATTTATCTTAAAAGTATATCTCATTTTTCAACAAGACATTTCAGCGGATTTAAATATGTAATTCCATATACAAAATTTACTTAAACACACTTGGGAAAAATGTGTAAATGTTAATTTCTATCTTACTGAATTATTTTCCAAAAATTGTTCGCATCTTGAAATTCCTTCCGTGCCTTCCTTTCCTTCCGTGCTCTATCTTGAAATTCCTTATAAAATAGAAATTACAGTTTAAGATAAAATCCTTAATTTCATTTTAAAAAAATGTCTTAAATTCAGGAGCATATAATATTTTTAAAAATTTGGTATATTTCACTATCTATAAGAAGGACGTTTAAAAAGTATGAAAACGCCGAGCTCAAAGAAGGAGAATGGATTAAATTTTTTTCTAAAAGGGGTGTGATAATAAATTCTTAAGCTTACATTCTGCTACTTATTTAATATTCCATATTAACTAAGTTTTAATATGTGAATCAAATGTCTTATGATATGTTGATAGAAATCCTTCTCTGTACCAGCGAAATGGTGAAACATAACGAACCAAATTCCTAAAAATATTGGTTGCAGCTAAACTTGAACAGTTTTTCAGATATAAGATGTATTTTACCTTTTACTGTATTTAATCTATAGATTTGTTATTATGTATATGCAAAACAGTGTTAAAAATGCATGCATTTGTGATATGAATACATTAAAAAACTAAACGAGTAAGGTATGCATCATTTAAATTTGTATACATTTTTATATTAACTGTGAAAGTTACTTTTACCTAACAAAACGTAGAAAAGAGAAAAAAAAAAGCTGTGTTTATCAATTATAATAAATATATGAAATACTGACAACAAGCTTATGGAAGTTTAACATATAAAATTATATTTAAAACAGATTTAGTTGATGTTATGGAACTAACAGCTTTTTTTTTTTTTTTTAATCGATACATGTTATTTAAACGTTAGCTTTACAGTTGCAGTTTTGAGTTAATTCATAGAAAGAAACTTATAAAATATCATTTTGTAATCTCTTTATATGTTCTTGTGTTTCTTTTTTTTTCTTTTTTTTTTTTTTTTTTTATTATCGCTACGAGTTATTCAAACGTTAGCTTTACAGTTGTAGTTTTGAGTTAATTCATAGAAAGAAACTTACAAAATATCATTTTGTAATCACTTTACATGTTCTTTTCTTTTCTTTTCTTTTTCTTTTTTTTTTTTTTTAACTGTTCACTTTCTTAAAATATAATTTTCATATATGTTGCTAAAAATCAAATTTGTATCGTTTGATAATGCAATAAGTATTTGCAAACGGGTATGCGGGCAATTATTCAAAAGGGCAGTTATGCTTGGGAGTTTCTTGTTTTAGTTGATTTTCCTAATTTTTAACATTTATGATTGCACTTTTTTTTTTCATGGTATTTAACACTTTTTTTTCTTTTAAGTGCAAATGCAGGTGTTGAAATAAAGAATTTTTGCAGAATTTGCTGTCTTGTAAACTAGAAAATAATTATTATTTTATGTGAAAGTGATGTAACTTATACGCATTGATTCATATTACTACTTAACATTATTAAAAGATATTGTTACACGAAACAAGACCAAACATTCCTGAAAAAAACCAAACATGAATTTACTACTTGAAAGTTTATCACTTTGATGACAATATTTGTTAGTTTGGTTGAATTATAGAGAGCAAGTTAAATTCTTGATAATTTTATTGAAACAATTATTTTAATTAATGGTTAAATTTTTAACAAGAAGAAACTCACAGATATTTTACCATACAGTTACATAATGGATTGATAAATACTCAAAATCTGTTGATTTCAAATTATAATCCATTAGATTAGTCCATTTTTAAATTAATTATATTAATCGATTTTTTTTTATTTAAATAACATAATTCCTTAATGTATTATATACAAAAATATTGTTTATAAGTTTTAAATATAAAGTTTTGAAGTTTAATTTGAATACGAAAGCACACAAAAATTAAAAGCTTCCTTAGAAAAAATTTGGATTCAGGAGGTCATTTTACATAAGAATTTGCCAAAATGGTGTTGGAGCAATTTTCATACCGAGCAGTGTTGTATATATAGGGTAAATGCACCAGTGATTGACACTTTTAGAGCACTCTCTGATGTTTTTAATGTTCTAGTCATCAGAAAATATTTCTAGAAATCTTAAGTTAATACATATGGCATGAAAGACATTCAGAACCACATATATGTTAAAATATATACATTTGATAACAGTTATTATTTTTTATGAATTTTTATTTGACACCCACTCAATGTTCCAGTAACTGACACTACCAGTTTTTCCTTTTATTAGTAATTGGCACCCTATGTTCCAGTGTTTTACACTGCTAGTGATTCATTATACCAGTTATTAGCACCCTATGCTCCAGTGTTTCACATGAAATGTTAAAATTCTTATATGGAAAATATATAATTTTAATATTTTTCTTATTTATTAATTATTTTAGGATAGATGTCAATAACTGGAGCATGCCAATCACTGGATCACCTACTCTTTTAATGTATTTGATCTAACGTTTTTGATTTTTTAAATGTAATTACATTAACTAAACTTCTCCAGTTGCATTTGTATATTGAGACATTTTTAAAGTAATAACATTTTCATAAAAAAAAAATAAATAAATAAATAAAAAAAAAAATCCTATCATAGAAGTATTAAATTCAGAATTTGTCAGTCCTGTAACTTCTATATTACAATGAGTTTAAGACACGAAAATACAGAATAATGAACGTTATTTTATAAGCTTCTTGCTTGTGTTTAGACAGAAAATATTTAACAGATAGCATTTTATTTAGTTGACAAGATGCTTGAAAAGAACCAGTTTTTCCACTTATTTACTCTCTGAGATGGCAGCTTATGTCCCAAGGGATTTCCAACTGCACTGACTGCTTACGGCAAAATTCTGAGAGCGTCAAAGTTATGAAGAGGAAAAGAGCGCAGAGAGATTCAAGCGGCGAAATTAGTTTCAGATTGATAAAACTGATTTCATATTTCTTTTTCTTTAGATTCATTGGGTTTAATAACTTTTATAAGGTTTCTTACTACCTATCTGATTGTAAAACTATTATGAAATTTTACTACCAAATATTTTGATTGACAGAAATGATTTTAAAATCAATATTGGCTGTAAAAAGAAGCAGTTAAAACAATTTAAAGGATTGAAATAAAAATATGCTTAAATCATTGAGAAAAAAAATATACCGCCTTCATCTAGAATGAATAAGTAGTCATTTTCTAAATCCCTTAACTAGAAATATAGATTTCCGAGCTATGCGAATAAGGCACGCTAATAAACTGAATAGACGAAATGATCGATAATTTCTAGTCCACACATTTCTAGATGGTGAAACAATATTCAGAATATTCCGAATATTTTGCATTGCGAGAAATTCTTGCTTGATTTTCTAGAATTGATTAATAAACCAATATTATAGTTGTTGACACCCGCCTCTTGTATTCGCATTTATTTCAGAGATTTTTAAATAACTTTGCCCTCGAGAATATAGGCAAACGCTCTAGAATTCTAATAGGGGTTTCTAGAACTCGCTTTCAAAGGGGACTAGAATTTATGAAGATGACATTGAACTATTTTTCCTAGAGCCAAAATTTAAATTCTAGATGTCAGTTACAGAATGCTTTCCTAGTGATAAATACATTGGTTACACAAATTTAAAATCTTGTTTTTAAAAACGGGGATGTTTAGAACTTGAATTTTATATAATAACAGGTTTACCCGAAGTATATAGTACAAAAACAGCTCATATGAATTTTATTTTACACTTTAATAATAGAAAAATATTTAGATAAAATAACTTCATGTAACCAAACTACATCTAATTTTTGAAAAAAAAAAAAAAAAAAATGTTAAGTCTTATCGAGAAAAGGTGCTAAACTTATATTACTGACATTATTTTCTTTAAAAAATAAAATAAAATAAAATAGCATATTTCGAAACATCTTCTTATTTTCATGAACGGCAGTGTAAATTTTTATTATATATATAAAAGATAATGTCTTTCTGTGTGTGTATGTTTGCGGACAGAGTAGCCCAAAGACGGTAGCTCGGACAGTAACGTAATTTGATACAAAGGTGCTCCCCTTACGAGGTCCTAGTGTCCCTCGAAGCGCAATTTTCGAATTTTTGATTACTTTTCTTTAAATTAAATAAAATGTGAAAATAATAACATCATAATCGCTTTAAAATTAGCCATTTAAATATTAGTTACAATTTAATTGTTGCCAAAAGAGTTTACGAGTTCTTACTTTTTATTTCGGCATAAAAATGAATACGTTTAATTAAACATGAACAATTAAAAAAATAAATAAATTACATCTCACAAAAATTGACGTCATTATAACATTTTTTTTTCTTTTACGTATTTGTAAAATGCTAATATAGTTCATGATTCTAATATATGTAGTTCTAAAATGTTTTTTTTTTTTTTTTACTATTATTTTTTTATATTTTTCTGTTAAGTTGTCATTCAAAAGAAAAACTTATTTTATCAGTTTTATTTATAGATCCTCATGGGAGATTTATTAAATTTTGACGTTGAAATACACCGAACGTTTTTCGCCAAGAAGTTTAATTTAGCAATAGCCATTTTAATCTAAGTAGCGCATCAAAAACATGAATAAATTATAAAATATTACAAAAAGAAAAATAATTACACCTATAGTAGTCATATAAATGATCTATTTTTATCTGAGTAGATAATTTTATAGAAAAAAAAAAAAAAAAAAAAAAAGCAGTTTTAAAAATAGAAAATTTATTTCAGCAAGCACAATTTTAAACCTAAAAACCATTAAAAACATAAAGAGAATATGAAGAATTTTTATAAATTAACGAAAAGGTGTACGATAAAAGTATTGGCAAAATAGGGTTTCCCCTTTTATACAAAAAAAAAATATCTTCGCGAATAATGCGAAAAAAATTCAAAAGTCTCCAAGAGAGAGATTTAGTAAAGTTATATAGCACGATGATGTTTACTTATTTATTCATTTTTTTATATACCAATCACTACGCTAATGTATCATACATATGAATGAGCTGCTGTGTGTGACAGCAAATGCACGCTGTCAGGCATAAATATTTGATTAATTCAAATTAATACTTAAATAAATAAATAAAAATATGTTTAATGGGAAATATATATAACCATAAAATCATTATATGTCTAAATATGGCAGAAATAGTGCTCATAGCATATTGTTTCAAGAGATTAAGTCTTTTTCCTGCTCCATTTGTAATATTGCAATGAAAGTAGTTTTACAGGAAAAGTGAAAATATAAGGGCAGTTCATTCTTCATTTTCAATGCGGTCAGCCTTGACAATAAACTTGGCGAGTGAATGACAAAATTTGGGGAAAGTGGTATTTCACAGTTCAAGAAGTTTCAAAGCTCTCCGACACGCGGGTGCATAGATCTCGAGCTTTCCATGTGTTTCTCGATGGAATCATTGCCAAGCCCCATCACCAAAAGTTATAAATAGGAGTACATTGATTTCTGCAAGAGAGGGGTATGTTGTCACTGCGATTCAGAATTATTCAGAGACTTATTCTGAGTGATTGCCCTTTAGGGATTGAGCTCTAAGCGACTGAACATTTTTCGTGAGCCAGCGAAAATTTCTGCTCTGGAGTATTTTATGCTATTTGCTTTACTACTGCGAAACAATTGACTGGTTTATGGGTTGTTTGAGAGCATTCACCGAATAGTGAATTTTGCAGTACGAATAACAGATTCAACTGTTTCCAGAATATTCGAAGAATTAAAACTAATATTGGACTGCTTTCGAGAATATTCGTTTTAATAATAGTTTGTTTTACGGATTCGAGAAAATCAAAAAAATATTTTATATCGCCAAAGAGGTCCCATACTAAAGCTGGGACGAAAATAGGCGTCAATCAAACAAAATTTATTTGACTGTTTCAATTATTCAATTAAAAAGAAATCATTTAAATATAGTAACCAGAGAAGCGGGCAAAGCCTGCTAGTATTAAAAAAAAAATTAAATACTAAAATAAAATAAAACAAAATAAAGTGTTTCTCTACTTATTTCTATTTTTTTTTTTTCTATTAATAATATCCTAAATATTTTACTCAGTAACTCCAATAATATTGTCAAGAATTACCATTAGATTATCATAAAAAGAAACAAGAAACATATCTAGTGGTTTTAATTCTATTTTCAAATGCTTGCTCTAATTATGCATTTTTAAATTTATCAAATTGCTTTCATACAGGAAGTAGGGCATTTATTTTGACCCAGCGCGACATAGTATAGTAAAATAGGAGCTATTTGATGGCCATATATAGTGCTGAAAATTCTTATCTTGATAAATTGCTATCATTATCTCGCAAATTATTACCGATTTACGGAATAAGAAAGTCTTTATTTTCTTGCAGAAAAGTCGTTTTAGTAGTTTTATCATGATGGATGTAGTCCATTTTCATTTTAGTAATAGGCGTTTTATTTTTTATTGTTTCCATATCTTAAATAAATTTTATTTTTGTAATGCAAACTATATATAATTGATTGTCTCATGGAGAATTCGTTGTAATTCTCTTTTTAAGTGTTTATAATTATCATTATATTTGCTTAGTAATAGCTTTGGCTAGAGTTAGTATATTTAATTTATAATGTTTTTACAACTATGTATGTAGTAAATACACTATCTACCAATACGTAAATGAACATTTTTGAATTTAGACGTTTTGTCAGATGTCTAGAAAGTTCTTTAGGAATCATCTTGAAGCTTTAGTAGTGTTAAGAACATGTTATACAGTCGGCAACAAAATTATTGCAGCAATAACAATAATCTCTATTTTAAAAATGGGCATCTAATACAGAATTGTTAAGTAAATATTTGTAGAGTCATAATCTTTGTCTCGTTTATAAAAGAGTAATTTGGTGATAAAAATTAGCGGTCAATTTATATATATATATATATATATAAAGTGGATATGTGCTTCAATAATTTTACTTCCTACTGTATCTCACATATTTCAGAAAAATTTGTGCCCTGAAGTAGAAAAGGGGACCAGTAAAAAATTAAAGAAAAATCAAAATGTTTTGGATCACCCTGTAAACATTAATGCTTTAAATTCATTCTGACTGATTATGAGAATTTTTCTATTATCTGTATAAGTTATTATGAGGATATCACATAAATTCATGGAGATATAACGGTTTATTTTGAAGAATTGTAAAAAAAAAAAAAAAAAAAAAAAAAAAAGGAAAAAAAAAAGTTATATTTCCATGAATATATGTGGTAGTCTCATAAACATTTATGCAGATAATAGGAAAGTCCTCATAATCACATGCTACAGCCAAAACACATTTCAAGCATTACCTTATACAGGGCAATCCAAAACATTTTAATTTTTGCTAAATTTTCTTCCTTTTCCTCTTCAGAAACATCTTTTGCTGAAATATATGAGGTATAGCAAGTTCTTTACTCTACCAAAGTTTCAAGATGAATCCTAAAGAACTTCTAGATATTTGACAAAACGTCTAAATTCGAAAGTGCCCAAATATTTATTGGTAGCTAGTGTATAAATTAGAAACCCTTTCTTTGAGTACACCATGAAAGTGAAACTTTATAATTCATCATAAATGATTTCTTAATGTTTCTTTTTGTTGTCAGTATTGCGTATGCTCAATTACAGATAGGTGGTGTTAGAAAATCGTCTATAGTTCCATTGCAAAAACATAAACATGATTTTTTATAATTTGAAGGGATTTTTCAAAATCTATTTACGATTTTATAATACAGAAATATGCTTGGTATTTAATTTGAGTGTTAAAATTACAAATTTATATAAAAAAATAATAATATCTAATCTACTATTTATGTAATTAATTTATACGAATTTAATTACTTTTAATGCAACAAAGTATACCTTCTGTAATTTGTATTATTTTGGGTAAAAGAAGTCTTGTAACTTATTGTTTACTACAATATTAATCATTTCTTTTGCAATTCTATTGTAGTATAGTTCCGGAAATGGTACACTGAGAAAAAAAAAATGTACGCCTTCATCTAGAATGAATAAGTGGCCATTTTCTAAATCCCTTAACTAGAAATATAGATTTCTGAGCTATGCGCGCATAAGACACGCCAATAAACTAAATAGACGAAATGATCGAGAATTTCTAGTCTACACATTTCTATATAGTAAATTTCTATTATGAATATTCTGAATCTTTCGTATGGCGAGAAATTCGCTCTTGATTATCTAGAATTGGGTCATAAGCCAAGATTATAGTTTCTTAAACCCGCCTCTTGTGCTCGCATTTATTTGGATAGATTTGACCTTGATAATATAGACAAAAACTCTAGAATTCTAATAGGGGTTTCTAGAACTCACTTTCAAAGGGAACTAGAAATTATTAGGATGACATGGAACTATTTTTTCTAGAGCAACAATTTAGATTTTAGATGTCAGTTACAGAATTTTTTTCTCAGTGTATCTTTTCCTTAATCGTTCTACTTTGGAAAAATATTTCAGCATAAAATTTAAATTTTTAAATTGATGTAACTAAAATATTGCTGCCATACTTTTTAAAATCTATGACAGTTGGCATTCACCAGTATTATTAGGATGTTATATTATTAAAAATATAATTTTATTAAAGTACAAACGTTCCGAGAACATTTCAAAAATACCAGTCTCATAACAAAAAGGAAAAATAATTATCCCACACTATGAATAATCAAAAAAAGAAAAAAAGAAGAAGAAGAAGAAAGAAAGAAAGAAAAAAAGAAAGGATAAAGGGAAAATAGAAAGAAACAAAGAAAAGAAATCGAAGTTTTCCTACAATAAAGAATTATTTCGTAATAGGAAAACTACTGTATATATATATATATTTATATAGGAAGTATATATTGACAAAGTTGGGATTCTTGTTCATTTTCTACAGAGAAAAATTTCCGGAAGATTACGTATGAGTCTTTTAACAGTAAGTTCATTGTGACAGATTTTTTTTTCTACTTATTTATTTATTTCTCGGACTGCAGAAAATGTCCCTTGGGTTTCAGTTAAAATTTCGTAAGCACTTTCATACTAGAAGTGGATACACAGGTATAAAAGGCAGAAAATTACTTGAATGTTTTTAGTTTTGGACTAAGAATCATAGTGCTATCGCTAAAACTTTTATTGATATTTAGTCTAATTAATTATATCTTTATTTCTATTATATCATATTATGATAAAATATGGAGAAATGCATAAAATTTTTAAACATATATATTAATAGATTGGGAGATACCAAGATTTCGTAAAATTGAGGTTTTCAGTCATAAAGAATGTATTTCAATAGCTCAGTTAATTACATATTTAAATATTGTTTGAGAGAGTTCGTGTGTATAATTAGAAGATGATAAATTGCTAATCATTTTTTATTTCTTTAATAGACATCACATTTACGAAACACACATCTATAACATAAATACTACTCATAAAGATCGGCCTAAAACATGTTAATACATTATGCGGATAAACTCGCTCATTAATCAGGTTGGGGATAAAATCCGCTGTACGAAGCTGACTACCATTGCAGCCGAAGAACAAACTACAACTGAAATCACATGACCACGAAAAACCATAGAGCTCGTTCAGCATTCGCAGAAAGCCCAAACAAGTATCATCTAAAGTTTAATATAAATTTTTAAATAATAATGAAAATTCTGCCCTTTTTAAACATTGTATAATGCCAGTTTTTATTCTTATAATCGAGGGAAAAAAATTGTTTTTTACTAAAATATTTATTTCGTCAAAAAAAAAAAGGAAATACTATTTTATTTATGGGCAATTATTATTATAGTTTTCTGTTACCAAATGTATAGTTCAGTTGGTAGGGTATCGAGCTACTAATAAGAGGTTTCCGGGTTCGATATTCAAACCGGACAAAGATTGCCATGAAGATTAATAGTATCCTGTGCCTGTAAAATCCATTGTGTTCTGGAATGTCCATTACATTTCGTAAAAATAATACCTCTAGGCATCATTAAAGCAGGAGAGATATCCCGTCGAACAAAAATTGTGATCCCAGGCTGTCACCAATAGCCCACTGCGTAGCTCTAACTCAACGTTAAATTCGCTCAACCAACTCAATTGAACCCATCACCAAAGGAAATTTTTAGGTAGATTACGAGATTAAATTTTGCGTGTTTGAGGGTTTGAGGTCTCTACACGATCGTCTTTTTATACTTTAGACAAATTCCTACCAGTTCGTTAAGCAAAGTCCTGCTAGTGCTGCCAACTTTTAGGTACTTTTTTTATTTAATAATTACCACTAATTCTGAAGAATGATGTTTAATATATCAGATGGTTGATAAAATATCATATAATTCCCACAGCCACTTACTACATCTATGAGACATCTATAAAAGTTAAAAAATTATCCATTAAACTTCTATAAACATCCTACAGATATTTATTAACACAACAAATGTCACTTTTTTTTTTTTTTTTTTGCACACATTAGATGGCTATTAAATCTCCAAATATCCAATAATTGGACTTATTACATCTAATAGATATTAAAAATATCTAAATATTGTTTTGATCTAACATGTTACATCTATTAGACATCGAAAAACGCACGTCTAAATTTCGTCTGTATTTAAACATCTAATAGATGTCTATAATTAGTAAAGGATATCCAGGACTTTTAGTGGATATTCTTAAGATATATTGTAATTTTTATGGATCAGTTCGATGCAATTTAGATGTCTAATGGACATAAGTAGCTGTGTGGGAATAAACAAGTATTAAAATTAAAAATTAGTGACAGATATTGAATGTGAATGTCTCTATGTTGGAAATACTGAGTCCAACAGTTTGAATTTGATTTGGAACAATAACTAACATCATTGTCTGAGGAAGAACTGAAAGCCAGACTGTATATTCTCTTAAGTATATACATACTTGCGAACATCCTAATTAATATTCTGTAGTGTTCATATCCCCGCCCTTTTTTTCACACCGGTAAATTTTTAGAATAATATTCTTCAAATACAATTGCGCTTAAATAAGTAGAAAAACGCTCTAAAAAAATGCTGGTGTGAAAAAGAAGGTGGGGATAACAATATTACGGAATATTAATTAGTATGTTGGTAAGTATGTATATGTACCCAGAATTAATCCCTGAAATTCTTTAATTCTTTCTAAACTAAACATCTCGATTAAGGCGTTATAAAAACTAAGCGTATTTAAAAGTTCAGAAATGTACATATTTGTATATAATAAAGAAGTTGAGTGTATATCCGTCGTTTTATAGGAAAATGGCTGATCGAAGAGCTACAGAATTTCGCATAGAGATCCGCATTGACCTCTTCTTATGCATCTCGAAATATTAATTAGGTTTTTTAAATTAATTAAAATCTATAAATTTCTCAAATGATCGTTTCTGGAGATAGAAATGTAAAAAGAGTTCTCTTTGACCCATTAGCTTAGCTAATTAAAGTGTCATGCCAATAACACGAAAAAGCTGGGTACGATCTCTAAGGAACAAGGCATTTAATGTTTGCAGATAATTAAAACAAAATATGCCAACAGATTAATAAAAGAAAAAAATTCTTTTGGTGTCTTTACAGTATCCTAAACCGCAAGGATGCCGAGAAAGTGGTGACAAACAAAGTTGAGCTGAGAGGTGTGTTGGTCCCAGTTTAACCAAGCTGCTGGTACCAGATGCACAAAATTCTGCATGGAGGCAAGTTTTGGCCTCGCCTCGATGTTCCATTTCCAAATTCTTAATAAGTCTTTTTTCTTTTTTTAAATAATTCAATTTTTTTCAATTGAAATATTGTCTACTGCTACCACCTGTAGTCACAAAATAAATCGGTCCATGAAATGTTTGTTTAAAAAACGCAATTCTTCAATAATAGCAGCACCACTTATTGTCTAAATAACAGCTAAATTGAAATATCCGCGGTTAAGGCGCAAATGCAAGCAGTGGCGACCAGGAAGCGACTAAATGTAGGCGTGAAAGACGCTGCCGAAGGCAGCGGGAAACCTAAGTAAGGTTTTAAGCGATAGAAATATATATTTTTTTTCTTTGTTATTTATAATTATTTGTTACCTATAGTGATTAATGATTCTAAAAATACTTTAGGTACAATGACGAGCAAAGCTGCCAAAGCCTACTAATAAATGAATAATTTTTTTAAAGTTTATAGCCACATTATCTTAGCTTCATATTTGATAAATAAAACTGATTTTTAAAAATTCACTCTATGCTTCAGTAGCTTAGTAATGTATATCACACTTGTTTTTAGTTTTGCGTGCAGCTATCTCAGAAAAATTGCATTTACTTGTATTAAAGACTAAGGCAATAAATTTAGCTAGAATAAATTTTAAAAATACCTTTTTAATTTTATAAATAGTTAAGAGCGTTCCACTCTAAAGGAAAATAATAATTACTTCAGTGATTTATCTACTTGCTGTATTTTCTGTATGAGGTCAAACATTTGAAAGTTACGATTGTAACCCTAATACCAAATTTATATTCATATAAAATTCTTCCATGACAGTGTACATAGAATATATTTAAAATGTTATTTATTGACTCTGATTTGGAAATATTTCCAGTAAATCTCTATTGATAAATTATTAGTATATATAGAGAGAGATAGATAGATGAATAAATATTTAAAATTAAAAGCCCATACCCTTGCTGTTTTCACTTTAACTTTCAAAATACACCAAGGTAAGCTAAATATTCTACAAATGTTGCATATGCATTAAAAATAACACTAATATATAATGACAATACATCAGAAATACAAGCTTGATATTTAAAAAAGTTCTAGATTAATAATACTGTTGCAGAAATATTTCTTTAAAATTTATAGAAATGAAAAATAACAACACTGACATTTTATATGTAATAATTTCGACAATATTGGTTTTCATTGCAAATATTTCTTCTAAATGTCTAGAATTTCAGCAATTTGCATTGAAAGTATTACCTGACTTAGAAATATTAAATTTATTTAGAAAATAATTCCTAAAATTCTAATATATATATATATATATATATATATATATATATATATATATATATATATATATATATATAAGAATTGCACTTTATACATTATAAAGTGCACAGAATTCTGAAACTTTCGCAATCTGCTAAAAAATAACAATTTCTTCACTTTTTTATGAATAAACTCTTTACAAATTTATCGGTTACCTGGTGTTTATACAGAGTGTTTCAAAAGACTAACATTATCAAAATATATTGAAAGGATTAATTTCTAACGAAAATTTATGGAACATTTAAATTATGAAAATTTCGTGCTTTCATATAATATATGATATGAAATATTTTAGGTGTTCCCCTAGAGGTTCCACGTGATAAATATATACATTTTCAAAATCATATATTTATATATATATGAGAGTGTGTGTGTTTATGTATGTATGTATGTTTGTCGCTGAATCATATAAAATAAAAAGCATAAAATAATGATTTTAAATGCATGTAAAGCATATAGAGAACCCAAGGACACTTATTTTTATGTTTTAATAAAAGTCTGCAAAATTTGAAATATCTTAAGGGTTTAATGTTAAAATCTTCCTTTGAAATTATTGACTTAGATTTATAATAGTTTGTATATATATGCATTGAAATGTAATAATATTAATAATATTCGAATTTCTCTAAAACTATTAAAATTAAAGAAATTACTTCAAATTTTTTAATTTTATTTGAAAAAAAATTTAAATGTTCCATATGACTCAGCTTTTTAATTTTCCGATCAATATTAGACTATTATAGTTCATAAATATATTTTAAAGATATTTGTGTATTAATTAATAAGTTAATTTTTCTTTTCCTATTTCTTTTTTTTTTTTTTTTTTTTTTCTTTCATAAAATTCATTTCATTTTCATAAAGTTTCAGCATTTAAAAAATAAAATAAAAATAAAAATAAAAATAAAAATAAAAATTAACGTATTAATTAATATACAAAGTAACACTAAATTATACTTAAAAGGTATTGACAAACCATAATCATGCAAACTCGAGAGAGAAATTTAATAACTGATTAGCGTTTTAAAACCTTAAAAAAAAAATAATAATAATAACCTTAACCTTAAAAAAATAATAATAACCTTAAAAAAAGTAATAATAATAATAATAATAATAATAAATAAATAAATATTGATTTTTTTCGATTTCAATTACTTTCGAGAAATTTTAATATTATTCAGTATTGATACATTTAAATTCTTACGTATGCTGTTTTTTCACCTCTCTAAGTAATTTTAAAGAACGATTTTCAATATCCACCATTCCTTCGAATGAAAAACAATTTCAGTAAACGTATTAATTTAGAAAATTTCGTGATGTCAAATAGTCTATAAGTTGGACTATTTGTTGTGCAAAGTACTCAACCCCAAAAAAAAGTATTAAAAAAAAAAATCTTCTTAGAATCCAGTTAGCAAAAAAAAAAAAAAAAAAAAAAAAAAAAAAAACTGTTCGTAAATACATTTTCATATTATTATATGGGATCCCCGAAACCTTAATTTTTATGTTTGAATAAAAATTCGGTTAGTTGACTCGTTGGATGGGTTTTACGTCGGATTAGTGCTGCGCAGTGGCCGATTGGCGACGGTCTGGGATCTCACCCCTAGAGGTGGTCCGGAGATATGCTATCACAATTTTGATCCTCCGCAGAAGGGATAACTCTCCCGCTTCGGTGACCCTCAGAGGTATAATTTTTGTTGAAAACGTGGAGGACATTGTGGCCACGACAGATTTTACGTGCACCAGCCACCATTAGTGCACACAGCGATCTTTGGCCGGCTCGAGTATCGAACCCGCAATCTTCCAATTACACGCCCGGCGCTCTTCGAACTGGGCTACCGCGGCCCCGAATAAAATTATCAGAGAATAAACAAGGAAAATACTTATACTACAAAGAGTTAAATCACGAATGGTTTCATTCATTTGGCTTATCAGAGGCCGAAGTCCTAATTCGTGCGTTCTAAATACAGTCTAAAATTATCTGAAATACCTGAAAGACAAAGGAGCCCATTCATTTAAATAGTTTCTTGCTTTCAAAATATCAAGTTTAAATAAATTGATAGGCCTTAAGAGACACATAAATAGCCTCGTCATCTTCCTCCATAATTTATTTGGAACCACAAAAATTGTCAGTTCGATCGACTTTAAATTATAAATCTTAGTTATGTCTTATTTTTTAGCAAAACTTCTAAACTTTACATATGAATATAAAAATTCATCGTAGGAATTTTTCGGTATCTGTAATTTAACAGTTCAATTAATTAACGACTGATTTCAACAATATAAATAAAGATATCAACAGCATTTTGTGGTATAGTGGCTCTATTTCAAGCCCAAGAAAGAGTATTCTTCTCTTACGCAGGCTCAGTTTGTCTTCCCAGTTTTTCATGGTGTACTCTGTTCATGCAAAACAATTGATCATAACCAGCTACCATAGTTTAATGCCTGTAGATCACGATTTTTTTTTTCAATGTAGCGGCACTTTTGACTAAGCATTGGCCGGGGGGGGGGGAGGGGGGGGGTCGCCGAATTGATAACCATTTGTGAAAGGGAGCCCAATGGGGGATCACTGCTACCCATAACAGGGATAGCACATCCATGCCATCCCGGGATTCGAACCTAGGCAAACCGTGTAGGAGTCAGGGACGCTAACCACTACACTGTCTGAGCGACAGATTACCAATTGCGTATCATATCAAATAAATCAAATTAAAAAAATACATTAACTAAAATCCATGTGTGTATTAAAACAGGAATAAACTACTACGTCAGAAACGCCAAAGAAAAATTATTGAGGTGCATACAGCTGTTTCGGTAGCCTAAAGCGTACCGTCATCAGTGCAAAAAAATAATTCTGAATAAGGAGAAGTACTCGTATATATAGGAGAGGGACCGGATTTAGTTCAACCAATAGGATTACGGAAGAGGTGGGGAGTGTGGCCAATAGGAATTAAGGAATGTGTAGCTGTGTAAACAGTAGAAAAATTAAGGAAATGTGGACTGAATGTAAAATTTCCAACAATCAGACAAATAGGGAACAGCGAAATCACAATTTACAAGGTTTTTAAAATTTTTATAAATATGAAAAGCTTCAAAGAAATCGAGTTCATGAATGGATTTAGGTCTGCAAATTATTTTAGCTGAATTAAATTTAAAATTATGATTTTCCTCCCAGCAATGTTTAGAAATAGCCGATTTATTGGTTTCTTGTTTGCGGACGTAATTCATATGTTCTTTTAGACGAAATTTAAGACTGCGTTTAGTTTGGCCAATATATGATAAACCACACTGACAGGATATACTATAAATGCCCCAAGAATTATGCATATCAATAGGATCTTTTAACTGAGAAAAGGTGAGTTTATTGGAAGGCGAAAATATTATTTTAAAATCATATTGTTTGAGAATTTTAGCTATGGTTTGACTGGTTTTAGAAAAATAGGGTAAAACAATACTGATATTAGAAGTGACTGATTTAGTAGACGAAATACGAGGGAGTTGTAATTTTTGGATAGCTTTGTCTATAATGGAAGGGTCATAACCTCCATTATAGAAGGGTCATAACCTCCATTATTTGAGGTTATGACCCTTCCATTATAGACAAAGCTATCCAAAAATTACAACTCCCTCGTATTTCGTCTACTAAATCAGTCACTTCTAATATCAGTATTGTTTTACCCTATTTTTCTAAAACCAGTCAAACCATAGCTAAAATTCTCAAACAATATGATTTTAAAATAATATTTTCGCCTTCCAATAAACTCACCTTTTCTCAGTTAAAAGATCCTATTGATATGCATAATTCTTGGGGCATTTATAGTATATCCTGTCAGTGTGGTTTATCATATATTGGCCAAACTAAACGCAGTCTTAAATTTCGTCTAAAAGAACATATGAATTACGTCCGCAAACAAGAAACCAATAAATCGGCTATTTCTAAACATTGCTGGGAGGAAAATCATAATTTTAAATTTAATTCAGCTAAAATAATTTGCAGACCTAAATCCATTCATGAACTCGATTTCTTTGAAGCTTTTCATATTTATAAAAATTTTAAAAACCTTGTAAATTGTGATTTCGCTGTTCCCTATTTGTCTGATTGTTGGAAATTTTACATTCAGTCCACATTTCCTTAATTTTTCTACTGTTTACACAGCTACACATTCCTTAATTCCTATTGGCCACACTCCCCACCTCTTCCGTAATCCTATTGGTTGAACTAAATCCGGTCCCTCTCCTATATATACGAGTACTTCTCCTTATTCAGAATTATTTTTTTGCACTGATGACGGTACGCTTTAGGCTACCGAAACAGCTGTATGCACCTCAATAATTTTTCTTTGGCGTTTCTGACGTAGTAGTTTATTCCTGTTTTAATATTCCAACGCCAAGTCTCCTGCTATTATCCATGTGTGTATGTTTATTTATATGAGTTTCACGAGCGTAAATTTATTATTGTAATTTTTATTTTCAATTTTTTTATCTTATATCGGCAATAAAAATAAAGCTTCTTGCATTTGTAAATTTCTTAAGTGATATCAAACCGACTTACAATAATTTTTAGATTATATAAAACAAAAATTGCTTTAACTTTAGTACATTATTCATCTAATTTTTGTTTTTCAGTAAATGTCTAGAGCATAAATGTTTAATTGCACATTTTATTATATATATATACATATATAAAACTTACTTTATTTCTTTCTGTTTTGTATTTACGTTCATAACAACATTTATAACAAAAAACAGTACTGCTAAAATTGTCATTTTTACAATATCATGGGTATAAAAAAAAATTCCTTTGAGAATAGACAAGCGTAAAATGTTTAGAGGATTTACACACACTTTGTACTAGATAAAGTTGTTTCTCGGTGCATTTTTATATCCGGAAGCGATTTTAACTCATCTTGAAAACTGCCTGCAGGATTTGTAAGTATATCATGTTTCTAACGGAGTTTCTTTTGTAATATATTTTTTCTTTTTTTCTAAACTGTGAGACAAATAAAGAATGAAAAGAAACAGAATAGGAACGTATATATATTTTAGCTATTCAAGGGATTTATCTAGCTTTTTGTACAAACAATTTGCAATTATTTCCTTTTTATTTGAAAATTTTATGTTGAATCACTTGTTTCAAATGATATGTTAAATTTATAAATAATTTATTGTTTCCTTTTTCCAAGTAGTATGTGAACATTAGTGAATATAAAACAAATATTTAAAAACAATAATCTGTTGGTTTCTACTCATTCACTAAAATTTTCGTTTATAGTCTATTTTGTGGATTTCATTATATGGAGAATTATGTATCCGGGATATATGTATGGAGAACTTAGGTATCTGGGAATATTTTCAACCTTGAATTTTTGAGGTATTTACAAGTTTTGAGTTGCGAGAAGTTCAAAAATCACAAAACTGTCCGTCTGTACGTTAGTCAGTTTTATGTCTGTGTAGATATTATCTTATGAACGTATGATCGCAAAGATGTCGAACCAGTTTTAAATGAACGGAATAGGTTTTAAGCAGGAAAGAATACTAGGTGACATTATATAGGAGAAGAAATGAGGCTTCACTATATATTATTCTGACAACATATGATCATAAAGAGTCGGTTCAGAAAACTATGAACGAAATATAAATAAATTTGCATTAGGGTAACTGAACCAGTAATGGTCCATTTAAGGGAATTTTTGAGTTTTATTATGTTTACTCTTCTCTATTTTGGAGATTGTAAAATTAATCAGAGTTTCGTGACTCAATTAACTCTTTCTTTACACGACTGCACTGTGAAAGTTTCCATATATAGCATTTTTAAATGAAAAAATATCCGAAGAGTTTAATATATTCCAGTATAGGGCACGTTAGAGCCCAACTTTGGATTTATTTTTGTTCTAGTAGTCGACCCTTTATTTATTTATTTATTTATTTTAAACAGACAAAATAAAAAATGATTATTTTGGGAAAACGTACTTTTTTAATTAATAAAAGTATCTTTACTATTTTTACGACATTAGACATTAATGTGTTCCACAAAATGTTTCCTTCTTGCATATTGAATTTTTTTTTTTTTTTTTTTTTTGGTTTTTCTAAAGTCATTTTCTTTCCTTTTTGTTCATCTATTTCCCCATTCTTGTTATTTTCCTCTTTCTCCTGCATTTTTTCCTAGTTCTTTCCCCTCTTTCTTCTTACTTTTCTTTCTAAACTTTGCTCGTACTTTCTTCATATTTTCTAAAACAATTTTCTTAACAATTTTTCCATTATAGTATATTGGTTACTCTAACGAGGTGATAATTTTTTGAAAAACAGTTTTTGACGCTTTTTCTCTTTCTCTCTCTCCCCATTTTTTTTTCTTTTTTGAGAAGGTTCTGGTCTCCTTAGAATTTAACTATACACACTGGAAGATCCTAGGAATGAACTGTATTATTCTTGAAGGTTTGAGTTTGGAGTGTCGATGTATTGTCATTTTTTGCACATTAAGGCTTATTAGAACGGTACCTACGGTTTCAACTGCATTCCGAACCATTGCGAATATTCATAAATAAACTAAGATTAGAACTTGGCACTTGATTACTGAAAAACTTCAGAGGTTCCCAAGGGAATTTTTCGTTTTTCTCTCGACCAGAGGCGGTTCGTGCGATCTAGCAACAATGGTTTTCATCCATTTATACCAATAAAAAATAATCGATTGCTGAAAAATTAATTTGTTACATTAAGACTCGATCATTTTACATATATTGAAATGGATATAAACCACTGTTGACAGATAGAATACGCAATATTTTTCGAGAAAAAAATATCGATATCAATTTTACTGAAATTCCTGACGTGATGGGAAAAAATGAAGGTCATTTTTTAAATCAGCAGACCAAATAACATAAAAAAATCAGTGAAAATTTCTTTTGTATTTTTTGAAAACATCAATTTCTCAGACATGTGTATCCTACATCTATTCAAAATATTTGGTAATTACATTTCAAACCAGAAAAAAAATGTACTGAAAAAAAAAAAAAAAAATCATATATGTATATTTTTATTTAGAAAGTAATTATATAAAAGAAAACTCATACTTCAAACTTTTTTATTTATCTTTAAAACATTTCTATACACTAAATTCCCCAGACAAGTTTTCCACATAGAAAGTGAAAAGCTATCACTCTTATCTATAAAAATGGTTGAAAGATATTTTTTGACATCCGCTTGAGTGCTTTGATTCCATCATATACAACCGTGAAAAAATAAAGAAATGAAAGAAACTCTTAAATGTAGCAAGAGTTTGAAATGAACCTGGAGTAAATGAAATTGACTTTGGAAAGTATCTAAAGAAGAAAGGCTTTTATCACATTTTCTTTACAAAATATTTCTTTCGAGAAAGTCAGTTGTCTTAAAGTAGATGTGAAACGACAAAATTTTTAACAGCTATTTGGCTTATATGTTTACATTGTTTTCTAACAAATGTCCTTTGACAGATTGAAATTTTAATTCTTATATATTTATTTTTAGAATTTATTTAAAAATAAATATATAAGAATAGTGGGAATATAGTAATTATAGTGGGAAACCTGAACTGTATACAGAAAAGTTAAATTATATATATATATTATTTTTTTTTCTACAAAGGATTAATATATTCTTTAATTAAATTTAATTATTCTTTGATGGTTTATTTTTATTTTTTAATAAAATCAAATAAAAGATAATAATGTCCTATGAATTATTAAAAGCACACTGGAAACACGATGTTAAAAAGCACGTATGAAGGGCTTTTGATAAATCTATCTCTCTCTCTTTCTCTCTCTCTCTCTCTCTCTCTCTCTCTATATATATATATATACATATATAATATACAGGATGATCCATTTAAAAGAGAACCCGTTGTTTTTTCATATTACCCTTAAATATGACGAATGTGGCAACTATTCTAACACTAAAATATAATTGATTGAACCTTGTTTAAGTGTGGGACAGAATTTTCAAAACTGTTGGACTGTTACAACTTTATTTGTGAGGTAAAACAAAAATGGAGACGCACAATGTTTTTAATCCTGTAATAATTTTAGTTATTAAAAACATTTTTTCTTTTTTCTTTTTTCTATTTTTTTTTTTTTTTTACAATATCATTCTTACATTACATTTATATCATCATTTTTACATTATCATTTCATAGGTTTTTCCAGAGTAGTCCTGCAAACATCGATGAATTAAAACAGATCATAACTGAAGAAATCTTATCAATAACACCAACAATGCTGCGAAGTGTGTCAAAAACTTGGTTCGACATGTTGATGTTTGCATTCAAAATGATGGCGAACATTTTCTGTGAGGAATGATAATGTAAAAAAATTGAATTAAATTATGATTTTCAAAAATAAAATTATTATAGTATTAAAAAGATTGTGAGTCTCCATTTCTGTTTTACCCCACAAATAAAGTTGTAACAGTCCAACAGTGTTACAAATTGTCTCACAAACTTAAACAAGGTTCAAACAATCATACTCCAATGTTGGAATAGTTGCCACATCCGTCAGATTTAAGGGTTATAAGAAAAAACCCACGGTGCTCTTTTAAACTAATCATCATGTATATATATCTTAATATATATAAATCTCGTGTCACAATGTTTGTCCTCAATGGACTCCTAAACCACTTAACCGATTATAATAAAATTCGCACACCATGTGTAGTTCGATCCAACTTGAGAGATAGGATAGTTTAAATCTCAAATTATAGTCGCAATTTTAATTTATTGCTAATTATTTGTTATAATTTCAATATTTCATTATTTCAATTTCTAATTATGATTAAATTATTTTGAATACATCATTCGAAAGATATTTTAAAGTTCTTTTAAATTATCGAAAGTTTTCACCAGATTTACACGTTTTGAGGTGTCCTGAATCAGTTTTCTTTTATATCTCAGAAATTAATTTAAAAAAATTTCATAAGTAATACATCATTTGAAAGCTTTGTTGACTTGATACACATTTTAAAGTACTTTTACATTATCGAAAATGGAATTCGAGATTTCACCCGATTTACACGTTTTGAGGTGTCCTGATTAGGTTTTTTTTTTTTTTATCTCAGCTACTAATTAAAATAATTTTATAAGTAATAGATCATTAGAAAGCTTTTTTTCATTTGGATTCGAACAGTGGATTACAGAAATTTCTACCGCCAGATGGCGCTGTAATACATTCAAATTTCAATATTTCAATTTCTAATTATGATTAAATTATTTTTAATGCATCATTCGAAAGATATTTTAAAGTTCTTTTATATTATCGACAGCTTTCACCAGATTTACACGTTTTGAGGTCTCCTGAATTAGTTTTCTTTTGTATCTCAGCTACTAATTAAAATAATTTCGTAAGTAATACATCATTAGAAAGCTTTTCGAACAGTGGAATACAGAAATTTGTACAGCCAGATGGCGCTGTAATATTTTAAAATTTCAATATTTCAATTTCTAATTATGATTAAATTATTTTTAATACAGCATTCGAAAGATATTTTAAAGTTCTTTTAAATTATTGAAAGTTTTCACCAGATTTACACGTTTTGAGGTGCCCTGAATCAGTTTTTTTTTGGTATCTCAATTATTAATTAAAAAAATTCATAAGTAATACATCATTTGAAAGCTTATTTTAGTTGATACACATTTTAAAGTACTTTTGCATTATCGAAAATGGAATTCGAGATTTCACCCGATTTACACGTTTTGAGGTGTCCTGATTAGGTTTTCTTTTGTATCTCATCTACTAATTAAAATAATTTCATGAGTAATACATCATTTGAAAGCTTTGTTGATCTGGAATGGAACAATAGATTACAGAAATTTCTACCGCCAGATGGCGCTGTAATATTTTTAATTTCAATATTTCATATTCTAATTATGATTAAATTATTTTTAATACATCGTTCGAAAGATATTTTAAAGTTCTTTTACATTATCGAAAGTGGAATTCGAGATTTCACCTGATTTACAATTTAAAGTGTCCTGATCAGGTTTTCTTTTGCATCTCAGCTAATTGAGTAAGACCGTTCAAAATTGGTATATGCAAGTTAATTAGGAGGGGCTGGAACGGTGGGGAAGGAATAGGCGCGCAGCGCGCATGGGTTTGGGACCCGGTGCGAGTTTTTACCCGATGATAAAAGATTTTTTTAAAATTTAATTTTCTTAATAAAAGTTTGAGTTGAGAAGGAATATGCGTGTACAGCGCACGTATATCCTCAAACGTGCGCGCGCAGCGCGCATGGGTCTGCGCTGCCGAAGGCAGTGGAGTCCCGGTGTGAGTTTTTACCCGATGCTAAATGATATATTTTTTAATTCCTTTTCTTGAGAATGAAAGTTTATGAGTAATAACATGGAATTTTGAGAAGTCATAAGGATGGTGAAGGAATACTTGCGCGCAGTGCACGGGTCTACGCTGCCGAAGGCAGTGGGGACCCGGTGCGACATTTTTCCTGATCAGATTTTTTTTTCTTTTTTTATCACATGATAAAAATTAATGCAATTTTGAGAATTCATTAATTATTGTGATTCATTTAAAAATAGTGACCAGCGAAGCGGGCGTAGCCTGCTAGTATCTTATATATATTATAAATGTGAATGTCCGTGAATTTATTTGACTGAGTTTCACGCTAAAACTGCTCGACGGATTTCGATAAAATTTGTTATGGAGATAGCTTATACCCTAACTTAGAAAGTTGGCTGCCTTTTATTCCGAAAAAAAAACTTTTTTTTGGTTATTTTTATGCATAAAATAGCAATTTTGTAAGCTAATAATAGCAAAAAATTAGCCATTTAAATTTTATCGATAATTTAATTGTTGCCAAAAAAAAAAAAAAAAATAAAAAAAATACGAGTTTATTTTTTTTCCAACAGGAAAATAAATACATTTATCTAAACGTGAACAATAAAAAATAAAATAAATAAATGAATTATGCATCTCACAAAAATTGACGTTATTTTTAATTTAAAATTTCTTTTACACATTGATAAAGTGCTAATATAGTTTACGATGCTAATATATGTTGTACTAAAATCAATTTTATTTATAGATCCTCCTAGGTGATTTTTTAAATTGTTGCGTTGAAGTACACCGAACATTTTTCGCCAAGAGGTTTAATTTAGCAACAGCGATTTTATTCTAGGTAGTTCAAGAAAAATATAAAAGAGGTTTAATTTAGCAACAGCGATTTTAATCTAGGTAGTTCAAGAAAAATGTAAAATTTATAAAATATTACAAAACGAAAAAAATAAACTGAAATAGTAGTCAAATAAATGATCTATTTTTATCTGAGTAGATAATTTTATAGAAAAAAAAGTGCAGTTTTAAAAATAGAAAATGTATTTCATCAAGCACTATTTTAAACCTAAAAACCACTAATAAAATGAACAGAATATGAAGGGATCTTATATGTTTACGAAAAGGTGTCCGATAAAACGCTTTCTATTTTTATGCAAGAAATTATAAAAAAAAAAAAAAAAAAAAATCGCTAACATGGCGACAAAAATTCAAAAGCCGCCAAGGGAGAGATTCAATAAAGTTGTGTAGCACGATAATGTTTAGTTAGTTATTTATTTTTTTTATATACCAATCACTACGCTAATTTAACATACAAATAAATGAGCTGCTGTGTGTAACTACACTTGCACGCTGTCGGGAAGAAATATTTGATTAATTCAAATTAATATTTAAATAACTAAATAAAGATATGTTTAATAGAAAGCATAGTCTTGGAGACAAACTTGGCGAGTGGGTGACCAAATTTGGTGAAAAATGATAGTTTAGGGTTCCCGATGTTTCGAAGCTCTCCGACACACGAGAAAGTAGACCTTGAGCTTACCAACGGATTCTCGATGGAGTCATCTCCAAGCCCCATCGCCAAAAGTTATAAGTAGGTGTGAGTTGATTTTTGCGAAAGAGTATGTAGTCACTGCGATCCAGAGTTATTCAGAAACCTATTCTGAGTCATTGCACTTTAGAGATTGAGCTCTAAGCAACTGGACATTTTTCGTGAGTGAGCGAAAATTTTTGCTCTGGTGTAGTTGATGTTATTTGCTTTACTCCTGTGGAACAAGTGACTATTTTTTAGACTGTCCCAGAACATTCATCGAATAATGACTTATACTGTACGAGTAACAGCTTCAACTGTTTCCAGAATATTCGAAGAATTAACACCAGCTGTTGGACTATTTGCGAAAATATTTGTTTTAATAATAGTTTTGTTGTACAGATTCGAGAAGTTCAAAAAAATGTTTGATATTGCCAAGGAGGTCCCATACTAAAGCTGTGATGAAAATAGTCGCCAATCGAAATATATTCAGTTTCAAAGAAATCATTTAAATAACAATTCTTATCATATATCATAAATCTGTCATATATCTGTGTTTGTCTA
Source organism: Salticus scenicus (assembly GCA_963930645.1). Taxonomy (NCBI): domain Eukaryota; kingdom Metazoa; phylum Arthropoda; class Arachnida; order Araneae; family Salticidae; genus Salticus; species Salticus scenicus. The sequence goes on along the minus strand of OZ005656.1, from coordinate 252,287,701 downwards.
AGCCCCGATATACGGATTTTAACTATAATGAAAAAAAGACAATCGATAAAAATTATTTTTTTCAGTAAACTAACTGAAAAAAGAGAGAATGTTAACGCATTCGCAACCGCTGACGTGAATTCACGTCACTTCAACTTTTATAGCTAGTTGCCGCTGATGTAAATTCACGTCGTTTTAGATTTTATTCCTGGTTACCGCTGACGTGAATTCACGTCATTTCAAGAATTTCTATGGAAATAATACTTCAGTATTATTTCGATAGTAATGTTAGTGTATCAATTCTTGTAGTGTATCAATTCTTGTAGTGTATAGCATTTCGTTCTAATGTTATATAACTAATCTTCATTCCAAGTTTCAGGTAATTGCAAGAGTAACATTTCAAAACATTACATTCAACTTTTATCCCCGTGTAAACATCAAAAGTTTGCGGCAACTAGCTTCAGTTTACTTCAATATTCTGCGGCAATCAGTTTTAGAAAAGGCAAAAGTATTAACGTCAGAAACACTTGACTATAAAAATCTAAAATACTTTTCTCTTAGATATTATAATATAGAATAATGTCACCAGTTCAGTTTTCTTTTTTTTTTTTTTTTTCTTTGACATTCTGCGTATTGTAATTTTTTCTTGCACACCAGTAAGGTACTAAACCATTGTCTACTGGTTAAAGTGAATTTAGAACGTCTACGAACATCTATATCATAACCAGGATTCCATCCTGGTGCATGTTATGTGAATACCAGCGGCTACAATTCTGGATGGGCACTAGTACGGAAGATACTAAAGTAAGGCTGTGTTGAAAATTTCACATATTTAAGAGCAGATAAAAAGAAGAAAATGCTGCCTATATCCCCAAACAGCCTTTAATTTTCTTCTTTTTGTTACCCATATGTTGTAGAAAAAGTAATCATTTTGCGTCAAATTTCGAAATCGAGTTTGCGTTATAGTTTTACGATTTGAGATTAAGAAAACCCTGTTGTTAGCGGCTGATTAGCGTATGTATGCATGACTGTGTGTCTGTGTGTGAAACGTTCACCTTCATATTCAAGAATGAAAATGAAATTGAACTCGAAATTCGGTATTCTAAATCAATATTTTACAGGCATACTAATTGATTCAAGTAATAAATTAAAAAATAAAGATACAATACTCATTAGTTAATTTACATTTTTTTTTTTTTTTTTTTTTGTGTAGTTAATATGTATATATACAATATAGTTCTTTAATTTACAATAAGCAAAATTTGAATAACAAGATAATTTTTCAAATTTTATTCATACTCAGTACAAACATTGAATAAAGCAAAATATTTTTTTTTTAGAATAAACACTTTTTGTTGCCTCACGAAAATTTTATACATTATGGGAAAATAATAATAATAAATTAAAGGAAAAGAATTTTATGACGTCATGACAAGTTATTAATATGAATTACAAAATAGGCAGATTGCGTTATAAAATTTTCTTTAAAGTATTATGATGTCATTTTTTATTTTTTAAAGATGTTTGAACTTCAAAAGATTAAAATATTAAATGTCATGTAATTTTTTAATACATCATTTAAGCCAATGTTTAGTAATTTGAACTTGTGAGAAAAAGTATCTGCAAGTACATGTGCAAAATTCAAGCGGCAAACGGGCGCAGACAAAAGTATATATATTAATGTTGGTAAAGAAAAGAAATGTGAATGCCACACAAGACAATTTTTTTACACATACATATACATACATATATATGTATGTTTTTTAAGTAGCTTTAATTTAAGGTCTTCATTCATTTGCCTTTATATTTTAAAATTTAATTTGAGAGAGGGCAAACATTCAATTTCCAGATGAAGTTATTTTATAAATCACGTATTATTATTATAATTATTATTACTTTATTATTGTTGTTGTTGTTAATATTATTATTATTTTATTAGTATATTATTATTACTTTATTATTGTTGTTGTTGTTGTTATTATTATTAGTATTTTTATTAGTATATTATTATTAGTATTATAATTTTGATTCGTGCATGAAAACATTTTTTTTTAATCGCGAATTTTAATTAGAATTTGGCAAAAGTTCACATTTGACTATACATAGTGATTGAATTCGCAGTGCAAAAGACATCAAATTCAGTTGAAAATATAGAGATTTCTTTCGCTTATTAGGTAGTACCTGTTTTTTTTTTTTTTTTTTTTTTTTTTCATTGATATTTTAAAATTTATTAGCTGTTAACTTTCGAATTTCTACTCCAATTTAAATGATAATTCTATATTATTATTATTAGTAGTAGTAGTAGTAGTAGTAGTAGTATTTAAAAAAAAAAAAAAAAAAAAAAAAAACACTTTTTAATTGCGCACCAATTTTTCTTTTCTTTTCTTTTTTTTTTTTTTTTAACCGGTTTCGGAAGAAAATTAAATATTGGATAAATTAGTGGTTTTAATTTCAAAGTTTCTAAGTTAAAAACTGGTGAATTTATAGAAATATAATATTTAATTAAATTCAAGATCAGATCTGTGTGAACGTTTTAAAGTTTACGAGTTAACGTTCTTACAACTCAAAGTTACAGATAAAATAAATAAATAGATTATTATTATTATTATTATCATTATTAAATTTAAGATCGGGGTTTTATAAGCTAGTTTTATACTTGTTACGTTAATTATGAATGAATCTGCAGTTAGAAGCTAAGTTGTGGGAAATGTATACTACGAAAATTATCTTTTAAAAATATTATAATTCTCGATTTCTTATATTATAACTTTATACGTTTTCTAAGCTCTTCACAGGTAACTTTGTCATCGTTTACACTTAACAGTTAAATTTAACAGTCACGATATGAAATTTCGAGGCTTTACTGATACACAGTCAATAAGGTTCATAAAATTAAGTCCGACTTCTTGATAATTTGGATAAAAAATGTTCTTAAGTGACAAAATCTAGATTATTCTTTTATTTTATTCATTTAAAAATACTACCTTTAAACTGACAGTATTTTGAATTTTATCTAATTGAATTTTCTCGCAACAGTGTTTTGAGTTATTGGCTACAAAAAGAAACTAACGATAAGATTTGGATGAAACTCACTTTCACGCATCAGTTGTGTAACTCTACGAATATCTAAACTGACAAAGATTAGCATTCACATAAATTTAACATTCACACACATTTCAATAGTATTAAAAATCTGGAGTGACTCCACTCGACTTTCCGAACATTGAGTAATTAACAGTTTTGTAGATAAAATAAAGAAAGAGGAGTTGTTAAACAAACAAAAGAGAGAAAACCATAATAGAGTGTTTGAGTATTTTTCTCCATGTATTACACGATGTTTTATTTAACGCTACTGAACTTTGAGCCCATAGATTTTAATGATAAAGAATTTTTCGTTGTGTCCCTGTAAAAACTTATAAATGCTACATTCACCAAAATGCACATAGTTAGCGCAACAGTGATTTATAATATTCATATAAATTTTCAGCTCAATTGAATAAGGCGTTTAGATGCTATCGCACTTTTAAAAATTTGGTCCCATAGGCCATAATGATAAAGAATTTTTCCTGGTGTCTCTGTAAAAAAACTACAAGTGCTAGATTCACCAAAATCAATAGGGTTCGTACTACGGTGACTTAAATATACGTACCAACTTTCAGCTTATTCGAACAAAGCGTTTAGACGCTAGCGTGTTCACTCACAGACATACACACACACACATACATACATACACACACATACATACATACACACACATACATACATCATCGTAAAAATAGTGGAAACGGACTCAGGGGAACTCGAAACGAATAGAAACATCAAAATCTCAAATTCTGATTTTTGACATGATTACAATACTTTCCTCACTATAGTGTTCGGAAAGTAAAAAAATAGCTAACTACATAACCATAATTTCGCTGGGATAAAAGAAACAATTGAAACACTAACAAGTTCACACAGCTGTAATGACATGGAGCCCAATCAATATGAAGATGGCGTCAAATGTTAAAGGTACATAAAAGGGAATGGCAGTCAAAAACGAGACACAATGCAAGTCCACTTCCTGAAGATGACCAGGCGCCGGTTTGAAAAACTTCGAGAAATTCGAACACTAAGCTACATAAAGGTATAAGGTATATTTTTTTATATAAAACTTATTTCAGTTCTGCTTGAAATAAACTAGTAAATAATTTACTTCTTAACAAAATATTAAGCTAGGTGGCGAATGTAGTTTTGGAGATACATCTTTTAGTTTAGTAGTGTAAAAAATAAACTTCACCTATGAATTCCTAGACATAGATTTTACTTAAAATAACAGCAAAGTATGTCTCTTAAAACCACTCTTAAAGTCATATGTATCCTAAATAATGGAAATGGAAGTATCAGAACTCGAGGATATTTCACATTTTTGATGACTAGAATTTCTTGAAAATTATTTCTTCAGCCATGAATTCATCTCATGGCTAAAAAAATTTCTACTTAACTTAAATAATAAACTTAATGTAAAAAAAAATCATGTCATAAGATAGCAAGAACAAAAAATCATCCAGTTCCCATAAATCCGTGTTTATTTATTTATCTTTTTAAATAACCCTCTGTTTTAAAGTTACCTTACATGTATCTCCTCACTATATATGTAATTATTTATTGATAAGTTTCTTAATCTAGTCTTCCTTTCCTGATATTTTATCATTATAATGATGAAATACGTATTTATCTATCTATCTTATATGTATATCCACACACACACATATATATTGTATATATATATATATACATACATATGTGCGTGTGTGTATGTGTGTTCGTCAATAAAGCAATTAAAATATGAAAGATATAAAAATAAATGAAATACATTTTTAAATATAAAATGATGTAAAAAATATTATCTGGTTTTCATTTATTAATATAACTTTTGTGTAGGCATAATTGGAATTCATTTTTAAGGGGAGTACAATTGTATTGTGGGGTAGGAAATTCTGTTTTACGTCTATTTATAATTGATAAGCAGATAATCTTGAAAATATCAATCGAGAACTCCTTCGCCCCTTATATACAGACTAATCACTTAATTCAACAATGCTAATGCTAGAATAACTTTACTCCATTCTAATCGTTTTTTTTTTTTTTTTTTTTTTTTTTTTTTTTTTATGTACACAATAACAAAAAAGCTCACAAAATAAAAATAAAAAGTAGTTGGGAAATAGGTGTATTTCTTAACTTCATTTCAGGAATATATTTATTTATTTATTTATTTATTAGTATTATATATTTGTTTGTTTGCCAGGTCTGACTTTAATGATAATCTAATTTCTCTATATCTGTTTAATCTAGGGTTAATAAGAGATGCTATGAACTAAGCCTTTTAACATATAGAATTTATAATGTATGATTGAATTAAATATGATTGAATGTATTATCTGTTCATATGAATTAAATCCTGTTTATATATATATATATATATATGTGTGTGTGTGTGTGTGTGTGTGTGTGTGCGTGTGTGTGTGTGTGACATGATTAAAAGACAAGGAAAATTTTGACTTTGGAAAAGAATAACATATCTTTAAGTTTATATTTTGTTGTTGTTGTTGTTAAAATAAATCTTGAGCTTAACCGGGATTTAAATTATTCTAAAATTTTTCATTTTACCGCACTTTCATTAGAAACGAAAATTAAAATATAAACATACAGAAGAAGTGAGATTAAAATGAAAGATGTGAATCTAAACATCGAAAAGTTTTTGCGGAAAATTTAATTGCTTTCTTTACATCCACTTCCAAAATGAACTCGAGATTAGGCGCTTCGTAATTAAACTTCTAAACTGATTTTTAGGAGTAAATGTATCGTACTGCCATCTATCGAGCAAACTCTAAACTGTTTAATCTTTGGAACGTGAAATAATAATTTTCAGGAATTTTAAATAATTTCTTACAAAATGGAATTTCTTTAGACTCAGAAAGAAATTTCCAATTATTTATTAATTTGGATATAGAGATTATTTTGTTTTTGCTTAAATATTTGATGAATTAAAAAATATATTTGAATTTAATAATTCTTTAAACTCAATGTTGGAAAAGTTTCCTTTTATGTTAAGTGAGAAATATGATTAAATTTTAGGTAAAAAAAAAAATTGTAAGTTATTCTTTTTTTAAAAATCTGTTTAAACTTTCAGATTGTAAGACTAGCTGCCCACCGGAGCCTTAGGTCCCGTGTTTTAATCCCTGGGCAGGCATGCATGTTTCTGGCGTCTTTTATGTAAGAAGTATATAAGAAATTCTGCACTATAATTATGAAATTATGTAACATGGATACTCCGAGACGAAAGTCTTAGGAATTACATGTCTCAAAGTCAAAGCTATCAAAGAAATGTAAAAAAAGAAAAAAAAATGGGGGTTGGGGCTTAGACTTACGTATCCTTATTCATTTACAAATGAAGAATTCTATGAAAAATGCTTCTAAATAAATTGTAAATATTTAGGCTTTTATTACAAATTTAAAGAACTTCTTTATTAAAAGACTAAATTAGAATGATTAAACTGAAAATTAAAAATTTAAATATCTACTATCATGTCGGAGAGATTATATATATATATTTTTTAAATTATGGTTTTAATAGGGAGACATATTTATGGTTTTTCACAATTGTTCATAGTATTAATTCCACGTCTTTTGAAAATTTAATTGAAAAAGTTAATTAAATTTCAGCATAGGGAAAGTATAATCATTTACATACATACATATATAAATATTGATAAATTTGAAATATGCTGGTTGATACCCGTCAAAACTTGTCGGTTTTAAGAAAACTGAATATACAAGTAAGGTATTAGCTCAACCAGTGTCCGTCAGGTATTACCGTAAGAGTTTGGTGACGATAGTGCTGGGTACGGTCCCAGTTTGCGTTCGTCGGCTTAGTCGTTTAGTGTTTTCTGTGGTATTCTTCGAATCTCCCATAAATACGGACTGAGATTTTTAAGACTGTCCATCAGTCAGATATCATCCTTATTGTTTTCCATGTTATGTTAAGGAATTTTTGTTGCTTCATTTTATAAAGGTATCTCATTCAAAAATGAAACTTTTTTTATTCTGTTTTTGAATATTATTCTTTGAAGATGTCGCGTTTTAGCATAGCGAGAAATTTTTGAAAAAAATAATTTAAATATTTCATTTCAGTAAGTCAATTTAGGACTTTAAGTTTCGAACTCTGAATGAAGTACTTAACTTTCTGTTTTCAAAAAACTGCTCACTAAATTAAAAGGAGACATGTTCAAGGAGTAATATTCAAAAAACTGAATTCAAAAAACATAATCTTTAAACGAGATAGTCTTATGAAACGAAACAACGAATATACCTTAAAAAAAAATATGTATATATATGCCAAGCTTTTTATTTGTTATGATTTCAATATCCAATCAACACAGGATTTTCTAAATATCTGTCAAATTGGAAAATATTATGTTCGTAGTTACTACGAGACTAAATATTTAAATTCACCCCCCCCCCCCCAATAAACATAATAATTACGGCATTAATGATTACCTAATCATTACAATAATGACGAATATAATTTTTAATTGTTAATAACGACTTGTTAACAATAATTGTGATTACAAAAACTATTGTAACCAGAATAATTTTTGTTATTTAATATTTAGTAAATAAATAAATAAGTAAAAAAAAAAAGCTCTCATTGTATGAATTTGTGTGTACTACATATATTTTCGCAGAAAATGTTTTTTTTTTTTTTTTTTTTTCAAAGGTTTTTTCAACACTTATAAACCTTCAAAAAATCAAACTTTTTGTTTTTGCATATTCATAATATTTTGAAGTAGCCAGTGATAATTAAATAATGTTAGAAGTAAAATTTTTAATTTAAACTCATTTTTCTCATAACTGTATTTGTTTGGATAGCGCGGAGTGTATGCAAAAATATTTTGAACATATCCTTTTGAGAGTAAGTATATAATGTTAGTACCTACAAATTCCACCTAATTTTACATAAAAATCTAATTTATAAATTTTGCATACAGTGTTTGAAATGAATTTTTTTTGTGTGATACTTCCTAATATTTAAACTTATTGTAATTTGTAAGAAATATATCTTAATGTATGGTAAAAGTAATAGGTGTAGATGCATATATGATGTATTTATATTCTCCAAATGTCAAAATTTTAACTAAATATAAATTTTTATGCTTGTAAGGCTGCGCGGAGTAATTTAATAGAAAATTGAAATTTCCAAAAAGGTGTATTACATTTACTAACTGGAAATAAAGTTGTTCTTTTTTTATAATAAAATAAATTTAGAGACACAATACAAAAACTAAGACAAAAAAAACTCTGAAAATTTGGCTTAAAATGGATAATATTTAAAGAAACTGTAGCGAATCGAAAACAGGGTAAAATATGCTGGATTTTAGTACCTCAAAGGTGACACTCCACTTAAGTCAACAAAAGTGCCCTCCGTGTCCGAATAGCTATGTCGTCAGACTGCTAATCGCCTTTGAGTTTAGGTGAGTGGGTTCGAATCCTATGCGGCGCCTGGCTGTTTTTCCGATTCTTCGTATTGTAATCCTATCACGTGCTATCTGTTCTTATATCGACGAAGATTTAGAAGTAGACCTCGAGTCAAAAATTAATTCATATGTAATCTGCCACATACTGCTCAAAGAATTGTCCATGCGTTTTATTTTTTTTTTTATTTTGTCTCTTAACGAATACGTCATTGTCTGAACTTTAAATTAGAAGACAAATAATCTATTTCTTTAAAAAATGAAAAAAAAAAAAGTAACTTTTTTGTTTATTAACCAAAATTGGGGAAATTTAAACTGCGTTAAGAAAAGAGAAATTATTTTTTAAAATTCACAACAGACAGCAGCACCACACGATTCCGTATAAGTTTTGCGATTTCATTTTCTGATTAAGGGCCAATATCTGCAATTTAATTATTCGTTTGAGGAACCTTATCATTTTAGTTTATTATTATTTTTTTATATTATAACTTAACATTTTACTGATTCGGTTAATGTTTATGTATTTTTCCTAATCAGTTTTATTTTGTATTGTTAATTGTTTCATTGACATTTTAGTGAATATTCCACCCAATAGAGGGCGCTTGTAGTCCACAAGAAACTTTTTTTTTTTTTTTTTTTGCTTCTAAAAAGAGATGTAAGAAAAATACTTCTTAAAAAAACTCTTCAAAACTTCTTAGAATACTGTGTAGTCAACGATAAATTTCCTTTTATCAATTGACATCTTTTCTACTAACTGTCTGCAAAAATTAACACTCCCGACCTTCAGGGTATCGAATGCGAGACTACCGGATTACTAACATGGTGATCTTACCAACTGAGCCACAGAGAGACAAATGAAAAACTTATATTTACCTTAAAATAGAGGCGCATTTTTTATTTGGTTGAGATTCACAAACACACTGTAGTGAGTGGCAGTAAGTACATAAAAAATTGGGAAAAATAAGATGCTTTTGAATACTTATTTCCTAAATAGGCATTATAATAATTACGTAATTAATGATTACGTAATCTTCATAATAATAAAATCCCAAGTTACTTAAAACTAACACTCGAAACTGACGCCATCGCTCAAATATGTAATGAAATTAAAGAAAATAATAATAATTTTTATCCTTTGTTTGGAGGAGCGAATAAATTAAAGGAAGGAGGATGATTTAATACAGAAAATAATGTCATAATTGCAATAATATGTTGTGAAAAATAAATTTTACCCCTAATTTGAATTAAATGAAATAAGAAGAGATGTTTAAAATATCAGATGTAATGCTATTTACCGACCGCTACTTGGCGACTTAATTATTTTCTTTCTGAATTCCTGCTACAAATCGCCAAATTGTAGTCAAGACATCAATCTAAATTAGAGGGGGGGGAGGAAATATATATATATATATATATATATATATATATATAATAAAAATAATAATAAATAAATAAACTTTATAATAATAAAACAATAATAATAATAAAATTTTAAGGTTTTTTGGTGATATCGACAACTAGACGGACGAATGCTGAATGGTCATTATAATATTAATGTAAATATCAGTATTTTAAAGTTAATTACGACTAACAGTAATTCTAGAAAATTTAGCACATCTGCAGGCAAAAAACTTTCATTTAAGAAAATAATAATAATAATAATAATAACCCAACAGTTATTTCTCTCTTAGATCATAACTTGCATTTTAAATATATCGATATAAGTTTAATAATTTTGACAGATATATATCCAATTTTCGTTATGAATGTTTTAAAATTAAATGCAAATCTAAGTTTTTTTTTTTTTTTTTGTTTTTTTTTTTTTTTTTTCCACAAATAAATATAAGAAATATGTGAATGGATTTGTATAAAAAATTTCTGAGTTATATAAGAGAACATATGATGTAGAACATTTTGCAAAGAAAGTGATGTTTCCCTGAAACCCTATTGAAAGAAACCTGTCACTTCTAACATATTTCTAGATTTTTTCTTCCTTCCCGCAGAATTTTTCTTGTGTCCAAACAATATCAATGTCCAATTCAAAAGAAGAACGATATATCTTTTTTCCTTTCTCATTTCATTTCAGTTGAACCCAAACTTTTTCTTAAAAGTATTTCGATATTTTTGAATTCAGGAAAAATTCACAATCAAATTTTCCTTCCCGTTGACAATAGATGTCATTTGTTGAAATTCTTTCCTCGATTGTTTTGTTTATTTATTTATTTTTTTTTTTCCTTCAAGCATTCCTGAAATTTAAAGAATGGAAATATCATATCTATGAAAGTTTGAATTCCGTATCGATACATTTGAAGTAAATTTAATTTGCCTCTTCTAGAATTTGCTTTGTAAAATTAAATTATTTACTCTTATATCTATAGAAAGTATTTGTTTCTGTTTTTCACATTTTTATTTATTACTATACGGTCATTACAACTCCATGTTAACTATGGGGAAATTCACTCCATTTTTCTTCATTACATAGTACATCTATTTATCTATCTCTATATATGTTATGCAAACTTAGGAGGAACAGAAATTGATGTTATTTGTAGGATAGAGAATGGCATCGGCATCAGCCAGAAACTTAACGAGCGGCTAGGTATAACGTTTCCACATGAGAAATACACATGCGCATAGGCCGTAACTTTCTTGGCGAAATAAAGAACCTTTACAAGTCCGCCAGATTGGCACTTTATCGCTGATTTCGTTATTCGTCTCTTTTTATATTCTAAACCTATAACATGAATCACGATCACGGATCACAGTTCATCAGCTACATTCTTGTTTGTTTTCATTAGCTTATGCTCTGCTCGTCTGATTTCTGTCAGAATTATTATTAAGAGATTGACTATGCTATATATATTATTGATGAGCCTTTTATAATCACGGATTGTAAATTCTGCATAATTCTATGGCTAATATTTAATCGGCGATCGTGTGTTAAAATACATTATAGCTGATTAGCATTATAATTGATATTTGTTATGTACATAAACTATATAATAATAATAATAATAATAATAATAATAATAAGCGAGCGCCATGTTATGCTTAATAATAGTCGTATAACTGAAAGTGAATAAATGTACACATAACAAAAAAAAAAAAAAAAAAAAAAAAAAAAAAAGAAATACGTGACTTTAAAAATATATGAATAAATTGCATCACAAATCTAAATTTATTTATAAAATATAAATTGTTGTTTTATCTGGAATCGCAAAATGGCTTCATAACAGCGTGTTCGAAAAATTAAGGGCATTTTCATAATTTCTTAAAATGCTTAAATGCTTTACAGGATAAAAAGTTGTAGCATTATGATTATTAACCTGTTTTAGGCCATAAAATTTTAATTTGTGCTATACTTAGTTACAGTTTAGTAAGTTAAAGTCCCTTATATATAATAAACTCCTAAAATACCAATTAAAAAAAAATACATTTTTCTATAATCTATAGTGTCACCACGTGTGTCTAAAATCCACGAAATTTTATTTTTGTTCTCATTATAACTTCGGGAACGAAGTAGATATATAAAGAAGCACATTTAGTCAGTTATTTACAAAACAAAAATTAAATTAATATTATTCTTGAATTATTTTCTATTAACAAAATTCAAGCCTAGTTTTGACTATAAATCAACTACAAACTCAGAGGAAATCTTGAAAAAAATTCTTTTTTTTTTTTTTTTTTTTTTTTTTTTTTAAGGCGTTATTCTTAAAATTAAGTTTTGAAAAAATACTAAAATACTACTTAAGAGAGTTAAAAATTAAAATAAAAAAATTAAGCAAATGATTACCTGCGATTAATTGATTTTTAATATATATCATCCATGCAAATTGTATGATTTTTCTTTCTGGCTTTCTTTAAAATTAATTTTATATATCAATTTTACATCTTAAACAGCTTTTTTAAAAAACAGTAAATATGAAAAAAAGAAAAAGAAAACATTAAAGAAGTTAGTTATTTACAAAACAAAAATTAAATTATCCTATAATACTTAAATGATTTTCTATTGAAAAAATTCATGCCTTATTTCAGCAAAAAAAGCAACTAAAAACTTCAATGAAGGCTTAAAGACTTTTTTTTTTTTTTTTAAGGTGTTATTCCTTAAACTAATTTTATAAAAAAGAAAAACTGTAAATTGCTTCTAAGTATTATTATTACATGGGATTCGAAGGCTTTAAAAAAAAAAAAATGAAAAAGAAATGAAAAAGGAAAAAAGAAAGAGAAATAAAGCTTATTTCTTTCTCTCTCACTCTTTCATATAATAAATATTTTTTTAATTCAAAATTTTAAGAATATAAAAGAGCAGTATTTAACAATATTTTATAAAAATTTTCCTTAAAATAGTTTCAAAATTCAGCTGGTGGGTCCGGGTTTCACGAAACTCTTTAGAAAACTGTCGGACACAATTTCTCAAAAACTAATAACCAATCTTAGTAAATTTTTGCACACTTCTTTAAAACAGAATTGACTATTGCTTGAACAAAGGATTTTTATTTTTCTACTACAACTAATTTTACAAAGTTATACGTAGGGTAAAATTCACCGAAAATTGTACTCTTTTTCCATACAATTCTGCCGACAATTCAAATTTTAATTTACTTTTGCAATCCTACGTTTAAGCTCTAATCAATTCTATTTCACTGAGAAAAAATATATACTCTCTTCCTCTAGAACGAATAAGTGATCATTTTCTAAATTCCTAAACTAGAAATATAGATTTCCGAGCTAGGCGTATAAGGCACGCCAAAGAGCTAAATAGACGAAATGATCGAAAATTTCTAGTCTATAGATTTCTAGATGGTGAAACAATATTCTGAATATTCTGAATCTTTTGTATTGCGAAAAATTCTCGCTTGATTTTCTAGAATTGGGTCATAAACTAAGATCATAGTTGCTAAACCTCGCCTCTTCTGTTCGCATTTATTTGCAGAGATTTTTAAATAAGTTTGACGTCGATTATATAGGCAAACACTCTAGAATCCTAATAGGGGTTTCTGGAACCCGCTTTCAAAGAGGACTAGAATTTATAAGGATGACATGAAACTATTTTTACTAGAGTCACAATCTAGATTCTACATAACAGTTACAGAATTTTTTCTGAGTGTTTGAAGAAATGTTCAAAATTCCAGTAAAATAGGTGCATTAGTTTCTGAGAAATATCATTCACCACTTTTCTGAAAGGTCTACCGTCGGCTGCAAAATTATTCGAGCACTAGCAATAATCCTTGCCAAAAAAAAGTACACTTAATGCAGTTTTGTTAAATAAATCCTTGTCGAGTCATGTTCTTAATCAGTCTAAGACCATGATTCGACAAGGATTTACTTAGCAAAACAGTCTTAAGTGTACTTTTTAAATATAGGAATTATTGGCTAGTGCTCGAATAATTTTGCAGCCGACTGTACATTCCAAAAACCAGATACTATCGGCTGGATTTTTTGAATTTTTCAATGAAATTTTTATAAAATATTGTTTGGATTTTGCTCTTCCATATGCTCAAAATTTTAAATGGAACATTTTATTAATTATACTGCGCTGCAAAATAAATAAATAAATAAATAAACAAACAAATAAATAAATAAAAATCGACGCTGGATACCATTCTTGCTGATTCTTATGTAAAATGACCTCCTAAATCCAAATATGACTACCATTTTGCCCAGTCGCCCACCGTTTTGTCGGAATACCACACCCTACCCCAAATTTTATCACTTTTCAGTTATTTTATGGCCATGAATTTGTTTTGAAGAATGAAAAAGAATTAATTTAACACAAAAATATATAACGCTTAATAAATAACATTAGTAATAAATAAAAAAAATATATAAGAAATGTAATACATAATTTCAGCGGCAAATCCCCCCCCCCCTAAATTTTCTCTTTGCCGCAAATGTTGATGTTTTAGAATTTTCCAACTTTGTAGCCCCTCGGGAGATATTTAACAGTTATAATAACCCCCCCCCCCCCTTAAAAATCAAATTTATTGCCATAAAATTACCGAAAAGTGATAAAAATAGGGGGGCCGTCCCTAAAAAACGGTGGGTGATAAAGCAAAATGGACGTCCTATTTGGATTCAGGAGATCATTTTACATAAGAATTTGCCAAAATGGTGTTAGGGCAATTTTTATACCGAGCAGTGTTGTATATATAGTGTAAGTGCACCAGTAATTGACACTTTTAGGGTAATCTCCGAAGTTTTTAATGTTCTAATGATCAGCAAATATTTTTAGAAATCTTAAGTTAGTACGTGTGGTATGAAAGACATTCAGAACAACACATATATTAAAATATATACATTTGATAACAATTATTTCTTTTTATGAATTTTTATTTGACACCCACTCAATTTTCCAGTAATTGACACTGCCAGTTTTTCATTTTATCAGTAATCGGCCCCCTATGTTCCAGTGTTTGACACTGCTAGTTATTCATTTTACCAGTTATTAGCACCCTATGTTCCAGTGTCTGAGAAAAAATGTTAAATTTATTATATGTAAAATATATGATTTTACAATTTTTCTTATTTATTAATTATTTCCGGATAGATGTCAATTACTGGAGCATGCCAATCACTGGAGAACCTACCCTATAGTAATAAATAAATAAATAAATAGAAATAGAGAAAATATATAGTTTTTCAGCTTTCAAAACCCATGTAACCGCATCAATAAGCTAAAAGCTCTAAAAATGTTAACTGACTTTTTTTTTTAAGGCTTTATTCCTCCAATATAAGAAAAATTTCTTAAATGCTTCTCCGCATCAATTTAAGAAAGAAAGTTAAAAATGAAAAAGAAAAATTAAGCAAATGATTACCTACTACTGCACACTTCATAGATTTCATTTCCTTTCAAATCTTATTCAATTTGACATTTTATTTGAAATCATTGCCATCACTTCTCAACTTCAAATAAGTAATAAAGAACCGAAACTTAATTCAGATAAAAATTCCTCAAACTTCTTTTAAAGGAAATAAGATTTCCTTTTATATTCTTTATTTCCTTTCAAAGACGGTTTTTTTCGGGTTAGTTAATTATGTATTCTTAACATATTTGAAAAGAGAGAGGGTTGATTTTGGTAGTATTGAAAATTAAAATTGCTTTAGAGTTTTCTTTATATATGTATATGTATATATATATATATATATATATATATATATATATATATGCGTACAAAATGTGCATATAATATAATTGCTTTTATTAACATTTTGTACAATGTATTTTGAATGCATCTTTTTATTAATAGAAATCAGAAACGGTAATTGGTTATTTTGAAAACATATTTTGTAAGTACTTTGATGAAAAACAAGTATAGAAATTTTAACATTTCCTTAAATATATCCATATATATATATTTTTTTTCATTATTTCTGTCAATACTATTTTTAAAACTGTTGTATTTAATGCTATTAATGTTATTTTAAAAGTGTAATTTAGAATGAGTGTTAATGAATAAATGTATTTTTTAAAACTTCATAAATACTTCTTACATATTTAAGAAAAAATTAAGGGCAGATTACGGAATGAACTTAGATAGTAAGAATTATTATTATCTAGTTGTCATATTTGATTTTGATCAAAAAATTTTGATCAGAAAATTTGATTAAAAAAAAAAAAAAAAGGATAAAGCCTTTTGGGTTACCATTAATTTAAAAAAAATCTGGAAGTCAGGTACAAATGAGATGTTGCAGATACAGTCGGTAACAAAAGTGTTCGAACAATAGCAATAACTGCTGTCTAAAAAAAGTACGCTTAATACAGTTTTGCTAAATTAATCCTTGTCGAATCCTGTTCTTAGTCAGTCTAAGAACGTGATTCGACAAGGATTTATTTAACAAAGCAGTATTAAGTGTACTTTTTTACATAGGAATTTTTGCTAGTGTTCGGACACTTTTGTTACCCTGTACTCTTTATAAGACACTCAACAAGGAGAAGAAAAAGGGAGCTCACTTGAACCAATTATTTACCATAGTCCCTTTTTTAGGGGGCCGCGGTAGCCTGATCGGTACAGCGCCGATCTCGTAATTGGAAGATTATGGGCTCGATACTCGAGCCGGCCAAAGTCCGCCGTGTACCTTAGAGGTGGTTGGTACACGTAAAATCCGTCGTTGCCACAATGTCCTCCATGTTTCCATCCAAATTATACTTCTGGGGGTCACTAAAGCGGGAGAGCCATTCCCTCTGTGAAGGATCAAATTTAGGATCACATGTCTCCGAACCGTCCTTAGGCGTGCGTCCCAGACGGTGGCAAATTATCAATAGGGAAGTACTAGTGCAACGTTAGAACAAACCAACCCCTTTTTTAAGATGCTTGTTTTTTATTTATTTCTACCTAAGTAGAGGAACTTTTAGTTTCGATTGATGCACTTAAATATTGTACTAACTACTATACAAGTTGTGAACTTGATAAAAATAGCTTTTCTACAACTATCTTATTGTAGGAAATGAGTTCAGTAGCGCATTTTTTATGTTTGCACTTGGCTACATTATAAGCTTACTGGTACGATCAATACAACAATGAAGTGGATTTTTTTTTTTTTTTTTTACTTTCTCTTTCCCATAAGGTAGAGAAAGTATTGTTTTTTTACTTTCTCTTACCCATAAGGTAGAGAAAGTATTGTTTTTTTACTTTCTCTTACCCATAAGGTAGAGAAAGTATTGTTTTTTTACTTTCTCTTACCCATAAGGTAGAGAAAGTATTGTTTTGGGGTCAAATTTTCGAACGCGAGATTTTGTTATATTTACATGTTCTGAGGTCCCATGAATACGAAAATCATGTTTTTAGCGAATGGTCTGTGTGTATGTCTGTGTGTATGTATGTGTATCTGTGTATCTGTGTGTGTGTCTGTCTGTTATCAGCATATCTCAAAAACAAATTATGGCAGAAAATTCAAACTTGGTATTCTAAATGTGTATCATATAAAGATGCTACAGTAAGCTTTTCGTTAAGATCAAGCAATTGGTTCGTGTACAGGAACAATCAAGAGAATTCTAATACATTACGTCTATGGGGAAATTGCAGGTAAATAGAGTTTAACGTCTATAGATTGCACTAAACCAAATGAAACGAATATATATTTTTTGTAATAGAGATAGTCAACAGAGAAAAAAAAATTGTGTATGTAGGAGCCACGCCTCCCGCCCTGGGGTTGGGGACGTCCCCCTCGAGGGTAGTAAATTTTCATGATGGGTATCTTTCAAAAGAGCTCGCCAATACCTTTAAAACGAACGGTTGAACCATCGATCTGCGATAATTTAAAACAAAGTTATCGATTTTTTTTAATGTTAACGAAAAAAAAAAAAAACAGATTTTTTTTTTTTTTTTTTAAATATGGAGAATAAAATGGACTTTTTTTGGATATTTAGTGTTATACTACTTCTCTAATATGGAAATCGTCTGCATTATCATAAAAGATATTTTTTTTAAATAATAATTTTAATAAATTATTTTTTTAAAACAGAATTATTTTTTAATAACCGAATTAAATTCTATATAAATGTAGATGCATTAATGAAACGTTAATGCATCTACGTGACATCTACGTTAATGCATAACGTTCTGTGTGGGGCGGTAGCCCGCCTCACACAGAACTAATTATCATATGAAACTCTTCCGAAGCCTAATTTGAATTTTTAACACAGGTTTACATAACAGTACTCGTTATCTTACCTCTTAATCTGCAACCTGTCTTTATAGTATTAAATTTCAGGGTAAGAGAAAGTCGTGTAAGTGACACACCATATTATTTTTTTTCATCTAGATACGTTCCTTATAAATATAAAGATATCCATGTAACATTCAGTTGATTCCATATTTTGTGAGATAAGTGCAAGATCAAATTATTTAATGCGTCCCATTAATGGGACAATGACAGGTTATTTAATCATTTTTAATTGGGAATCCATTATATTATTATTTAAATTCATTTTATAGAAAAATGTTCATTCACATTTTTGAAATAAACTTCTTTTATATTGTTCAACTCTTTCTCTTGTATTAGGTTCTAGAATAAAATATTTTCTTTTATATTTTAGGACCATAACTGCATAAAATCATGCCCCATGAGCATTTAAGAAATGTTAGAAAAACTTGAGAATTACGAATTGAATGAAAATGAATTGATGACATAGAACTGACGGTTATTTTCCCCAGTCGAAATGAACTGACCGATGAAGAAAACATTGAAGAAAACACTCTGACTAGCACAATATACACTGTCGGGAAAAAGAAAATGTTTACAATTGAGCGGCAAAAAAACTTTACATGTCCATTACCGTTCCCTCCATAAAAATGTGTCGAACCCCAGTGATGACACGTGGTGTTGTCGATCACAGACGACCTGTCCCTATCCTATCAACACTGTCATCAATGGGTTTCGACACATTTTTATGACGGGAACAGCAATTGGACATGTAAAGTCTTTTTCTTGCCGCTCAAGGGTAAACATTTTTTTTTTTTTTTTTTTGCATATAATGACATCTAATAAAAGAGTATACAACGAACACACTAATGACGTTGAGCTACTGGACAAACAAATATCACTTTGTAGGATACGAATAAGGTAAAAAAAAAAAAAAAAAAAAAAAAAAAATTATGCTGGACATTATTTACCTAGATAATTTATATATGTGTGGTAAACACATGGAGTGCGCAGAAAATTTCTAATCCAGATGAGAAACTCTTCCTTTTGGATGTACGAAGAAGAATAGGGCTGTTCTACCCCTCAAAGAAAACAGGATGAACGACAAAATGTTTAGGACCTCAAGCAGACAAACTGATGGACGACGAGTTATTACAGATATATGATTTGAACCAGGAACTCACTTCATCGTGCCAGATTAAACACAGAATAGATGTGCATACTGAGACTAAAAACGGCAAAATGCTGTGATAAGTGCAATGTTGGTTTCCATCACAGCTATTTTGCTTCATTCAACACACGAAACACAAAAACATCATATGTTCATTGTCGTTTTCAGTGGTATTTATTACAGTTTGTTGCTTTACCAATAATATTGTGGATTTTATTGTGGAAGAAAACATTGAAGAAAACTTTCTGACTTATACAATATATAATGATATCTAATTAAAGAGTATACAACACACACTTGAATGATGTTGAGCTACTGGACAAACAAATATCACTTTATAAGGTACGTAAGGATAGAAGAAGGGTACGAAAACCCGAAGAAGAATAGGGCTGTTCTACCTGTCAAAGAAAACAGAAAGAACGTCGAAACGTCTAGAACCTCAAGTAAAAAAAATGATGGAACAACGAGTTACCGCAGATGTACGATGTGATCCAGGAAATTACTTCATCGTGCCAACTTAAACTCAGAAGAAATGTGCATACTGTAAAAAAAAAAAAAAAAAAAAAAAAAAAAAAGATAAAATGGTGTGATAGGTGCAATGTTGGTGTTCATGACAGGTGTTTTGCTTCATTCCTCACGCCATAGAAGTGTAATAATATCACAAGTTCATTGTCGTTTTCCTGGGATTTATTGCAGTTTGTTGCATTACCAATAATATTGTGGATTTTGATAGCGTATTTGACCAATGTACCAAAAAGGGGATAGTCTATAATTTCTATACTAATGCACACAAAATCATGAATGCAGTTTTTTCTTTTCATATATAATTCATATTATCATATTAATATATTTTGTTTTTGAAAAAGTGAAAGAATAAATTTTGGCATATAATGGGTTAAATATGCTAAGTATCACGCCATGCTTTAGCATACTAACTATGACAGAAGAGTAACATTTTTCTCTACTAAGAGTGTGACTATTTTGTTATTTGAGACATGCTACACAGGTCTAGAGTTATTTAAGTTTAAGAAGGCATATCTATTATCATACTCACTTAAATCACAGGTAAATACTTTTAAAAAATCTTTGATATATGATAGAAATATTGTACAGGAGAAATATAGCATAAAATGTTACATATCTTAGTTTCAATCTTCAAAAAACTATGATAACAACACTGTAAAAAAAATTCCGGTACTTTCTTGGGAAATTTTGGGCAGCTAATGTGCCCAATATTTGCCAGTAAAGTTCCTTGAAAATATCAGTAACCATCAAATATACACACATCCAAAATAGTAATACATTCCTGAAATCAGGAACGTTTCATGGACGAAAACCTGTTATTCTCAAGAACTTGTGTCAAACCTATTATAACAGGAACGTATCCGATGTATAAGAGTAACGTTACTGATTTTTTTTTACAGTGAACACTCGGTGAATCAGATCTTCAAAATATTGTAATGGCTTCCTTGATACCAAACAGGCAAAGATATCGCAAAACATACTTCATTCCATGCGATTAAAATACAAAGGCTTATTATGCACGCACTTTTTGTCCATAACTCTGAATCTATGAAAATTTTTTAAATAGTCAATAAGCATGTTTTTTTTTTTTTTTTTTTTTTTTTTTAAGTTGGGCATAGGCCGGAATTCCAACAACGTCTCATTCAATCCCATCCAACCGTTTTCACACGATGCTCGAACAAAAAGAAATAAAAATAAAAATAAAAATAAAAATAAAAATTCTGTCAATGACAAACTTTAGTTTAGTACGGAGGACTATTAATATCAATCTGTAAAATTTTTATTTTTTAATTTTAATTCATTTTTTTTATCTCATTTTTGGACTGTAAAACTGGGCCACGTACTTTTTAAAATGACTGAAATGAAGTGTTGCCACCTAAATTTTATGCTTTAATTAATTTTTTAAAAATCTTGTAATCGTGTCGAAAAACTGGTCGCATCCCTGGATTAAAAAAAAATCGGCCCTTTCATCTGATACTAAATTTTTGACGATAGAACTAATATTTTTAATTTATTTTTGTTTTACACAAAACTGGTTTACAAACACTGGCGACAAAGTTTTATCGAGATTGAAACTGATAGTCCTTCTAGCCCTAGCAAAAAAGAAAAAAAAAATCAGTGCAGAAATACACATATACCCCAACCCCTGTACTTAGAAACTATTATACAGGCATTTCTGTCTTTTTTGGTATCAGAAACATAACTATATTACATTATATTTCGATTCTGTATATTATATAGACAAAAGTCCAATATTGTATTATAACATAAATTCCCTGAAACATTTTAAAATTACAATGTTTATAAACTCATTTCCAAAAATGTATTTCTTTATTAATGTAAGATAAGTAAAATCTGTTTCATTAAACTGAAATATCCCTCTCTTCTTCCATAATAAATTCCAATATCTGCAATTATTACTAGTTTCAACGTCAATCGTAAAATATATCCCTGTATTACATCTTTCTCATTTAATAAGTCCAAATAAATATATAATAATCACACGCTACATTGGAATCTTTTCATGCAAATTAAATATATGCTGTGACAAAGAGATTGGTTATTTATGTCTGGTTAGTTTGTACTTTGATTAGGAACTTATTGAAAAAAATGTATATATTTAAGAAGTTCATTGCTCACAAATACAGAGAATTAAAATTGGATAAACGTCATATTTCTATTACTCAAGATTTTATTCCATAATGTCAATTATATTCCGAAGTATTAGTTTCAAAACATTTTTTATTTTTTATTTTTATTACTATGGTTATTGACATACTTATTTAAACTTAAATTTAATAGTATACAAACCATTTTATTTATTTATTTATTTGTATATTTATTTATTTTTGAAAATTTTATATTCTTTTAAATTTCAGAGGATGAACTGTGTTTTTTTTTCTTAATTTATTGCTCAATACAAATATTATGTTGAAATTTTAATATCACTACCCGATAGGGAAATATATATATATATATAAATATATTTCGGGGGGGGGGGGCGTAGCTCCTTACAAAAATTTAATCTTTGTTGACTGTTCTAGTACAGGTATTTTTCTTTTCTTTAATAAAAAAAAGTTAAAAATAATACTCATTGTGCAAAATTAATTAAAATGTTGTCGTATGTTGTAATATTAAATTTTACGAATAAACGAGACGATAGCGCAATCTATTTAGAAATATGCACTAAATCTTGAGAGAAAATAACAATATCAAAGTACAACTAAATGCAATCTCCTTATATTATTAAAATCTGTGCGCTTCCTGCTTTACTGATTTTGTACTGGAAATAAAAATTGCAAAAGCGCGTGTATTCCTTAACTTGAGCGCGCGCAACGCGTACGGGACTGCGCTGCCGTAGGCAGTGAGGACCCGGTCCGACTTTGTACCCGATGAGAAATGATTTTTTAAATTTTCTTTTCTTAAGAATAAAATTTGATTTGAGAAGGAATATGTGCGTGCAGCGCACGTATACTCTCACACGTGCGCGCGCAGCGCGCATGGGTCTGCGCTGCCCAAGGCAGTAGGGAGCCGGTGTGAGTTTTTACCCGATCAGAATTTTTTTTTGAGGGGGGCACGAAGGGTCAGGGAAGGAATACGCGCGTGCAGCGCGCACGTGGCAGCGCTGCCGAAGGCAGTGGGGACCCGGGCCGACTTTTTACCCAATCAGAAATGATTTTTTTTTCTTTTCTTGACACTAAAAGTTACTGTTAGTGATTCATTAATTTTAGTGATTCATTTGAAAATACTGACCCGCTAGCGGGCGAAGCTCGCTAGTTTTACATAAAATTCTGTGCATTTGTTCTCCAGCTAAAGTTGGTAGAAATTTTTTGTCACACACACAGATAGATAATTTCTAAAAATGGTCAACTTTAAATTCTTATTAAGCAAATAATTTCTTCTATTGAATATTGAATCTTCTAAAATAATATTTATGTAAATTATATGTACAAAAATATATTTTTTTCATTAAATTTTATCCAGTCAATAAACTTATAAATAACATTTTTTCACCTTTAGAAATCCACACATTCTAACGGATTCAAAAGAAAATTGGTACACATATGTTCTAGCACCTAGAAGGAATCAAAAACTTTGTTAAAACGTTGACTTTCTTACCTTTTACAAGCACGAAAAAGGTAGAAAAATTGTATGCAGCGCAATTTGGGAAACGCTTTAGCTTGAAACTTGACATATGATATAAAATTTCTTCATTGAATTTTTCATACTTACTGCTCTATTACAATATATATCAACTATAATAACGACGTTTAAAATGAGAGTAAAAAGACTGATCTGAGATTGATAATTGATATTTGGTATCAAAACCTTTCATTCAAGTTCATTTTCGTGCACTATAGGAAAAGTGTTCATCCCCCGGTATATGCGATGAAATTTGAAAAGCGTTTAATATAGAAGTTGATATTAGGCATGAAAAATCATTATTTAACTTCTTAATTACTATACTATTAAAATGTTGCCCCAATCTCTTAACTTCTTAATTACCAAAAGTTGCCCCAATCGTAATCAAAGTAACGTGTGAAATGTGGCAAAACAAAATATACTCTAGAATTTGGAAACTGCTTGAGCTAGAATATTAATATTTGTTACGATTTTTTTTAAATTAAAATTGATCCTCACTACACTAATAAACAGTGCTAGACCACCTCTAAGATGGCTGAAGTGATAGTAAAAAGAGAGAGTGTGATGTACAGTTTGAAAACGTCTTAAAACTTATTAATTTAAATTTTCTTTTCGCATTTATTTTTATATTGATGCATTTTTTTTAATTTTATTTTTTCTAAATGCACCCGGTAAATACCGGGTTGGAGTGAAAGTGGTCATCGTCTTTAGCATCACATTTTATTTTTAAAAATTCAATGTATTTTACCATGTTTTTATTTTCTATTCTTTTTTTTTTTTTTTTTTTTTTTTTTTTGTTTGTTTGTTTGTCCGGTAAATATCTTGCAATAAAATTTTAACTAACTTCCCTACTAGCTAGACATTTGAAACTTTCACAATAGCTCACAACCCGATGACAACACAATACTTCGAAGTCCGATTTTCGAATTTTCGAACAGTTTACTTATAATTAATTAAAATATGAAAATAATAACCTCCTAATACCTTACAAACAGCCATTAAAATATCATCTATAACTTAATTGTTGCCAAAAAAAAAATACAAGTTCATTTTCTTTCGACATAAAAATAAATACATTTAATTAAACGTGAACGTTAAAGAATTGTAAAAAGTTAAATTATACATCTCACAAAAATTGACGTCATTATCAATTTAAAGTTTTCATATTGTTGCGTACTTGGGGATTCGTAAGTTGTCCGAGGTTTAGAAACATTTTTTACAGAATGTTCCAGAAGGATACGGGTCTATAAACTGAGTATCAGCTTCAAATTCCCCAATAAACACAGCTTAAAGAAACAGTTGTCAACAGTAAATCCATAGTACAAACTGTAACGCAATAACACATAAAGCAAATCTAATTCAAAGAGGCTCAGAACTCCTTCAATAGCACTGAAAGCATTGACGAAACTGACTGAGAACTGATCTGGGTTTGGCGCGCTTGAGCTACTTTTATACATCTCTACCGAACCCAGAATGTTCGGGAAATTTCCCTCAACTCCTTAACCGATCACATTGGAACGTCCATCTTTGGTACATCAATAATAAGAATTTTCTCTCCAATAGTCGCCAAATTTGGCCCCAAATCCATTACCTGACTATTGGAGCATTTTAATGCGTTTTGAAGGGGAAAATTAAGCTATTTTAACACGATAAAGAGCTGGAGATGCAGATAATTGACATATTATCAACTTACTAAGCCACCTTGAAAGAATCTATACAAAAATAAATGCAATTTATTTACAATTTCGCAACAATACACATTGATAAAGTGCTAATGTTCTATAGCTATGATTCAACAGAAAATTTAAAAACATGGTTTATAAAAAGTTTTTTTTATCTTATAATTATTTACATTACTATCGTTCGATTAAATAAGAATAGAAATTACTGTTACAAAATACAGGTGGAAGAATTCCGTCAAACTCTTTCACCCCTGATTCCGGATATTTCTGCTGGTACGTGCACAAATAATCAAAATTTGGGAACACAACTGAATTACTTTAGAATGTGATTTATACTTCTCATTTCTTCACAAATATAAAATTGCACAAAAATTTAAATTTTTAACTTTTTTTTTTTTTTTTTTTTTTTGATTAGATGAACTCGTTGAAGAAAAGAGGTTGAAGATAATCTATAGAAGATAATCTCGTTGAAGATAATCTATTTTCCTAAATACGCTTGTTTTTATGTACCTAAAAATTAAGTACCTAAAAGTACCTAAGAATACTTAAACAAAGAAATTAGTAAAATACATTAAGTACATAAATAATATTTCAGAATTTAAGAATATAAGTAACACCGGCCTGCGATGTATATATATATATATATATATATATTTTTTTTTTTTTTTTCCTCCAATAGGATGTGGATTTTTAGTGTATTTTACCATGTTTTTATTAACTCGCTTTCTTATTTGTTTGTTTAGTACAAATTTTGAAATCCATTTTTAACTAGCTTTTCGACTAGCTAGACATTTGAAACTTTTAGAATAGCTCAGAACACGATGATAATGTTTTCTTTTAATACTATTATTCAATCAATAAATGTTTGAAAATTTCTTATAATTGCTCTCTTTATTACTCATTTGATCATTTTCTTTCAAGTTAATGGAATAATTCATCAATAATAATAATAATAATAATGATAATAATAATAAAAGTATTATTTAATACATAGAATTGTCAAGCTTATATGATTCAACAGAAAATTTAAAAACATGGTATATAAAAAGTTCTTTTTATCTTATAATTATTTGGATACTGATTAAGAAAAATCTATTCAAAAATTTACATCACGTTCAAGTTTGACAAAAAAAAATGGGATTGTTTGATCTTAAGGCTCCATTTTTAAAACTTCAATCTAAGTTATTTCCAGCAAAATCTGGGTGATGTGAATTAAGAACAAAGATAGCTATTTCATCAAAACATCAAAGAAATGTCGAGAAGGTGTCAGAGAAAATGGAGAGTTACCCTGTTAGCAGATTATTGTTGAATGCTGCATAGAGAATCCTCCCTTTAAGGCTGTGCACAAGACAGAAAGCTCGAATGGGAGCACATATAAAAGATAAAGATAGACTATTTTAATGTATTTCATTTATAAATAATTTCGTATTTAATACAGCCTCTGTGTGACATTCTCTGATCCTCATCCTTACTTTGTAAAATATCCTTACGTCATAGGAAGAAAAGACAAGCATTTCTGAATTTAATGTATCAAAATACATTAAAAACATCCAACGCAGTGCAAAATAATAATAATAATAATAATAATAATAACTATAAGATAAAAAACTTTTTATATACCATGTTTTTAAATTTTCTGTTGAATAATAGTTGAACATTTGCACTTTATAAATTCGTATAAAATTTTTAAAGTGATAATGACGTCAATTTTTGGGAGATGCATAATTTAACTTTTTACAATTTTTTAACGTTCACATTCAATTAAATGTATTTATTTTTATGTCGAAAGTAAATGAACTCGTAAACTTTTTTTGGCAACAATTAAATTATAGTTAATATTTTAATGTCTTTTTTAAAGCTATTAGGAGGTTATTATTTTCCTATTTTAATTAATTAAAAGGAAACTAGTCAAAAATTCGAAAATCGGGCTTCGAAGTATTGTGTTGTCATTTGGTTCTGAGCTATTCTGAATGTTTCAAATGTCTAGCTAGTGGGGAAGTTAGTTAAAAATCGATTGTAAGATTTGTACCGGACAAACAAACAAACAAGAATCGAAGTTAATAAAAACATGGTAAAAAAAAAAAAAAAAGCATGATTTCGCAAGCCTGTGTAATTAAAAGCTTCATAAAATAAATAAAATCTATCTATAAATGATGTTACATGCCTACTTTATCTTGAAGACTCTGGATTTGTATAAATAATATTTATGATTTTTAATACAAATAACTATCACATATTATCCACAAACTAGAATCGTTCCTTAAATTCAACATGTGGGCCCATTCACACCAAGAAAATATTGGAATTCCAATCTAACATGAAACATCCATTTTTATTTTCACAGCAGTAAAAACCATTATATTCAAATAATACTAGCCCTACTTTGTTACACATTATCTCGTCTCAAATGAAACGAAATAGAAAACTATTAAAGCTTGCAGTGCATGAAAACGAATTGTAATTATATTTTTTTTAAGAAATCTTTCCTTATTTTTCTGAATATATTAAAGAAATACAATAATTACATGCCAAATTGAAATCTCTTTATTCAAATCAAATACATAATACGATGTCGGAGATTTTATTGAATATCGGATATCTTCATTTGTCTGTACTCAATTTGAGTTTTAACGGAAAATAAAAGTTATTTCGAGCAAATATAATGGAAAATGTCTTACAAAGGAATTCTTTAGAATCTTTGCGATTAAAGAATCATTATATTCAAGATTTTGTCTTTTATTTCTAGATAAATATCAATATCGATATATATTTTCATTATTACACATTAAAAAAAGAGATGAATATTTTCTCAAATGAACAATTTTTCTCAAGTTGTAATAGGCTTAAACATAATTTATACAGAATCCACCAAAAGATCCACACACCCCTTCTATCTCGGAAGTGTGTCGAAATTTTTAAAAATGTCAAAAAATGTGATCAATTAATTCGAGAGGACCGCTTTTGGTGAAAAAAAATTGTACCTTGGGAAAAGGGGCTTATTGATTTGCAATATTGTAATTTAAAAACTTTGTATATTATACAAAATTTATGATTTTCTTAACATGTAAGAATAGAGCAAAATTTCTCTTAAACGTACCTTAAAAGTAATATATTTAGTGTAAAGTTGTTAGATTAGCTTTTAAATATCAAATATAATGCTGCAGGAATGAAAATAGCTGACTATGAAAATTCTACTTTGAAAACGTCGTAAGTTTTTTTTTTTTTTTTTTTTTTTTTTTTTTTAATTTCTTAACATGGGCAGGATAGAGCAAAATTCTATCCAAATGTCCATTTTAAGGGATGTTTTTTTATCATAATGACGTCAGACCACTTGTAATGCTTTAGCCTAATTCACTATAATTATTCTATTTTCAAGAATTCCTTAATATAGCAGAATAAAGCATTATTTCATATAAACTTGCATTACCTGAATCATTGCACTGAAAATAATGTGGAATTGCAGGAAAACTGAAAATGAAACTTACCCCAATAAAATTATTTAACAAATTAGGATAAGGTAAATTGTATAGAACTAAACGATCGGTAGCCTATTAGGTGTGGCATTTAATTATGTCACAGAGTCAAGCTATCGGTCAATCTCCTTTCACAAGAATGTACTATGTGCGGTACTAAACATTTATGAAAAATAATATATGATGGTGAACGGAGCAGAATCCGTCTATGTCAACTAGTTAATATTTGCTTGGAGTACGAATTTCCTTGAATTAAAAAATTAGTAAATTGAACTGAAAAATTCTAAAAAATCTTTAAAAAAAATATTTTGAGCGTAAATGTCTTTTAATTGGACAATCTGAATTTTGAAGTGTAGCTGTAGCATCATTATATTTATACAGACAGGATAATATTTTAATTCATTCAGAAGCATTGCTAGTACCCGCTTTCGAATTTACACAACTTTTCTTAAAATGTATTTTTCTTCTTATTTAATCATAGTTATATAGTGGAGAAAATCTCAATACAAAGAGAGCGGTACAAAAACAGGGTGTTGTTAATAGTACTACGTAATATATTAAAATATCAACGTGCCTGTTTTTATATGATAATTTAAAAAAAAAAAAAAAAAAAACATTATGTGATTTCATAAAAGTAGAATTGTTACTTTTAATTTGTGGTGTGAACTTCTGCAGTCAACCTCGCCTCCGAAATTCAAGTTAAATTCGCCCCACTAAGGCTGAACACTAGACAGTTCCTTCCTTTCTCCCTTCCCATGTTATATTAAAGGATTTTTAAGAATGGAGTGCAAGGCTGATTTTTTTTACCAACTATGTGAAAAATACCAGAGCCGGGAATCGAACCCTGGGCCACCCGCTTAACGCGCGGATGCTCTAACCACTGTGCTACCCTGGCTGATAACCAGCTCGGCACTTCTCACACAATTTACGTTGGCAAGGTCACCGAGTCTGCATTAAAGCAGCTATATAAAGTGACAAATTTGAACAGGGCATAACTTCAAACTGCCACGAATTTTAATTCAGAAATTTAATTCATCAACGAATGCGATGAATGAAATTTCTGAATTAAATTGTGATGAATTAAATCAATGATTGTGATGAATTAAATTTCTGCCAGGGTAGCTCAGTGGTTAGAGCACCCGCGCGTTAACGGATGGCCCGGGGTTCGATTCCCGGCTCTGGTATTTTTCACATAGTTGGTAAAAAAAAGCCTTCTACTCCATTCTATAAGAAATTAATTTCCAGGTTGATGAATTAAATTTTTTGAATTAAAGGATTTTTGTTGTTTTATTTTAAAAGGATATCTCATTCAAAAACTGTAGTTTTTTAAAGTCTGGTTTTGAATTAAAAAAATTTAAACATGTCGCCTTTTACAATAGTTTTTTTTTTTTTTTTTTTTTTTAATAAGTTCAAATATTACTTTTACAAATTGAAAATTAGAGTCCTAAGTTTAAGTAATAAAATAAAATATTTAAATTTATTTTATTATTTTCCTTTATTGCTCACTAAGCTAAAAGGCAACATATTCAAAGAGTGATTTTCAAAAAAACAAAATTCGAAAATTTTCTTTTTGAATAACATACAGCCTTATAAAACGAAGAACAAAAATCCATGTTTAGCATGGGAAGGGGGAAAGGAAGTATCTGACTGATGTGTAGCCTCAGCAAGAAAACCTGATAATTTTTCAGCAAAATTCGGCGCATTGTTACTCTCATCTTGCGAAAAAATATTTTATATACGGTGTATTTGTTATTTTCAGCTAAAAGGCTGAAAGTAACAAACCTTATAATATCTTATTTTTTTGTTATTTGAGGGCACAAGCAGCACAAAAATTGCTCGCTGCATCTAGACGCTTGTCATGTTTTCTCGCTCAACAGGCAGTCAAAGTTAACGGTGAATGGTGTCGTTACAAGTATAAGCTTAATAAAAATGAAGTGTGCACAGTTGGTGACAAACATGAAACTGAGCGTAAATAACTTTTAACATAACATTTTCACGCATATAAATAAATAAGCTCAAGTATCTAAGGGCAGTTTTGTCATCATTATTTTTATACAAACACACTGAGGGAAAAAAAAAAAAAAAAAAATATATATATATATATATATATATATATATATATATATATATATATACCACCATCATCTAGAACAAATAAGTAGTCATTTTCTAAATCCCTAAACTAGAAATATAGATTTCCAAGCTACACGAATAAGCTGAATAGACGAAATGATCGAGAATTTCTAGTGTATCCATTTCTAGATGGTGAAACAATATTCTGAATACTCTGAATCCTTTATATTACGAGAAATTCTCACTTGGTTTTCTAGAATTGAATCATAAACGAAGATTATAATTGCTAAAATGTGCCTCTTGTACTCACATTTATTTGCTAATATTTTTAAATACGTTTGGCCTCTGTAATATAGGCAGACGCTCTAGAATTCTAATAAAGGTTTCTAGAACTCACTTTCAAAGGGGACTAGAATTTATATGATGACATGGACCTATTTTTACTTGAACCACAATCTAGATTCTACTCGTAAGTTACAGAATTTTTTCTCAGTGCAGGACAAAATTGTAATTTATTCCAGAGCATTGTTAGTATCTGCTTTCTTTTTACACCACTTTCCTTAAAAGATATTTCCTTTTTTCATATTTATTCGTAATTATACACATATTAGATTTTCATAGCTGCCAACTTGTACATTTTTACTACTGGATATTTTAATAGAAATTTTTATTAAGTATTTTCGCAATTTACTGTGGTTAAACATGATGAGATTTTTTGCAATGAAATAGTGGTGGGAAAAAACCGTATAAGTTGGCACCAATGGATTTTCAATTTATCAATATTAAATCTATTTCTTTAAGTAATTTAAGAATGACTGAATGAAATGTGTAGTATTTTTATCAGCATAAATATATTTAAAAATTCTGCATTTTAAAAACTTATAAATATACAGGGTGATTGTAATTAAAGTTACGATTTGAAAACGCTAGAATTTTAAAACTACCTATCAGAGCGATTTGATATTTTACCAGAGCAATCGTGAGACAATGGAATTTTGTTTATGGAGGGAAAAAAGAAAAAAAAAAAATTGCACGGGCTTGCTAGCAAATGAATTATTTAAAGTGAGAAATAAATGAAAGGAAACGATTATTTTTCAACGGGCGTCTTAGTCACCCTACAACAAACTAGTTACAGATAATCGCTGAAAAAACTTACCATATCCTAAAAGGAAAAAATAAATAAAAGAACTTTATTTAATACTTTCATGTGTCATAAATGTATTAAATTTATAAAATAAAAAGGAAAAAAACAACAATAACATACTTCAATAATTTTTTTTTTCCATTTAATCTTTTGTTATAACTTTTCTATGGAAAAAAATGCAAAGCAAATTTAAAAACATTTATTTACCTTTCAAGTTCTCTCCTCCCAGACTTCCTTTAAACCGCTTATCAAAAAAATTTTTCCCTGTCCACTTTATTTTATATATATATATATATATATATAAAATAGCTAACGAGAAAGAAAAAAAAAAAAAAAAAAAAAAAAGGTCTTTGCAAAGTAAATCGTTATCTATTGCCACACACTTTAGATATTTAATTTCCTTCTAAATCTTATTCAATTTGCAGTTTTATTTGAAATCATGGGCATCATTTCTCAACCTTTAAACATTGAAGAAAGAAAGCTAATTCAGATAAAATTGACAAAAATTCCTTAAAAGAAAATCAATATCTTCATGCTTTTATTACCAAAAATGTATTTAAATTGTTTCAATAATAATAATGGAAAATGCCGAAAAAAAATAATGTATTCTGATAGTTATAAGTTGTCGTTTTAATTAAATATTAGTTTGAATTAAATAATAATTATTTTATTTTTAATCTAAAAAATATTTTGAATGAATTAATTTTTATGCATATATATATAGATATATATACATGAAGCATGTTTTACAAAATTAATTATTTTCTATTTAACCATTCCATGTTAATAACTAATTAACTATTCTAAGGTATAAATCAATATTTCTATGCTTACGATAAATCTTAATAACGATTTTTTTTTCTAATAATCTTCATTATATATATATTTTTTTTTTCCATTTTTTTATGTAAGATTATTAATTGCAATTAAAATAATTGTTGAAAGATATATTCTTTTAAAATTTGTTTTCTATCAGCATAAAATATTTAAAAGTATTGTACTTTTTTTAAAAATATAACTTAAAGTTCTTTTCATAAAATGCACATTCCAGTTATACAATTTATACAATTTCTTTATGCATCATAAACATATAACATTTAGAGACGAATAACGTAAAACAGGAAAAAAATAATAAATACCAAACTGTTCAATAAAACATCTTATTTTTCCATATAAATCTTCAGAATAATTTTTTGAAGACAAAAATGTAAAACCACCTTAAATTATGAAAAAAGAAAGATTGAAAGATTTTCTAAAAGTAAATGATTACTTACTTCTAAATACTTCCCAAATTTAATTTTCTTTTATATTTTATTCCAGTCAAAGTTTTATTTGAAAGCACGGGCGTCATTTTTGAACTTTTAAGCATTAAAGAACGAAAGCAATTTGGACAAAATTGTCAAAAGTTCTTTAAAAAAATTGATATATATATATATATATATATATATATATGTATGTATATATATACTTAAAAAAATGCTTTTATTAAGTAAATTTTATTAAGTAAATTTATGAAACGTAACAATGGTCGACGAGGAAACTTCTTCAGTGTTTTTCGGTGTATTTTTTTTATGGTGATTAAGGAAATATTATTCAAAAATTTCTATCATGTACTATTTTCACAAAATATGGAATAGTATGAACCTAAAGCTCCACTTTTACGACTCCCGTCTAAGCTATTTTCCATAGAAATTGGGTGATGTGAGTGAAGAACAAGGAGAGCTTTTATCAAGATACCAAAGAAATGTAGAGAGTGCATTAAAGACGATGGAGAGTTAACATGTTAGCAGATTATTGTTGAATACTATATAGGGAATTTTCCCCACAAGGCCTTCAAGCATTGCTCAGGGTATAATGGAACTAAAAGAAGCTTCGATGTAAACTAGTATGATGTGGCCACCACATGATTTTCTTCTGTATAATTTTACGCAAAATGTATTCAATACAAATTAGTTATTAAAATATCAAAATATTTTCCATTATAAATGCAGACGATTTTTATCTGACAGTATTATATTATCCCTTAATGACGAAAGAAACTCATTTTTTGCAATTAGCAGACGAAATACGATTTTTTCGTTAAAAAAAAAAAAAAAAAAAAAAAAAAAAAAAAAATCGATAAATTTGTTTTTAATTATCACAGATCTATAGTTCAACCATTCGTTTTAAAGGTATTGACGAGATCTTTTGAAAGATACCCATGTTGAAAATTTAGTCTCCCTCCGGGGGGGTACTTCCCGCCCCAGGGGGGAAGCTATGCTCCCACATACACAAATTTTTTCCCTAGTTAACTACTACTATTATAAATAATTCATATTAATTTTATAAACACGTGATTAAAATAACTCTCATTATGTACATTTATACGAAATTTTGTCCTACAAATACTTCCATGTTAAAAATTTAGAAAAAAATGCGATCACAGCGCCACCTTTTGAGCAATCGTTCCACAAATCTAATCAGCACCAGTTCATGTCAAAATCCAACTAAATACCAAGTTTGGTTAAATTTTGTTCATTGGTTCGTGAGATACAGCGTCCACAAAATTTGTGATACAAACACACAGACTGACAGACATATAGACATTTTCTTAAAACAGTCGAATCGTGTTCAGGACATTCCAAAACATGTAAATACATCGAAAACTGGAGTTCTAAAATTTTCACGAATCCAATACTTTCTCTCTATATATATATCTATATCTGGAAGAAAGTAAAAAAAAAAAAAAAACATTTTAAAATAATGTATAAATAATACCCGTTTATAACTTATTTTATACATAAATTGGTTCGAATTTGTTTTAGTCTCTAGGTCAGTTCTTTCGATCTCCATCTTTACTTTGTGAAGATTCTTTACGTGATAGGGAAAAAAAATTAAAAAACAAGAAAAAATTTAATGGTTGCAAATTTTCTGGATGTAAACACAGATTTTTTTGTTTTTAAGAAAAGAAAGATAAAAATTTTAAAGCCGCCAAGAAGCTCCAAAGCTAATGCTCTGTCAAAGAAATAATTAATTAATTAATTTTAATAATAATAAAAAAAAAATGTTTTTAGAGCTATATTGATGTCAATTTTAGCCCGCAAGTTTAATTTTTCACAAAATTTTATGTCAATTTCAATATTTACGCGTGAATTTCTTTTCATTTCAAAAAAGTTTTAAAATCAACTCATAAACTTTTCTGGCAACAATTAATTTCCTTTTCTTTTTTTTTTCCTTAAAAAAAAAAAAAAAAAAAAAGATTTTGATAAAATTCTGACAAAAGCAGAATTTATTTTAGTACGGAGGACTATCAGTTTTTTTTTTTT
The DNA here is from genome assembly GCA_963930645.1 of Salticus scenicus. Classification (NCBI taxonomy): domain Eukaryota; kingdom Metazoa; phylum Arthropoda; class Arachnida; order Araneae; family Salticidae; genus Salticus; species Salticus scenicus. The sequence goes on along the minus strand of OZ005656.1, from coordinate 252,252,552 downwards.
TTTTTTTAATTATAACATCGCTTTCACACATTATTATAAACTCCCAACGCAGTGAAAAAAATAATAATAATAATAATAATAATAAATGAAAAGTACGATTTTTCATGCCTGTGTGATTAAACATATTTTAAGTAAATACGTTGTAATTTCTTGAGTTTGCGAAATGGCATTTTTAATTGTAAATCAGTTATACGATTTTTAATCTAGCAGAACATTTTAAGTGAATCAACATTTATTTATGTAAAACAAGTTTTTGAAAATCAATAAACAAAGTTTTACTTTTATATAAATATTACTAAAGAAAATATTCTTTATGATAATACTTTTATTTTTATGTATTTTAATCAGTACTTTAAATAAGAAAGCTGTGCATAACGAAAATGTTTGAAGAAAAATATTTGCCGTATTTGTAGAATATTATAAGTAAAATGGTTTTAATTGTTGCATTCTGTATAACTTTATTTTGCTTATAACATTAAATATTGTATTTGTAAGTTAACATAACACTTTAAATAAATATAAAATTTTATTCACATTAGATATTTTCGAAATGTTTTCTATTAACAAAGATAATCCATATTTTGCATAAAAATATTAAAAGATTTTGTATTTTAATTTTTTTTAATTTAACTATTATATATATATATATATATATATATATATATATATATTATAGATAATCGGTAATGAATTCTATACAATCTGGAGAGGGTAAAGCTCTGACCTTTTACAAGTTTTCTTCGAACTCGCAAAAAGACGCCCTTTAGAAAGACCCTTTAGTAATTGTGAAAGATATCCTAAAAATATTAATAGAATCCAAGTATTATAATTAGAAAAAGTATAACACACACACAAAAATAATAATAAGAAGAAGAAGAAGAAAGAAAGAAAAAGGAAACTATACTTTCTTAT